>JARVJO010000125.1:18669948-18694980 GCA_031762555.1 Cynodonichthys magdalenae | reverse complement strand
GTCGAGCTTCAAAAGTTCAGATTGTTGAACTTCAGCGTCCGACGCGCTTGACGCGCGAATCGCGCTAGACGCGCGTCCGACGCTCAAATCGCCCAAATCGCGCTAGACGCGCCGCAGCTCTTCCTGACGCTGCTTCAGGCTCGTTCACATAGACTTTGCATGTAAACCAGACGCTCCTGACGCCCAAATCGCGTTCAGTGTGAACGCAGCATAAGGATTGAAAAAATTATATTCAATATTATATTATATGTTTAAACATCTTAGAGCATGAAAAAAGAAAAACGTGGGAATATTAGGAAATCAATGTAATGTTTTATTCAGCTGCAGGAACCTATGCAGACTCCTGCTCATTATTACCCAACTTTCAAAGTATGTGGGCTGAAAGAAACTACAGACCGGTCTCAAGCCCTGCAGTTTCCTTTAGGAGATTAAAGAAGTTTGTAATAATTCTTTCTGTTTCAGGGCAGCTGTGGAGCAGCAGGCAGCCATCAGACGCTGCTGTAACTCCTTCTTCCTGGAGGTGGTGTCCAGGTTCTGTCTGTCAGAGGAGCAGAGACCCGAGGACGGCGTGGTGGTCCTGCTGTTCACTTTACTCGTCTCCGCTACCGGTCAGAATTAAACCGATAAATAAAGGATGTAGTCAGAACGAGCCGTCTCACCCTGTGTCGTTCTCTGATGCAGGAGATGTTTACCGCACCAGAGAGCTCACTCCCTTCCTGGAGTGTGTGGATAACAGCCCGGTGGTCCGATCGGTGCTGCCCAAGCTGCTGCTTCAGTACAGGTGGGAGAGGTGGTGGGGGCGGGGTTATAAGTGATGTCAACACATCAAACAGATATCAACTCATTATAAGTGTGCATTTACAGTTTTAACCAGGTGAAGATCCACATTCAGAACTACCTGAAGAACCTTGAGGAGAACATTTTAGACAGAGAAGACCAAACAGAACTCTACCTGCTGTTTGTCAACTGTTTCCAGGTGAAAAACACCACCTTCATCTTTTGTTTCTGTGTAATCAGGTCTTTTTACACAAAACTAATTATACATAAATATAAATGTTTTTCAGGATTCTCTGCTGTGCTCAAAAGCAAGAGAAAAAGAACCTGGTGGAGAGCATCAAGCAGACGTCAGCTTTCTGAGCAGAATCGTTCGGAAACAGACTCCAGACAGGCAGGAAGACCCGGCAGAGTTTCTGCTCAACATGGCCAGGCTCCGGATCTGTCTGAGCTCTGCTGCCAAGCTGCTCAAGAGAGCAACACTTCAGCGTGAGTTTCAAAAAGGTGGACAGGTGGAGGTTGCTGAGTACCTGCGGCAGGTGAGGGGGGTCTGTGAGTACAGCGGTAACGACTGGCTCCGGGTCTACCTGTTGAGAGCCCTCTACAAATGCTCCAGCATGGACTCCATACTGACACTAATGAACAATCCGGCCTGGAGGTGGATATTTCCTGCAGAGCTGCTCAAACTTCAGGTAAAAACATCTGAAACAAACAAACAAAAGAGTTTTTTTGTTTGATTTTAATGGGAATCTTTGTGGTGTTGTGTTGGACAATATACTTTTTCAGTTTAGTTTAGTTTATTAACTTCATTCATATCTTAAAAAAAAACTAACTAAATTCTATATACAATAAAAAATACAAATACAAATAAAATACAAAGATAAAATGAAAGGCAGCAGAAAGAAAAATCTTTTAATATCTGTTCCTTTTTCCCAAAATATAAACTCATACAATAATAATTTACAAATAACAAAAACATCAACTCCTTTTGGAACAACAATTTACATAGATACACTTTATACTATTTCATATTTCTTTAACAAATTGACTTTTATCATTCTCTTGAGCATAAATGTTAATCTGGCATTTTTATCATCACTCTCCAGATTATTCCATAATCATTCCTTGGATTGAAGTTCTCTCCTTCAAACTAGTTCTAAATTTAGGTTTCACAAACATCTCTATCTCTATATATATTTTAAAAGAATACTTCTTTTCTTTCTCAAAGAGGAGGGTTCCACAGAACATGGACTACTTTCTTTGCTGCGGCACACTTTACAGAACCATAAGAACCGCCATGATCCAGGTTCTACTGGAGAACCGGTCCGACACCTTTATGGCAGAGCTGCAGGTGAGAGTGGAGCTAACATCTTGTAGATGCTGTAGTTTCTCCTAAGATCCTCTAGATGTCAGCAAAGCTTTGTGTCTAAATATAACCAAAGCGTCTTTTATCTCTGTATATTTTTATTGTAAAATATTTTTTAAGCTATTTTAACTCTTAATTACTTATAAAATCTTCTGTGCTTCATCTTTAAAACAGAGCAGTAACATGGAGTGATAATCATTTAAGTTTCTTCTAATGTTTTTTCTGATGCAGATCTTTGTTTTTTTATTTTCATCAGATGAGCTGTGATTGAAATTATTTTGTGTTTTCTCTGTAGAAGCTGAGAGGATCTCAGATCAGCCTTGTCCCTCTGGCCTTATTCAGACAAGTCACCTGCCGCTACAGGTCACCTGACATCAGCGTACATCCTTCCCAACAGGTACAAAACAGCCGAAGCTCGGCTGTGTGATTCAGAGCTCCAGAAAATACTGAACTGTGGGACGCCTGATCAAAGAAAATGCAGAGACTTTCATAGTTTTGCAGACAAACTTTAACTCCGTTAAGCTTATTAAAGAATGACAAAACATTCTTCAAAGTGCTCAGCTGAGGTCAGGCTTCAGGTTTAGGAAACCTAACTTTTGTGTTGTTTTTTTTGTACAGGAGCAACTGAGGCTGGAAGCGCTCCTCAGAAACAACAGCTCAGAGGAATTCAGGGAGTTCTGCTCGTCTATTCTGTTTAATCATATCGGTGGACCGGGCTCACCTCTCCGCACCAGCTCTGATCTGTCAGCTCAGAGACAAACCCTCCTGGAGCTGCTGGTCCATCTGGACTCTGTGCTCCTCTGTGGAAACCCTCTGCTGGTTCCTCTCTATCAGATAGCCTTCCAGCCTGAGAACGTCACAGTAAGATCCTCTTAATCTCATTATTTTGCTTTTAAAATGTTGAATTAAAACTTCAATCACCTAAACTTTAGAAAGTTAGAATGTTTCTGTCAGCTTTGATGCACACTTGTTGTAAAAAGTCTTTCTTATGCTAGGATGATTGCAAAAAAAACGATTTTCATGAGATTTTCACCAATTTAAGAAAATAAAGTTGATTTAAAAGTAATATTTTTGTTTGAATTTCATCTAGGTTTTGATATAAGACCTATTTAAATAAAACATTTTTTTTCATTCCTGTTGTTTCAGTTAACCCTTTTTTACACCGTGGACACCATCTAACTTTTTATAATAATCATTATTTCTTATTTATTTTGTCTCCAAGAATTCGTTCCTTCCAACGATGCCAGATGATCACTCAAGTGAAGCCCGACAGTGGCTGAGCGGAGAGAGGAACCTCAGAGAGTACAGTAAGTTTTTACATTTTTTTTCCCCATCATGAGTGAGTCTCATGATTCTACAACTTAATTTTGTTGTGTGAATGCTGACAGACAAACACTCTAACAAAATCTGTAGTTTATAAGTGAGTTTTTTAGATTGAAAAAAAATAAAACAAAAATTTGTCCCTGAAAGTTTTTGGTAATGTTTTTCTTCACTTTCAGCCTGTGCCAACGGGCATGTTTGCTTTGTGGGAGAGGTACGTGCTCCAGTTAAAACACATTAATTAACATTAATGACATAAGGTGGTCATTTATTGATCCAAATCTCATCACATGTTCTTGCAGTGTGGAAAACCGATGATGAGGTCGAAATGTGCTGAATGTGGCGTTCCGGTTGGTGGAGAAAGACACGTCCCAGTGCAAGGTTTTACTCAGCAGACACATCGCAGGTGGGTGTTTCTTCAGTTAATCAGCTTCCTGAGAGTGATTTCACTTTATTGTGTTAATTTGAGCACATAGCCGCTGTTCTGCTAATAGCTGTTTTACTTGGTTTAGCCTTTAACTATTGTTCTGCTATTTCTTGCTTTATGTTGCTTTATGTTGTTGTTATTTTATTAATTTATATGTTAATTATTGTATTTAATTTATTTAGTCTTGCTAATTGTAGCGTTCAGCAACTGTTTGACTTATTTAGCTGTTATTTAGTTAATTTTAGCACCTGTCTTTTAGCATTTGTTTTACAACCCCAGTACCAGTGAAGTTGGGACTTTGTGTAAAACCTATATACAATAAATACACTACAAAGACAAGATTTTTAATGTTCAAACTGATAAACTTTTTTGTTTTTTTTTCAAATATTCACTCATTTTGAATTTGATGCTGCAACACATTCTAAAACAGCTGGGACAGGGGCAACAAAAGACTGGGAAAGTTGAGGAATGCTAAAAAAAATACCTGTTTGGATCATTCCACAAGTGAGTAGCTCAATTGGAAACAAGTGAGTGTCATGATTGGAACTAAAGGGAGCATCCCCGAAAGGCTCAGTTGTTCACAAACAAGGTTGGGGCGAGGTTCTCAACTTTGTGCACAAATAATCCAAATGTATTCAGTTTTTTTTCTTTTCACGTCCCATATTTGTTGGAATTGGGGTTGTATTAATTTTTGCTTCTGTTCAGATCATTGTAACGTTAAGAACTCAGTTTCAGCTTCAACACTTTTCAGTAAACTCAGCGTTCAGACAAAACAGTCGTTTTGAACTCATATTTGTTTGTGTGAAATGTCAGTGATCAGACTCGGACAGGCCACGTACTTGGGGAGGCTTATCGCAGGTCTGAAGCTCCCGAGAGGCAGATGACTTCCGCTCAGTCCGGTGTTCTTCGGCTGCTGACCCACCTGGCCATGCTTCAGGGAGCCGTCACAAACCAGAGAGTGAGTCTGGATCTGGGTTTACTCATCGCTGCTTTTAAAGGACGTGTAAATCAGCCCTCTTGTGCTTCCTGTAGAGAGTCGGAGACATGATCCACCCGAGGACATCTGATGTCTTCAGCTTCCTGTGGGACCACCTGGAGAAGGACCTGAAGGGGCTGGGGAAGAGTCTGGATCAGAACCTGGACAACACGGCAGTCACCATTCATTTGATTCTGACAAGATTCCCACCAGGTGAAATTCTGTTGAGAGGTATTTTTAGCGTCCTGCTTTGGTTTTTAAAAACTTAAATGTTCTGAACATTAATGAAGGTTCCCACGGTGCGAGACCGGATCTGTCCTCGAGACAGGGACGGCAGCAGTGGGAGACGCTTGTCTGCAGTTCTGCCATCAACCCAGTCCTTCAGGTAAGAAATGCTAAACATTTTAGTCTGGGAGACGGTTTGTGTTTGTTTGTGAAAACGTATTTCTTTTCCAGAATTTGCAGAAGAATCTGTCTGAAGCTCAGGACAGGATCTCCTCAGATGAGGGTTTTGTTGGAAGCCCCCTGCTGACCCTCCTATACGGCGATCCAGGGACGATGTTATCTTTGCCCTCAAACTGCCCGACGCATCGCTCGTCCTTCTGGACTCTGCGGGAGGTGATGACAGTGGAGCGCATCTCTCAGCTGGTGGAGGAGACACCGGGACGCAGCTCTTTAGCTCTGCTCCTCTTGTTCTGTAAGAAGGTATTTAACAACCAGAGTCTTCAACAAAAAGGCTGCCTCAGGATCACAAGACCCTGACACTGACCTCTGAGCTACAGTACCCCAGCCCCTAGTTATTTCCATCAAGATCACAGTTTCTTTCCTCTAACTGCTGCATAATATCATGTTTAAATGTGGATGAGCAAACCGTGATTGGATCTGTGTCAGAATGTTTCACACAGACTGAAAAAGTGTTTGTTTCAGATCAACGTTGTGCGACAGCTTCATCACCTGCCCGAGCTGGCCGCTCTGCAGTCGGACCTGCTGAGGGTGTTTCCCCTGACGTCAGGCTCTGCTCCTCAGACCGTGGACCAGATGTTAAAGCAAATACCTGCAGGTCCGCCCCGTGTTTTCCCCTTTTTTAACCAAAAACACATTTTCAGACACAAACTGAGTCCTCCCATCGTCCTCTTCATCATCAGGGTACCAGAGGAAGATGCTGTCCGAGCGAGTGGTCCAGTTCATCCAGGTGTGGAACTGCCTTCGATCTGAGGTGGCAAACAGCTGTAAGTAACCTAACCTAGTCCTAACTGTTCATTATGAATATCATCTTGAATATGTTCTCCATTTTTGCTGACATGTTAGTAAATAATAAATTACTGAAGTCTTTACTTGATCTCTTTGTGAAATGCTTTCAAATATTTATTTATTACAACTTAAATGTATTTTAGTAGGACGACGTTTGACCTTCAAGATTAGCATCTGTGATCTTTTGTTAAAGAACATGAATTTATTTCTAAAATCTGTACGTTGATTTGTTCACTAGGAGGTCAGAGAGTTTCCTCATCTGTTGTCTTTGCTCACACACATCTCCTCCCTCTGTCTGAAACACTTTAAATCCTCGTTCATGTGTTTGTTTGCAGCAGCACTTCTAGGAGTTGACGTGAAGCTTTGTGAGACGGAGGTGACGACCGAGAGCTCGGGGGAGTATCTGACGCCGAGTCGACGCGGTCCCGGCTCGTGTCTTCGGACTCTGGTCGACTTCCTGTCAGATGCTCACAACAACCTGGTGAAGGAGGCCAGGAGAGTGAACCTCCACGAGGACAGGTCTGTTCTGCTCCAGCTGTAGAGGTGGTTTATCAGCTGTTCAGGGGGATTTCTGGACTGAAAAATGGCTTCAGATACAATAATCTTTAGTGTTTTTATTTTTAGAAACTGACAGCCAACAAACTGCTCAAAATCAACAGAAATCACTTTCTTACAATTTGACTCTCACTTGGTTAACTCGTCGGTATATTTAATGCCTGTTTTGACACAAACATCTTGAAACTAGACTGGAAAACTTGGCATTTTCTGCTAAAATGCAGCGTGAACGATGACAGCTGAATGACTGCTGATATTTGTTGAAAGAGCTGACTTGAATTAAAAACACTAAAATTAGCTAAACATAAGCTAATAGCTGGAAGTAGCTGAACAGTAGCTAAAAGCTAAAACCAACCAAACTTGATTGAAATTTGACTTGAATTTAAAGGTCAGTCAGACTCTTATATAACAAGGATTGGGCTTTAATGTGGAATAAATCTTTATTCATCCATTAGATGTCAAAGAATCATTCCTTTAAAACATTTTAGCCTCTGATCAGCCTGTTCTGTGTCTTCCTGTTTTCTCAGTGATTACAGCGTTTCTTTAGAGAAGATCTCAGAGACCCAGCTGACTCTGTGTCACCCTGAGCGAGAACTGCTGCCGCTCGTTTTAGCAAACTGTAACTACACTCTGCAGAAAGGCGGGGAGACGGACAGCAGCTACGACCTGCCGGCCATCCAAACCCAGCTGGCCCGACGCTTCCTAGCTGGAAAACCACTGATCAAGGCGGTAAAACAAAATCCTAATCTGATCCCAGGCTTGGCAGGAAGATGGCATAAAACAATGTTCTCACCTGCCTGTTTTCTGTCTGAATCAGGACACTTCCAGGTACCTGAACCGACACCTGCAGGACTTCTCTTTGGTTCTGACTGAAGTGAGAGGGAAGATACACCAGGTAAAATCTTTTTAACTGCCTCAACATTCATTTTCTAATTGCTGAGTTAGCATTATTGGTTTCCTTTTTATAGTTTTTTTCTTCATGTATTTTGGACTGTAACTACTTCAGTGTAATTTCAGGACATCTTTAGCCTTTGTTCGAGTTGTTTTAACAAATTTTAGCTGTTATTCAGCCTTTAGAGGGAGGGGGTGGATATGTATTTTCTAGGCACGTATTGATTCATGTATAATACGATCGTTTTTTTTAGCTTAAAAAGCATAAGAAAATCCAATCTTCATGTATAAAGCCACCACTCATTTCAGACAGACTTCAGGATTTTTCAGCCTTTGCGGTGTTCCCTCTGGAGGGGGAACATATTTGGGGAGACACTCTTGTGCTGGCGTGATTTGCTGCGGAGCTGCGGAGGATGTGCAGCTGAACCTTCTGGTTCCATGTGTCCCTGAAAAAAACAATCTGCACCCAGAGTTAGCAAGATGGGTTTATCAGTTAATGCAACTAAAGTCCAAGTCTTTTTTACATCGCCACGGATAACAAGAAAAAGAAAACATGGTTTTTCTTCTCTGACTCCAGTGAATAAACATCTACGTTTTATATGCTTTACTACGTGTGACTTACAACTGAAGGGAGGGAGAATATTTCAGTTCTATACAAGGAAATATTGAAACTTATTATGGTTATACATTAAAAAAAGTCAGTCAAAATTTACTCCTGTGTATATTACCCCCCCACCACCACTTTATGGAGGATTTTTGGGGTTAAATTTCTTATATTAAACGCACATAAATGCAGTGTTTAAATTCTATACCACAATCAATTAACTATGTTACCTTTAATTGATATGGAAATGCTGTATACATCAAAAATAAATTTGACTTTACATCGAAGTCTATCGAAATTGGCCTCAGGAGGTTCAGGACTGTATGAACTTTATTTAAATTAATGCGTCAAAGCAACACTCTGGGTATGTTTTTGATGATAACATGATATAAAGTTTAAAAAAGTCGATTTTGCACAACACCCCCTCTAAGTGTTCAGTTTTTTTTTTAATTGATTAACCCTGAACAGATATCAGCTGCAAAAAGATCACTTTACTTCTCTCAGCTGGATGTTTTGTTGGGCCACACATTTCCACTCCTCTGGCTGACGCTTTCTGTTTGTGTTTCAGGAGGTGCTGAAGGGCTCGGTGAGAGGCACCACCAGAGCGGTGCTGCGCTCGTACACGGACGTGTGTGACGCCGTGTTTGTGGTCGAGATCGGCCTTCGCTTCCTGGCGAAGACGGGCGGAGATCCTGAGGGTCAGCTTTTGTTTTTTCTCACTGAGGCGCTGCAGATGGGCCCTCAGATCTCAGGCGCTGTGGCCAAGGTAGACCCTTCACCCAAGCACCCCATGGCTGACTCTCAGCTACCACCACATCAAGTTTCTGTATCTGTCAAACTGACTGATCTGAGGATCACTTTAAAAATATCTTGGACTGCAGCTGCAGTTTGAAACTGTACTGGACTTTTTTTTTTTTTACATTAGCACCGTCTGTTTCCTTCCAGGGTCTGGGTGAAATCAAACTGCAGCACAGCATCGTCACCTGGCAGCTCCTGAACTGCTGGAAATCAGAACTTATGCTGAACAGGAAGCAAGTAAGCATGAATTAAGTAAAACTCCAGGAATTTACAAAGTAGGATAAACAAAAGTTGCAGTGCAGAGAAAAAAGGCGTCTTTCAAGACTAAACTAGAGGAAGTGAATCCCACCGAACCAGTGTGTATTTGTCCTTTTTCTAATTATTATTATTATTATTATTATACTATTATTATTATTATTATATTATTGTCATCCAAGGCTTTTAGGTGCACTTTAACTGGCTTAACTACTAATAGCATGCAATATCATGACTTCAATGTCAAAACAGTCAGCAGCATCCAAATAAAGATACCCATCATCCCTTTAAAAATGTAAAGTTTCATGTTAGAAACTCAACATATGGCGACCACCTGAACTGATTAGACGCAGGACTTTAACTTGTCACCCTTGACCCCAAACCGAACCACAGAGTTGAATTTTATTGGCTGCGTTCTGTAGAAAGTGTGCCGTCTGACATGACTGCCCAGAGTTTGACCATAAGACCAGAGCAATTTCTTTTTACTCTAAAGATATAAAGTATTTTGTCTTGTTTGAAAATCACTAAAAAAAAACTTAAGATGTAGAAGTCTGACTGCAGTTGTTTGATGAACTTCCTGTTTGTTTTAGGACCCATTTCAGAAGCTGCACTCAGATTTTCAGCAAAAGCTGACGATGGAAGAGAGGAGAGGTCTGAAGGCTTTCCTCGCTGTCACAGATGTTGATACTTTTGCTTTGGAGCTGCATGAAATCCTGCTGCTGAAGACGAGCAACTCTCTTCCTGACCAGAGCTACCAGCCACACTGGGAGTAAGCAGAAACCAAAAAGCGTGTCTTCTGTTGTGACAGTTAACATCTGTGGGTTTGGTTTTGGTCGGAGTAGCCACCAAAAGGTGAAACAGTCCCAGAATGTTTGATTTGTTGTCATTTTCTCCCCAGCTTGTGTTTTTAAAGAGATTTTTTTAACCAAGAAGTGTGTCCTTTGTCACTTAAAAGATGCCCCCCCCCCTAGTCTAAAGGAATCCTGACAGTTTAAATCAAAGGAAAGTGTGGTGGTCTGGGCCAGGACCCCGCTCCCTCTGGGATTTGGAGCCTTTTGACTTTCAGGATCACATGGTGACCCCTCTTGGCAGCCATCTGTCAGGGAGAAGCAGCTTAAGTTCCACTGCAGGTCACTCTTATTGAAGCAGCAGCTGGGCAGGGGCTCAGCAGGAATGCATGTGGTAAAAATAATAGATGCAGAGTGCTAACAGTTGTTTTCTCTCTCTCTCTCTCTCTCTCTCTTTCTCTCCACCCCCCTTTCTTTTTGCTATTTGCAGCATCAGGTCCACCTTAGAGGTCCATTTAGAGCACAAAGACCTTCCTCCTCTGCTTGGGCTTGAAGATTTTCCGGAGGAGATCATTCTGGGGAAAGGGGCTGATGTGTGGAGAGCAGCTGTGGAGTTTAAAAGAAAATAGAATATGTTGATCAAAAGTCATTGCTTTATAATTTCAAAAAAACTTAATATAACTATGAGTCAATGTCCCTTTTTTTGTTGTGTAAATATTGCAAATTATGTTTGAATAGTTTTTCATTATTTCATTTTAAATAAAGTTGGAAATGTTCAGTCAGTAAAATGTTTTTTTTTCTGCTGTGAGTTTTGTCCCAACTTTGAAAAACTGTCTGAAAAGTAAACCAAACCGTTGCAGGAGCCACGCCCCTATATTGGATTGATACTTCTTGTTAGCCTATCACGTACGAGTAAAGGGAGACGCTGTTTGCGCTTCTACCAATTAGAGGGGAGGCGGAGCTTGCCTCTGAGTCGTTACCACAGAGATGATGCGTTATTTGGTCCGATGTGTGTATATCCGCGGAGTACTTTCTATGCTCATAGGAGCATAGTTTTGGGAAAAAAATCTCCACCTGGATCGAAGATTATCAGCTACGATGTTGTCCTGTTTGTGAAGTAAGTGGCAGCCTGTGTTTTTAATCTGAACTGTTAGCTCGGAATGCTACCCTTAGTTATCTGTAACAGCGTTGTTATCGCAGAATTCCAATATGATCAGCACGATTTATCAGCTTACCCAAGGCCGAAATCAAGATATAATAGTTTTGTATTCGTGTGATTGTTTAACGGAACTAACAATTTAACAGTAGGAACAATTAAAGAAACGACGCAGTTTAAATTCATGAAGAAGTTTTCGCTAGCTAGCGTTAGGTAATTTACAGGTGTTGCATCAAATTATGTGTTCCATCACATACTGAGTGCAAATATTTTACACAAAAACACAAACATTTATTGTTGAAATCTCATAGAAATCTGATAGCCTATTATTGCCCTGTGATTTTTGCTTGTTCACAAAATATATAGAGTTTTTGTTTGTATCTAAAAGAGATACGAGGTTATCATTATGGTTAATAACTCAGCCATAAAGCAGCTTTGTGAAAAGTTAAATATGTGTCATAGTGTTGGTTTACATTTTAACAAAAATGCCTCATGTATTTAGGCCACAGGCTGCCTGGACACACTTAGAGCTTTATTCTGATTTTAAATTTTATACTGATCAATAGTAAAGATAAACATTGTTGTAAGTTTATTTATATCTCTTTTAGTGGTTATAAGCAGTGAGAGGTTTTGTTGTTAGTCACTATGAGAGACAGCGTTTTCTTTCCTCTGTTTTTGTTCATCACACTGTTGGTACTTTTATTTGTTTTGCAGGTTTTAACAGGATGCATACAGCACGTAGCCCCTCGTCCATCCCGACAGGCACCCCAGGGGACGCCCTGGACCTCAGTCTGTCCGGATCCCAGCTTCACATGTCCAAAAGACCCAGCAGTGCGTCTCCTGGGAAGTGCTTCTCTCGGTCCGTGTCTGTGGCCGGTGACAGCAGGGGGAAGCGTAACACGCTGGTGAGTTTCTGGTTGAACGCTTCCTGGTTGTAACTTAAGTTCACCACAACACCACTGGTAGCCTCAACAAGGTTTTTACATCCGCAGGGTGACGCCAGCGCCGGTAGCTCCCGCTCCATTAAGAACTTGAGGCGGTCCAACAGCACCACACAGGTCAACCAGCAGGCCAACCTGAGCTTAAGGTGCAAACTCACACACCTGCTGATGCAGAAACACTTTCAACCTTTACAATCCAAACAGACATTTCTGCTGCTTCAGTCACCACATTCAGAGAGTCCAGGACTAATGTCAAGTTAATTTGCCATATTTTTGCAGAAACTATAAATCATAATGACTCATAATCTGGTATGTTTGCAAAACTGCACTTTCTGTTTTCCTTCTTACCAACATGCCCTGAAGCTTTCTGTCAGATTTGAGACAAAGATCAAACTTTGAGGCTGGAAGTTGGATTAATGAGGCAACTAACCAACTGCAAACATCATGTGATCAACATCTTTTGCGTCTTGTACTATTAGTATCATTCTATCACAGAAAACATACTTTCAAAATTATGGGCAAGAAAACTGTTAAAGCTATCTTTTCTGTTGTGTTTCTGAATATCAAGCCTTTTTTATTTACATGTTTTATTTGGTCAAAATTACAAAGAGCTGCAACAGGTTAGACCTCTGGACTAGGTGAAAGAGTGTTTGTTTTTTAGAATGATTATCTCATCTTATTTCTCTGGATCAAACCAGTTTTTAACATTTCTTATCACTGACATTGACACATGCATACAGTACAGGATGTGCTGATTCATGTCTGCAGAGCCTCGGGCACAGTCAGCGTTTTGTATCTCCTTTAAATCCTACACCAAAACAATCTTTGCAGAAACGTCTGAAATACGAAGGATTTATTTTTGTTGTAAATGGGGAAGAAAGAATTTGTCCGTATCAGGTGACGTGTTTTTGTGTTGGTAGAGGCTGTCGGTGTAACTCGGCGCTCTGTTGTGCAGCACTTTAAACCAGAAAGCTTCTCTTCAGTGGGCAACAGCTGGCAGCCCAGGAGCTTCGATGCTTCCGACAATGGGAGCTGTGGCTCCATGATAAAGGCTGCAGAGGGGTTGGGTAGCTGTTGCTGGGGTCCTGAGGGTTTCCGGGGCTTCTTTGTCCCATTTTTGAGAGGGAGGGCCAGAATGTCTCGGGTCAGGTTACCCCCCTCCACCAGAAGCTAGTGAAAAGAGAAGTGTGTGCACGTTGGGATTTTATTGTCCGGCAGCTGCCGCCGTAACCCCCCTCTACTCCCTACTGCTGAGGATGCTGAGCCGAGGGGCTTTAAATTTAAAGACACTCTAAATACCCCCAACTCCTCTACAGTGTTTTTGGACTACCACCGGGTCACACACACACACACACACACACCCTCCCTGCATTTATCACTTCACTTGTAAACCAGAGGAATGTGCTGCCTGAATGGTGTTGTCAGATAGCTTTTCACCGGGCCAGCTGCCTTCACGCCCCTCCCACAGCCCCCCGAAGAGACACACGCTCATTTATATACTTACTCACTCTGAAACAGTCCTGCAACAACCAGACAGGGGGTCACCCTGCATCTGCTCCCCAGGATGGAGGGACTGGAAACTGGGGTCACCAGAGTCAACATATGCTCACATTTACATGGACTCCATCAGAAAACACACACACACACACACACACACACACTGTCAGCTGAATTCCAGGAGTAAAGAAGGAGATGAGTTCCATCCCTGCAGCTGTCATGACAACAATTAAAACGTAAAAAAGAAACCGAACATAAAATCTGGAAAATTTTTCAGCCTCAAGCTACAATGTCAGCCTCTTTTATTCTTTTGTGATCAAATTACACAAAAAGGGTACTTTTCGACCCTCTGGCCTTCTATTTTCTCAGGGTTTTCTTTTTTTTTTTTTTTTTTTTGACAAAAACCAAATCTGTGGTTGTTCATTGTGTTCTCCAGCCAGAACCGGAGCGAGGACTACCTGGCTCTTTTTGTCAGCAGCTCAGACGGAGGCAAGAAACTGACGAGCCTCAGAAAAATGTCACCAGAGAGAACCACATGGAACATCCTGGTATTTATCACCAAACACACTCTGACATTTATGCTTTATTAAGATTTTACATGTCAGCCACGTCACAAGGAAGCTAATACTAAGGGTGTAACGGTACGCCTGAGTCGTGTTTCAGTACGGACCTCAGTAAGAGGGTCACACTTTGCTCCAACAGGAAATACAATTCTAAATGGTCCACAACCTATACAGCACTTTTTTAACCTCTCCAGGTTCGTTACAGAGTTTCTCATTCATCCATTCATAGTGTCTTTATACTGTGCTCAGTGTAACACACCAAAGCTGTAATCACTGTAACCAAATTCATTTTGTTTTTAGTTTGGAGTCTTGGTGCGGCTCCACTCAGTGTGGGATAAACATGGAGGAATGTTGTAGCAGGAACCTCATTATGAGTAAACACTGCTGCTTGCTCTTCTCTCCTCCTCCTCCTCTTCACTGGTAAATGTAATGCCAGAGTTTGTCAAACACAGGAAAGCTTCAGCTGGAGAAGCAAAATATTTCCTGGATATTTTTGTCTCCCAGCAACCATCGATGAACTTTGGTGTAGCCTGCGCGTTCCCTTCCTGCTCGGGCCTCACGCCTGCAGTGTGCTTTAGCGTGAAGACGGCTGTTCAGTAATAACCAACACCAAACAGTGGATAGCTTACATTGCTCCGGAAAAACCAGCTACCACTGCCTAAAGTGCTGTACATAATATACAGGTTAATATCAACAGCAAAGCAGCTTAAAGCATAAAAACAAATATAAAAAAACATCAGGTTAAAAAGATCTCACCTCTCATGCTGAATACACATACCGCTACAATTCCTACCTAACCATTATAAGGCTTAAACATGGAGCTTTTTTGTGTATTTACAATATTAAAATAATATCTGTTTAAAAGTTCAGTAAGAAAATGTTGTCTTGTTTTTAGGACGATCAGCCCAGAGTGTTTCCAACACACTCGAGCTCCCGCAGCACCGGCAGCGTGGACTCGCTCACCAGCCTGAAGAAAAAAGAAACTGGCATCAGTCTGGCTGCCACCTTCACTGCCAACAACAGGTGGGCAGCGCCTCGTAAACACACACACACACACACACACAAACAAAACAATCCAGCTGTCTGCCTGCAGCGCTCTGCAGCTCTCATGTTTCATACCTGCTGATCAGAACAGCTGATATCACCACCTTCCAGGAATTCCACCCACATACTCACTTCCTCCTGGGCTTGGGCGGTATGATGTTTTTTTTATTGCACCGCTGTATTAAAATATCGTGACAGTTATTTAAATTATGACAGATGAGTCATGTAAGGTGATGCTCCAAATTCCCACAAAGCTGCTATGAAAACTGGGATTTAAACACTGAGACTAAGACATCCCACAACATTACTGAAGTGTTCTGACCATTGGTCTGTATTACCGGATTGGACATCACATGACTTATGC
This sequence comes from Cynodonichthys magdalenae, assembly GCA_031762555.1. NCBI lineage: Eukaryota > Metazoa > Chordata > Actinopteri > Cyprinodontiformes > Rivulidae > Cynodonichthys > Cynodonichthys magdalenae. Next base: position 18,679,410 of record JARVJO010000125.1, on the reverse strand, counting down.
ACCACACAGGTGCATTAACAAATCCCTATAATGAAAAGTTCCCAGACTGCTTACAGATTTATCTCTTGGGAGAATACACGTTTTTACATTTCTCAGCTTTAATTTAAGCCGTATTTTATAGAAATCGGATAAGAATTAAGGGCACTTTAAGTATATTTTTGTGACAGATTGATTGGTTTTGTTGACATGACTCAGTGCAGATTCTGAAAACAAACAGAAGAGTAGGGAGTAGAGAGACCCCCGTTGGTCTCTCTACCACCAACCCCCATTGGTGCTGATGTTTGTTTTTCACAGGAGCAACAAAGGAGCCGTGGGCAACTCTGTGACCACCATCTTACACAACAACCACTCTGAGAAGCCGCTAACACCTAAGAGTTCAAACCAGAAGCCATCGTTCAAGTAGGTTTCAGTCTCTCCTTGGTGTTTTCAATCAGCACTGCTGGAAACCAGCTCCAGATTTCACTTCAAACTTGGTTTTACTTTTCAGTAACATCCTGAAGGCCTCAGCAAACGACGAAGTTCTGCTGGAGAACAGCTCTGTCACAAAGTCCCAGAAGAATTTCTCCTCCTCATCTTCCACCCCCAACAACAGATCTCCGATATCGGCTCCACGCGGCAGCCCGGTCCCACCGCGGAGGAGAGAGGTCACCGAGGACGAGGCCGAAAGGTCAGACCTGCCGGGGACCATCTGCGTCGCCTTCACTGCTAGCGTGACTCACAGCGGCTCCGTGGCTTGTCTGCAGGTTTATTCAGCAGGTGAACCAGGCTGCAGTCACCATTCAGCGCTGGTACAGACGGCTGGCCAAGAGGAAACACAGCAACCAGGCAGCGCTCAGACAAATCCTAGCCAAGAAAAAACAAGTATTTATCCTTTCCTTTCGCTCTCTGGCCGTAGAGAAGTCGGTCTCTCGATTGCACTAACTCTCTGCAACTTTTCCTCTGCAGGAGTGGGAGGAGAGACGAGAGGAGGACGGTGAGCTGCAGCAGCAGAGGAAGGCTGAAGACAGGAAAAGGATTCGTGAGGAGAAAGCTCGACTCGCTCGTCTCGCTGCCATCCACGTACAAACTTTAATTCTACCAGTTTGTTGGATGATGTCTCAGATTTTAAATAAATTACAGCATCAGTGTTTAAGACTACAGATCTAAACCACATATGAGTTTTATAATTGATTAATTGTAGTTTAGTTTCATCTATCATCAGTTTTCTGTAGTTTACAGTCTTATTGTTTGTCTCCCTCTGCTGGTACGCTGCAGGAGCTGCATCTGAAGCGAGCTCAGCGAGCCGCAGAGGTGCAGCATGAGGCCGAGCAGGAAAACTCGTGGGAAACGAGTGCGGTGGGACGGAGGAAGCAGCCCAAGGCTTCCCTCGCCGTTAAACACCCGGTTTCTCCGAGCAACAACAGCCTGATGTCGCCAACTCACACTAAAACCAAAAACACAGGTCAATATGATGTTTCTACAAGATTAGGCTGTTCAGAAATATCTTATTATTGCTAAAGGAGCATTAGATCCGTGTTAGATCGTAACATTATTAATGAGTTCTTGTGTTTCCTCAGACTCTAACCTGAACGTTAAGGCTGAGTTGTGTGAGCTGAGCTTCAGAGCTGTTTCTCCAGCGTTGTCCAGTTACAGAAGCTCTCAGTGTTCTCAGGTAACCCTGTACTTTTCATTTGTCACAGCTGGGTTCACTCTCTGGCTCTTTTATTGATTTGTAAATGTGAAATTTTGTGTACGCTTATATGTTGCAATACGCTCCATGTGCGGCACATTATGTACATTTTTCTTCTTTTCTTTTGTTTTTTTCATTGCTGACGACTGAGATCTCAGTATCTGTCTTTCATTCCTCATGTACTCACGCGATAACTTTACTTCTTTCCAGCCCACCACTGGGAAGACTTTAAAAAAACGCCCATAAACCCAGTGACTTCAACGTTCCTTGTTTCTGTCCGTGCAATGCGGGTTAATGTGAGGGGCTGTGTGTTGCCAGGCAACAGCCTAACAACAAAGATTTGCGTTGGTTGAGATGCACAACGATGCCCATTTAAAGCAAATAGTGATCAAGATTCCACCTCACTGTGACCACTGGGTTTGTGTGTGTGTATAATCAGTGAACGTACATAAATGTAAAGAATAAATAAAAGTGTTAATACGCGTTAAAATAGTTATCGCCATTACTGTCAGCAGCGTTAATGCATATCCATCTCTGGTGAATTTATAAAGCCGTCACTTTGTTTCTTTTGGAACAGGAGGACAAAGCAGAAGGAGAGAGTCAACAACAGAGGAGTGACAGGAAACAGATCCATAAAGAGAAGTCTTGTCTGACTCGCCTTGCTGCCCCCCAACACAACACATCTGATGTATGAACTGGTGCTAGCCTCTGTTGTGTTTTAAATGAAAATGTTTCGTAGATGAAGTGTTTTGATTTGTCTCCCTCTGGTGGTGCGTTACAGGAACTGCAGCAGAAACAAGCCCAGCGAGCTGCGGAGGAGCAGCATGCAGCCGAGGAGGAGCTGGAAACCGTCAGGCAGGCGGGTTCAGTGGGACGGAAGAAACTTCTCAGGGTTTCCTCGAGCAACAGCAGACAGAAGTCACCCACAGACACTAAAACCAACAACACAGGTGCAACATGTCAGGAATATCTCAAGTCTGTGTGTCTAACGTCTATTTTGTTTAACAAATATTTCTTACGGTGTGTTTGTTTCTGCAGACTCTAATTTAAACGCTGCAGTTGATGGAGGGGATCTCAGCTTCAGAGCAGTTTCTCCACTTTTGTCAAACCGCAGGGGATCCCAGTGTTCCCAGGTTAAATGCTGAACTTTACCCGCTGGACTCCTGCCAGCAGTTCTTGTCTCAGGCTTTTTGTTTCTGTGGTGCAGGAGATCCTGCAGAGGTCTGTGAGCGTGGAAGACCAGCGTCAGGTGGTCCAGTCTAGCAGACCTCAGTCTAAAACCACCCTCAACGAGCTGCTGGACACCCTCAAGCTGTTAGAAGAAGAGCCGGCGGGTCTGTCGGCGCCGCGGGGCTATCAGAAGGAGAAATACGCCTGGATAGATGAGGTCAGTGTCCAAACAGAGGCGGAGACACTCCAAGAGACGGTTTTAATCCAACTTCATTCTGCATCTCATGAAAGGACGGAAACTCGAACTCACTGACTGCTGACAACCTGGAGCGTCACGGCCAGCTGAGCCACCACCCTGCGCTGCCAGACGGGGGCGCTCTCCTCTCAGAGGCCAAGCTGCAGAGCATCATGAGCTTCCTGGACGAGATGGAGAAATCTGAGCAGGAACGGCCTCGATCCGTCACCTCAGGGTCACACAGAGAGGTCAGCAATGCTTCTTTAGGTTGACTTAGGCTGAAAACCAGTGGTTTATGAAAATTTTGAACACATATTTTGTAATTCCTTTGTTATAGTTGAGTTTAAAACCCAGATTTACAGCTGATTGTTGGTGTTTTCAGGCCGTGCTGTCCGAGGAGGAGCTGGTCGGAGTGGAACAGGCGTCGGCCACAGCAGCTGAAATCAGCGGCTGCATGATGAGGATCAAACTGGAGCTGGAGGAGAAGAAGCGCACTGTCAGCATGCTGCAGGCAGCTCTGGTGAGGAGGAAACCCGACGCCGCCGTACGTTAGCTGCTGTAGGTGTTGAGCTCCCAGCCTCAGCTGCACTCCGTGTTTCTGCAGAGCCAGCAGAGGGAGCTGACGGTGAGACACGTGAAGGAGACGGAGAAGGAGCTGAGCAGAAACTTCCAGCTGCAGAAGGAGCAGTACGAAGCCACCATCCAGAGACACCTGACTTTCATCGACCAGGTGAGAGAACGCTCAACTGGTTTGGGAAAACCTCTTTCTTTTCTTTTTCAGTCTGACGTGTTTCGTCTCTCTGCAGCTCATCAACGATAAAAAGGCTCTGAGTGAGCGCTGCGAAGGAGTGGTGGCCGAGCTGAAGCAGGTGGACCAGAAGTACACGAAGAAGATCTCCCAGATGCAGCAGCAGCATGAAATGGTGAGAAGTTCCTCTGCATTCATCAGGTTTCACTTTAAACCTCTGTGTCTCTGCTTTGCTTCTTCTCACTGTTTGAAAGTTTTATTTTTCCTTCTCTTTGTTTTTCTTCGTTCTCGTCTTTATATCTGTGTTTTCTCACTTTTTAGGTGTGGCAAATTCTCGGCCCCTTGTGTGAGGTAACTTAACTTCCTCCTCTGACTCATCTGTGGCTCGGTCATCTTTCATTCTTCCATTTGTTTCTCATTTCCGTTTGTCCGTCCCACACCTCCTCTCTTGGACAGTTGGGCTGCATGTGAGCAACTTTTTTTCAAATTCATCTCAACATTTCCATTCAAACTTACAGTTCTTTGTGTTGTTACCTTTATCTTGTTAGTGTAAGATGCAGCTTCTCTGTTTCATTTCCAGCGCTCGCTGTTTATACATTAAATGTTTTAACTACGTGTTTAATGGGGTCTCAAAGTCAGTTGCTCTGATCCGTTTCTCTGCAGGAGATCAAAAAGTTAAAGGACCTGATGAGCGCCTCGGAGAAGATCCGGAGAGAGAAGTGGATCGATGACAAAACCAAGAAGATTAAGGAAATCACAATCAAAGGTAGAGTAGACTGAGTAGTGATGGGTCCGACAACACGTTGGTGCGTGTATCGAGCACTATGATTGAAACCCTGCATCAATGCATGTGTCACTTTGGGAAAAGTCACATGACTGATGCAGCTGCTGTGTTGTTCAGCAGCGAGGCACTGAACTGTTTATTCAGAAGGGAAACGCATCTGCATCTGAACAGAGAGGAGACTTTGTGGTGCTCTACTGGCACACATTCCAGTCATCTGTTTTGTTTTTGTAAACTGAGACTAAATCACTTTGGATCCAACATGCTGCAAAAAGTTCTGTCCTCGGTTTTAAACCCCGTCTTGTTCCTCAACAAGTTCACAAACTTGTTCACAAACTTTAATTTCACAGTTTCATCTACACCTCCTTGCAAGAAAAGATTTCAGTTAATTCTACATTTGACACACTGTTACTCAGTAAATACTTTATTTAATCATTTTGTGTCCACATGTCGGATCAGCACTCATTCTGAAACCAAACAGTCACCTCCCCGACCCATCTTGTCGTTGTTAGATGTTTTCACACACACACGCACACACACACATCTCAAAGCTCATGAGACACACGGAGCAGAGTTCCTGGGTTCCTCCCACTGCTGTATAACCACTACAGCACCAGATCCTTCCTGCTGGAGACTCCTACATCTGCCATTAGGCCACAAAACTGCCTCTGATGGTGCGTCTCACTGTACAATATCTGTTCTGTCACCGTTCAGGAGTTTTCTGTCCGTTTCACTACCTTTAGTTTCTGGAAGAGAATGAATTCAAGTAATTCAGACTGCAATCATTTCTAAAGTCCAGCAGGTGTCACCGCCAGCCGATACGACACCGTGTCAGCGCTGAGGCGGCATCAACCCATCTAGAGGTTAAATATTTCATGCTGATTCTGTGTGACCTTTGACCTTCCAGTAGTTTGCAGTTTAACAAATCAAACACCAGAAAGTCTCCTCCTGATCTGCTTCTTTTCTGTCCGAAACAGTGGTTTAGTTTATTCTGATGTGTGTGAAACCTTTTGGTTTGTGCTGACTGTTTGTCCACCCACACGCTCCCAGAGTTCCCTTATTTTTCCTGCTTTGTTTAGTCTCTTTTCTGCTGCTTTTGCTCCTAAAATAACACCACTTTACCGTAACTTGTGTCAAACTTCCAGGAGTAAAACCTGAATCACCAGCGTTTTTTCCTCAGATTAGGGTGTAAACATTGTGCCGCCCTGAGGAGCTACAGAACATGAACTTCCCTCTCTTCATCTCCCAGGACTGGAGCCGGAGATCCAGAAGCTGATTTCTAAACACAAACAGGAGCTGAAGAAGCTGCGAGCGCTGCACGAAGCCGAGCTGCTGCAGGCGGACGAGCGGGCGGCGCAGAGGTACGTCCGCCAGAGCGAGGAGCTGCGGCTGCAGCTGGAGAGGGAGAAGGAGGAGGAGAGTCAGAGGGAGAGGGAGCTGGCCAAACGGAGGTGAGCAGAAAACCTTCTCCCGGATGCTTTTATTTTCAGCAGCTCGTTCTTCTGACTCTAAGTTGTTGTTGTGTTTTCAGGTACGAGAAGCAGCTGCAGGAGGAGGAGCTGTCCCTGCAGCAGCAGAGGAGGCGCCTCTACAAGGAGGTGGCTGATGAGAAGGAGAGACTGGCTGAGCTGGCTGCCAGGTGGGGTCAGAGGTCATCGAGGAGTCAACTAAAATTAGACAAATCTGTCGTCTACAAGGCTTTTATCTGATAAACAGAAGAAAAGCTTCTTTTAGATCCAAGTTATTACAGCTTCTGAGCCGAGGAGGTTTATTGAAACTCTTTTAAAAACAATCTCTACAGTATGTTTAAATGATCCTAAAACGTTTTACTGTATTTATGAACTCACGTCAAAATATCCTGTTATATAAAAGGTTTTAACACACGTGGGAAAAAGTACCTTTTATATGTTCTGTCCTGCTTTCTGTTCAATTTATTTATAAAGCACATTTAAAAGAACAAAGGGTCGTTACAGAAGCGCTGAACAATAAAAAAGCGAAAATATTAATAAAATCAACAAAACAGATTAATTTAAAATCATCAGAAGACGATAAAGGAAGAACAGAATGATTAAAAAAACAAAATAACTTGATTAAAAGTCAGTCAGAACAGATGTGTTTTAAGATGAGTCCTGTTTAATGTTGGAGGGTGGATCGTTCCAAAGCTTAGGAGCCACGACTCTGAGCTTCAACCTGGTTTTTAGGACTAAAAGCAGCTGGTCAGAAGATCAACACTACAGAAGGAACATAAGGCTGTAGTCGATCAGAGAGATTGGAGGCCGTGGTGTCATTTATAGATGAGCAGGAGAATTTTAAAATCTGATCTCTTATCACAGGGAGGATAAAACCAGTGAAATAAGCTCAAACCTACAAGTTCCTGAGAAAAACCTGACAGGCTTTGTTTGTTTGTTTGTTTGTTTCAGGCAGCGGGCCGAGCTGGAGGACCTGCGGCGGCAGCTGGAGGAGAACAGCTCCCTGGCCGGACGAGCCCTCAGAGAGGAGGTCGAGAGGAGCCGAGAGGAGCAGGAGAGGAGGCACCAGGTGAGGAAACATCACAACCTCCACATCCTGAAGCCTGAGGCCTGGACTGCAGCTGGACGTGACTTCTGTTTGCTTTCAGACGGAAATGAAGGTCCTGCAGGAACGGCTGGACATCGAGAAACAAACGTGGGAAGAAAACTACAAGAAGAAGGAGGTTTGTTGTTCCAGCATGAATCTGAGCAGCTTCCTGTAAAAACTAAATAATATTAGTGTTTGTCTATACAGGGTTCTAATCTGACTTGAAAAATCTGGATTGTGTGTTTCTAGGTCTTATTACCTAAAAATCATTAATTTAGTTAGATTTGATCACTTTGACTAAGTTCAAAAACAAACTTTTTACATTATTTTTTCTAAAAAAAACTGTCTCCCCAGGTTTATAAAGCATGTTTATAACGTGTCAGCACGTTTACACGTTCACAGGAAGCCTGGATGCTGAGCTGCGAGCGAGCGCTGAAGGAAGAACTGAGGCGAGAACGAGACAAGGAGATCCAGCTCGCCATCTGGACCCTGGAGGAGGAGACGAGCAGAGACAAGGAGGAGTGCGAGAGGGCGGCTGACAACAGGTGTGTGTGTTCCGCCGGTGTCCACTGCTGGACTGGAGCAGAACTTTACCAGCTGCACGTCCTCCTCAACACAAAGCCATGATGCTCGCTGCTTTCAGGGTGAAGCGTCTGAGGGAGAAGTTTGAGTCTGAGCTGAGGGAGCTGGAACGCTCCGAGAAAGCTGCTGTGGAGAAACACCTGGAGCTGAGGAGGCAGCAGATGGAGATGGAGGGAGAGCTGATCCGGCTGCAGGCGACGCTCCGGCAGAAGGAGCAGGAGATTGACGACGTCACTCAGGTTAGAACGCGAACGTCTTCAGCTTCGAAACTTCTCCCATCGTTTGTTCTGCTAAAACCGAATCTTCCTTCTCGTCCTCTCAGAGCAGAGACAAGCTGGTGGAGGAACGCCGCAGCCTGGCGGAGGTGATACGGCAGGAGTTTGCAGAGCGTCTGGTGGCGACGGAAGAGGAGAACTGCCGGCTGAAGGTGGACGTGTCAGAAGTGCGAGCGAGGCTGCGGTTGGAGGTGGAGAGGATCACCCGGGAGAAGGAGGAGGAGCTAGCTGAGGTCCACCAACGGTGAGCTGAAAGGAGCTCGTTCTGTCTCCAGTGTCCCACATCAGGAGTAACTCTGAAACTTCTCTGAATTAGAGTTTGAAGAAAAGCCACTTGGCTGTGAAGTGTGATGGTTGGTGGGTGGAGCACTGATTCATGCTGTGATGGAGTAAACAGAAAGAAGCCTTTCTTTCCTAACCCTAACCCCCAGCTGTTATTAGAAACACTAAATATTTCCCAAAACTGTAAAACTCAACAGCTGTCTGCTAAAATAACCATTTTTTAGCTTTACATATTGGAGAATATCCACCCAGTTAACTCACTTTTATCCTTTTATTTTAACAGTATAATAATTCTGCAGCCAAAGAGGAGCAACAATAAACCAGATTGTTTGTTTCGTACCTAATATATGACAAGTTTCAGCTCAGTGTCTGTTTTATGTTTCCTCCCCCTCCTTTAATGTTTGGGATTTAGAACAGTTTTCAGAACAGTCCTCTATTTAACATTTCCCAGCATTTGTTGATGCAAAAACCCCAAACATCTGGTTTTAATGGTTGTAGAAAGAAAGGCTTGAGTTGTGTCCTGGAACCAAACCATCAGTTTCTTGGCCTCAGGCATTTAACATTATTGTCACTGAACACAACATGACACATCCTCTAAATGTGGGGCCGGCTGGTGAAAAGGAGCATTATCTGAACATGTTCTGGGTCCTGCTCGCTGTCCACTCAATGAACCACGGAGTTTCCTCTGACTCAGCTGTTTGAATAAAAAATAAAATAAATGTTGACTCCCTAACATTTATTTATTTATCTGATGATGTGAACGTCAGTCAGAGTCTGGCTCTGACAACCAGGAGCTATAACACACCTGCTGACAGTCACAGAAACCTTCTGATGTGAAACGCTCTCCTGTGTGTGATTTGCAGAGTGAAGTCGGCCATCTTGAAAAAAGAAGAAACTGTGAATAATCTCCGGAAGCAGCATGAGGTGAGTCTCAGGAGAAGCACCCATCTTTTGGCCCCGGTTTTTTGCTTCAGTCTCACTGAATTCTCAGGTTTTGCAGCTAAAGAGCCGTGTGAACGACCAGTATTTTAAGGGGGGGGTAATTATGTACCACAATCAAGTAACTTTTACCTTCAGTTGTGAAAATGCTGTATACACTCACCGGCCACTTTATTAGGTACACCATGCTAGTAACGGGTTGGACCCCCTTTTGCCTTCAGAACT
>JARVJO010000125.1:18649379-18669848 GCA_031762555.1 Cynodonichthys magdalenae | reverse complement strand
GATTGGCTGATTAGAAATTAAGTGTTAACGAGCAGTTGGACAGGTGTACCTAATAAAGTGGCCGGTGAGTGTATATGAAAAATACATTCGACTTTGCATCATAGTCTATGCAAACACCTTAGAATTGGCTTCTGTCTCTTTAAAAACCTACCGTTTCTGACACTCCCACTTCACCACGTTGTCACAACAATGCTTCATGTCATTTACAGTCTTTTGGAAAAGTGTTGTATTCTGTTGTAAAAAACAAAAAGAAGCAACATTAAATAATATCAGTTTTGGAAAATGGCAACTCAGATACAGAAACTCGATTGATTCCACGTCGGCGAGTTTCAGTTTGGTAATAAATGTCCAGGTCATCCTGTCGTGTATATATACTGTACATCAGTGTTGAGTTACTTTATGTGAAGAAACTATAAATATTGATCATTATAAAACTGATGGAGCTGTATGCTCATGGGGCGGGAGCTCGGCTGCAGAGGGAGGAGCCTTGAGTAAATAGGTGGAGCTTTGTACCAGAAAACGTTTAGGCAGCTCCACATGGCTACCACAGGAGATTCAAGGATTTCTCAAACATGCCTAAAACCTAACTTATTTTAATGTCTCTAATGTGTGAATCATGTTGTTTCAAATTGTACCCATTTCACGTTTACAAAGTTCATTTTAAGAATGAAGATAGATTTTGATTTTATTGCCCCCCTCTTGTGATGAAAGCTACCACCAGGTGTGAAAATACAGGTAGTGTGAATAAGCTTTGTCCTCTCCCCTCACAGGCTGCTGTGAAGAGAGCGGACCACCTGGAGGCCCTGTGGGAGCAGCAGAGGAAGCAGCTGTTGGAGAAGTAACTGACTGGAAGGCCTGGTGCCCCCCACCCCATCCCCACCCCCCTTCAGCTCTGAGCTCCAAGTATTGTGTTTGGAGGTATTTCTCTTCCTGCAAGACTCAACCCGTCGGAGTAAAGATGTGACCTACCTCACTTTAAAACGTACAGAATAAGAAATGTTCTGTTTGACTGTAAGGCTCCCGTCCCTCACTGACACGAGGAACACTGTTGTGTTGGACTCCCCCCTACCCTCCCCTCACTGCAGACCAGAAGGCGCCACATATAAAGGATTACAAGTGGACCTATTTTTTCCCGTTCTTTCCTTTTTGGAGGAGGACCACTGTAGACAGAGCCCACTTTGCCATCCGGCTGCAGGCTTTATGTGCAGGAATGTTAACATCCCCCCACAGAACAGTTCCAGATGTTTGAGAGGCGAGCCCCGGCCTGCTGGCGCGCACCTGAATGCAGCGGGTTCTCCTTCCCCCCCCCGAGCATCCGTCAGCATCACGGCTCAAACACCAGCGTTAGCCTGAAACGAGTTCTTGGTGCGTTCTCTAATCTGTTGAGTCGTGTTTGTGCCAGTGTCCCCCGGAGGAGAGCGCTAATTACAGGGTTTTTAACCTCCCCCCTCCCCACAACCATGTGACCTGCTCCCAAGCTTGAATGTACATCCACAATGTCAAGAGTTGGGATGTGGTGTAAAATGTAAAATGTAACAAAGGCGGGATGCAGACTGGATGGTTGTAGAAGGTTGATAGAGCGACGAAGAATGTCTGAGGTCAGATGATTGTAGAGCAGCTCTGAGGGTTTCTGGATGTGAAGAAGAAGGAATGCAGATAGAAAAAGATCGGAGGGTTAGGAAGGCTGAGTTAGGACAGAGCGAGGTGGTGGTGGGGGGGCTAATTTCCTGTTCACGTTGAATGTTTGGAGCAGGAAGTGTTTCCGAGTCAACTTCCTGTCCTGCAGAGCGACGGTCCAACCTGTTTACGTCTAACAGGATGTGAACGCCCGATCTGAAAATATTTATTCTTTCTTTTCTTTTTATTTATTTCTTATTTTACACGTGTTTTTGGTCCACAGAGAGACGTGAAGCCGTTGTTTTTAAACTTTATCAACATGTTTGTTTTTTTATAACTAATGGTAAAACACTGAGACTAGAACTGTGCTGTTTTTAAGGTGATCTTTTAGAGTTTGTGAGGTTTTTATACAGTAGGAGCTGCTCAAGACTGTGTGTGTGTGTGTGTGTGTGTGTGTGTGTGTGTGTGTGTGTGTGTCTGGGACAGTTCTATTACAGTTTGAGTTCTGTGTTGATTCATCAGATCAGGAGATCATGTGAACGATGATTTGAAGCAATGAAATAAGAGCTGAGTCTACACACACACACACACACACACACACACACACACAGTCCAGTGCATCACTGCTACTCTTCTTGTTCAGAGATAAACACGTTGGTTTCAGCTGTACACATCTCTCAGCTGGTGTGTTCAGAGGTCCTAAACTCGTCACTTTTTCTGTTTCGTTTGTTTTTGTTTTCCAGCGACGCTTTGAAAACTGTGAAAAAGACTGTGACTGATTTGTCAGCAAAATGAATAAAAGTCAATAAAAGTTCTCTGTTATTTACTTGTTTTCTTTTATTTTTTTTTTCTTTGGGTCCCACTCCCTCCGGCTCGCTCCATAAATCAGAAACATCTTCGTTGAGCCAGAAACTTAAAGTGATTTATTGACTTAATTAATCTGTTGCTTTAAATTCTTTGAATGTCTGAAAACCAACAAACCACCATTTATGTTTTTAAATAAACAGATTTTTTTCTATCATTCTGACTTCAGGATGTTTCCATTTATATATCTGGACATACTAACCCACTTCCTCTTCCTTTCCTGCCTTTAGTGAACTCACTTCATACTAACGGAGCCGCTGCTCATTGAGACGCTTTTTTTTTTTCAGCAGATAAACTGAACCTCGGGGGTCCGAATGACCAGCTACTCTGACGTAACACTTTTTATGTCTGATTCTTCCTGGTGTGATTTTTTTAATGTATTTTTAGTGAGCCCTCCCCTCTCTGCTCATGTTTGACTAACTGCCAGCAGCTGTTGCTCATTTCTCAGAGGTCCCGCCCAGCCGAGGCAGCCAGAGGAGCTCAGCACATGAAATGAGCAGCAGAGTCCGTTAGAGGAGGACGACCGAGGATCTCCTGCTGGTGAGATCTTTCATTTCTTTACATTAAAACATAAAAAAGTAGTTTTTGTGTGTCAGAAGAGTTTGGGGAAAAGTGGCTGCAGAGTTTCCTGTTGGGTGTTTTGGTCTCAGTTTGTTAGACTTGCAGCTCAGCCGAGGCTTTGTTTTGTTACCGAGTTTCACTGTGATGTCAGAGTTTTATCTCCCACCACATTCCTCCCGTTCCCCTCAGCCTCAGGATTCTCCCACACACCCAAGAAGCGGCGTCGCACTCTGCTGTCCAGAAGTCTGGGAGCAGGTCTCTGTGAGGTGACAGCTGCTTTCAGCTCAGACAACTTTCAGTCAGCAGCTGCTGCAGGCAGATAAGCACAGTTTCCCTGGAGATAATGTTTCTGTTTTCCCTGGTTTGTTGCTGCGGCTGACCTCCGGTTTAGTTCTGTGAGGTGACAGGAGGGATGGAGCTCTTCTTCACTTTGTGTTTAAAAGGTTTCATTAAACAGGGATTATGTGGAGCTCTGTTGCTGCTGAGAGATAAAGTTTCCCCCTCCTGAGTCTTTGCCCTCATTCCAACGCTCTCTCTCCTCCGTAGGTGTCGACAGAAGTCTGGACCGCTCTGTGGGATAATAAAGTCATCGTCCCTCTCCCACATCCTGGTTGGACCGAATAGAGAAGCCGTCCTCCTCATGTTCCCGCGGGGGGCCCGGCGAGCAGACCCTCCCGTGTCCTGATGGGGATGACTCTGCAGAGGAGGCTGGTGGTCTGCGTGGGGGCCGTCACCTGCCTGCTGGGCATCTACATCCTGTGTCTGAACGTGCAGTGGCCCTTCCTGACCGCCGTGCCCCTCAGGATCACCAGGTCAGGATTTTTACAGGCTTCAATTAAATCAGTTTTTTTCAGTTTACCTCTCAGCGTTCAAACTGTCACATAGTCCAAATCCAGCAGATCGTGTTTCACCTGTTGACAGATCAAACCTGAAACAGCCCAGGTGACGCAGGCGGCAGCACTTTTTCACTCACATTTATGTCTCTGTGGTCAGAAATGAAACAAAAAAAAACAGGAAGAAAGAGAATAAAAATATTCAAATGTAGTGTGACTAAAAGTTTCCTAGAACATGTTCCCGGGTTTTAAATGTAACAATGTTCAAACAGCAGCACGATTTTAATCAAGTTCAGCAGATTTCTGCAACCATTCAGATAATTTGGGTTCCACCTCCAGCTGTTTTAAAATTCAGCTTTAACAATCCAGTTAAAATATTTCAGCTAAATTATTCAGCAATAAGCATTCATGCTGCATTTTCACAGGAAATGCAATTACTCTAACCTTGTGGAGTGGACCTGATCCAAGTAGCTGAAATAAAAAGAAAAATAGCTTAAATTTGTGCGAGATGGAAATGTTGTAAAGATAATATCTCAGGTCAGCTGATTACTGCAGAGTTACTTTCCTCTAAAGTGGGTTAAATGTGTAAATGTTGGGTCTTGTTGAAATAAAAATATTTAACACAACTGCTGAGTTTGTTTTACAAAAAGATTGGTCAGGAAATGAAGCACCGCTCATCACATGATGTGAAGTTTAACAGTTCATGCAGACGTGTGAAAAGTGAAGCTACATAAAAGCACTAAAGCAATAAAAACAAAACTAGAGAATTTGCATTTTCTGCAGCAATCCAGCGTGAATTTTTAATGCTGAAAACATTTTTGTAGAGAAAGAAAAGTTGTATAAAAATTTGTCTTTGTTATAAGATAGCTAAAAAGCTTAAATTGGCAGAAAAAAGCTGACAAAAATTACATTAGCGGAATAACTGAAGAGTAAGAGCTAAAATTATAGCAAAAAAGAAGCTAAAATTAGCGCAAAGTTAAAGCAGAACTAAAACAAAAGCTGTAAAGTGCAGGAAAGGTTTAACTGTTCTGAAGGATGAAGACGGCTTTGTAGAAAAATTGTGATAATCCAAAATGGAATGTCTGAATAATTACAGGAATCCACTGGATTTCTCTCAATAGCTTTATTCTTGTTTCTGACTCAATCAGTTCAGCAGCACACACCGGCCTCAGTGACCTTCAGCCAAAACAATAACATCCCAGTCCGTCCAGACTGGATCTGCACAGAGGCTCTACAAGAACTCCCAACTACTCAAAAACATGATAAACTCTTCTGTCTCTTCCTGGTTACAACCCCTGAAGGTGGTATCTTTTTACATCAGATTTAGAACGTAGCTCATTTTTATTTATAGACAGAAAACACATTGATAACACACACCAACTCTGTCTGTTTTAAACTTACTGCTGTAATGATCCGAAAGTGTAAAATGTTAAACTGCATCAAACATTCAGTTAATCAATTACAAAATTTCTTCAGCTCCATTAATCTTTAATGAGGAAAAAGAAGTTGAATATCTCAAAGTGTAAATATGTCCAGAAAGAGCTGAATGTTTCGATACATGAATTGTTGCTCAAAATGTGGAGCAAGATGTTTTCCGGTTTGTTTATCTCCTGTGATGAAGCTTCTGAGGTAAGTGAAGTAAAATGTTTGTGGGTTTTGTTGAGATGAGGTGAGCGATAAGGCAGAAATAAACCTCCTGGTTCTGGTTGTGGTTCTGCTGCTTCACCTTCAGTCTGGTTTAACATTTAAACTCTTGAGTTCCTAATCATTCCCGAGCAATGCTTTTCTGTCTAGGATTATAATTCAGACAGATCTGCATTTTTATTTCCATAAATAACAAACTCAGTCAGTTCTTCTGCTGGGTTAAATTAATTTTTTTTTTTTTTTTTAACATTTTAAGTTCTGATGGAAGACGTCTGTCTGTCCGTTCTGCCACTCTGAGCTGTTTTTAACACGAAGCTCTTAGACCCCCCCCCTCCCCACCCTGATCCTGAGCTGTATGAAGAGTTTCTGTAACGCCCCCCATCCTTGAGTTGCATCATTGTGGTCTCAACAAAGGGGGCCTACAGTTCTCCAGCAGCACTAATGAAAAAAGTCCCTGCAGTTATTGAGCTGGAGCCGCTCTCTCCCACACACAAATGTAAAAAGTCAGCTTTGTTTGTTCGGGCAGAGCTCCAGCTCTAAAAGCCAGCAGGTCCCTGTCAGGTCCATTAAAGTCCAGCAGAGAACCAGGACTTGTTTCTCTCAGACACTGAAGGGCAGGTTTGTGCCTGAGGAGTTTCTACTGTTCCATCTTTAGAAGCTGCTCTCTGATCTGAGGACGGGTGATTTTTTTTTTTTTTTTTTAAGGTTGAAATCTGCAGGCTGTGTTGATGAAAGACTTTATTGTCTTTGTTCAAAGTACGAAATATTCTCTGTTCTGTCAGAGTAAACTTTCTGCTCAGTTTAGTATTTATTTATTTATTTATTTTATTTTTTTTCTGTTGTGGATGAAACTGAAACTGTGGCGCCTGCAGTCCAATATGTGTTTTATTAATTTGACGTGAATTAAATCATTGGATCAGATGGTTTTAAGTCTGTCGGCGTCTTTGTTTGGTTCCAGATAAATTAAATTTCTTGTTTAGCTGCTTTATCTGATGTTATCAGAACCTGCTGTGTCGGCTTCACAGGGACTGGATCCTGAACCAGGAATAAGGAAAAGAAGGTTTCTGCTGGATTTTTATCAGCTGGAATGTTTGGTTTTAGATCCCGCTGCATGAAACAATGTTTTAGTTTTATCACAGTTCAGTTCTTTCTGCTCAACTAAAACCAGTTAATATTACAGAACAGACTGTAAAACAGATCTTTCAGTGCATATGACTGATTTCAGATGGTTTTTCTGAACATTAAAAGGCAGCTGAAGCTTTTTTTTTGTTTGTTTTTTGGATTTATTGCTGTGGTAAAAGGATCTGATTTCCAGGGAAACGTGTGCAGAAAGATCTGTGACCTGGTTCTGATTGTTTGTGTAACAAGTTCTTTTATAAAGAAGTGAAAAAAGCCCAAATGACATTCAATACAAATAAATGATCCCAAATGATTTAAAATGATTCTTGGTTTTTCAGCATCCCTCCCTCAGGTGCTCCAGTTTTTATTCCCCTTTCAGAAACCAAATCCTGTTTGACTTTATGACCCTGGTTTCATCAGCTGGAACAGTTTTTTTGTAGCTCTCTTCAGGTGGTCCTGCATGTTTTCAGTAAAGTGTGGATAAATCTGCAGAGGAGTCAGATAATGTTTAATTGTTTTTTTTGTTTCTTTTTTTTTTCTACCGCAGCCACAGTGTGTCAAAACCAAAACTGAACCAAACCCTGGACCCCCTCAAGACCACTTTCAGGTCTCAGAAAGTCGAGAGACCCAAACCTCTAACAACAAAACCCTCAAAGGCGTCCAGATCCACAGAGCCCCCCTTCATCGGGGACTCTTACATGGTTGATGTCGTCCCACCAAAAACTGTAAGTTTTAGTTTCTATTTAAATCAGAACATTCTGTCAAACCATAAATTAGATTTAAATTTTTTCTGTCTGCTGTATTAGATTTATTTTGTTCCGTCTATTCATCAGAGAATATTAACGGTTTGATTTAAGATATGTAATCATTACAGAGCAGATCTTAGTCTATTTTTTTGTGCATGACCTAAAAAACTGCGCTCAGATCTGTACTCGGGCAACAAACCGTGTGACTCGGCTGAGGAAGTTGAAAACATCACAAGGGTAATGTTGCAAAACATTTAGGAGACTCAAACATTTGATCGTGACGGCTCAGCCCAGTCAGACGAGCCATTTAGGCAGGGATGTGCAGAGACCACTGAAGAGGCAGGTGCTCAAAGTTAAACAAAAGGGGTGGGGGGCATATAACTGGTAGGGGTGCAACAATACAGAAAATTCAGGGTTCGGTTCGATACTTTAGTCTCGTGGTTTGTAAAATTTTTTTCGATACAAAATAAATGTCCATGCCCTTAACTTGTAATTTATTTTAAATTAATTCTGAACATTTCTTTAACCTCCAAAAGTCCAGAAACAGCAAGTTGAATCTGCACTCGACAATGCAGCCTAGGTGGAGCAGTCGAACACAGATCCACTGATCCTTCAACACAGAGCATCTTCAGAAGACGACCTGATAAAATAAATTTTAAAATCTGCATTGTTCGATACATTGTGTGTATTGAACCTAAATCACTGTATTGAACGGTTCCATACAGATACAGGCATTGTTGCACCACTAATGACTGATTTCCAGGGCAGAATTTGCAAGACACAGCTTTTACAGTTAAATGTACGATGATACAAAGTAGTAAGCATTTGTTGTGAGCAGAATTTCACTTTGCAGAAATTAATTAATTTTGTAAATAAGTTTCTGCGCAGCTATATAGTCATAAACCCCTCTATCAAACTAGAATGGATCACTCTGGAAGCTGGAGAGGGGCGGGTTTTAAAGAGACAGCCTCAAAACGAGTTGATCCGAGACGCCTCAAACGGTGAAAGAGGGGTTTGTGGAGTTACAATAAACAAAGCAATGTCGTTCCACTTTATATAGACTCCAACTGAATGATTTAACTGTGAAAAATGAGGGTTTAAAAACATTTGTCTCCTTTAAGGCGATCTCTAAGGGTAAAAAGCTCTGCTTTGTTGAATAGGTTCTGTTTTCAGGTTTAGCTGAGAAGATTGTTCTTCAGTTAATGTTTTACAGACCTGCAGATCTGCTTTATTACAAGTCACTCAGGGTCACGTTAGATGGATGAAGCTTTCAGATGAACTCTGAGCATCCAGTGTTGATAAAATGAGGCCATGATAAAAGAATAAAAAAAAAACTTCTTTTTGTGTATGAATGTGATTTAAAGCACTGATTAGTATAAATTGATTTACCTGTATTGCTTTGTAGAGTGCTGAATGAATGGGTAGATGACAGACTGTAAAGCGCTCTGAGTATCCTGGTTGGATAGAGTACAGTCCATTTACCATTACTTGTAAGTTGCTTCTGTTATTTAGCTTTAATTGGTGTCATTGTGTGACAGTTAAATCATTGTTTGTGTTCTGATTAATGTTAAAGCTCAGAGTCACAGGTTTTTCCACTGAAACCCCATCTTTACATCTTTAATGATTAAACTTTAAGTTCGTGTGAACCAGCTGTTTGACGACGCTGAGTTTATAATCTGGTTTATTATTGGAGTTTTATAACCGGCTCGGTGTATTTACTGGGTCGAGTTTCAGTTAAATATTTAACTCTAAGATAAAATGACTTGTCTGTGATGATCTCGCAGAACTTTTAACTTGAACAGATCACCGTGATCGCCGTTAGTTTGTTGGCGCTTCATGAAAGTTTTTGTTAGAAGTAAAATTTATTGAGCTTTTGATTCAACAGGTTGATGTTGTTATTGTGTGTGTGTGTGTGTGTGTGTGTGTGTGTGTGTGTGTGTGTGTTCTGTTCCCGGTAACTGTGACGAGAATGCAAATTTGTAGCAGGAGGAACTTAAAGCAACAGTCGTGGCAGAGAGAACCATCCATCCTGAACAATTGTCTGAATGCAAATGTTCAGAGGTCGAATGTTAGGTCTTTTTGTAAACGGAGGTCCTTTTTTGAATTTTTCTGTTCCACAAACCAGTTTCGGATTTTTAAAAGATCAACTATAAACATTATCGGCTCCTTACACCAACCAGGTTTTTCAATTCTACAACTAGATAGAAAACTGTCCAAAACTAAAATGTCGTTGAAGATCTATAGCAGGGCTATGCAACTAAATTGCTCCGGGGGCCACGGTTAATGCATGCCAGCAGCACAGGGGCCGAATATCCAGCAATTAGTCATTATGAAAATAAACCAAATATTACAAAGATCTGTTGCATTTGAATTGGTTTATTTTGCTGCGTTTAATCATGAATACTGTAATGGAAATATTACTTTTTGGTTTATGCCAGTAATTCATGACAAACTTTAATGACCCAGTTTTTCATGACACTGTTTATCAGTAGATAGAATGATTATAGCCAGAACAACAATCGTATCACTTGTATTTCTTTTTCACTTGCCAACATTTTAAACCAATTTTATTTTTACTTTCATAGTTTGTCTTCAGCTGCTTGTAGTTTTATTGTATGTTCAACATTCTGATGTTTCTGTAGATACCACACATGTCTAACTAAAAGAACTTCTACTAATTAAAGTAGAAACTGGGGGTTTGGGCGGGGCTGGATGTGGCCCGCGAGCCGCCAGTTGAATAACCCTGATCCATACCCAGTAAATTTGGAAGTGTTAATTCAACTCCTGATAAAAACAACTCTGTGAATTAACACCAATACTGGATGTCAGTTAAGACATTTTCAAAATAACACCTTGGAGTTGAAGATCCAAATGATCGGATCGCTTGTCTGGAGGTTTAAAAGCTGAGTTTCCATAATGTCTCTGCTGTCCTCACAGAACTGTTCGAACAGCATCCGGAGCCGGATCAGGAGCTCTGAGTTTGGAGGCAGATTTCTGGCGCATATCCCCGTCCTGCAGTGGGCCAAACACGCCCGTCCGGAGCAGTACGAGCGTCTGAGGCGGTACCCGGGAACCCACGGCTGGGGGAACCTGGACTACAACAGTGAGCTCTGTTCTGCTAACGTCCATCTTTACACTCAGTTTCAGGTTTGAAACGTCTGAAGTCAAATGTTTGACTCTGAGGGTTTCCGGTCTGGAAACGTAGAATAAAACAAAAAGCAATGTTTTTCTGTTCAAAATTTATTTTTACAGATTTTCCACAAATTTCTGTTGAAAGCTGTTTTTGTTTTATGTGCTGCTTTTAGCCTTTTGCTAACCTTTAGCTACTTTTGCTCAGTTTCAGCTTCAGTAAAGCAGTTCTTCATGCTGTTTATATCAAATCTAATTTATTTTTGTTGTGACTCAAACCCAGAATGTTGACATGTTTATTGAAATGTTCTGTGGGATTTTTCTGAAACCAGATGTTTTTAATAATCTTTAGTTATGATGTTGAACCACAGTCACGTTAATTTGTGGGCGGATGCTCGCAAACATCTGAGTGACGCAACAAATAAAAAATCCCACCCTGATGAGGTTCTTTGTCTCCCCCCAGCTCTGGTGGAAACTCTGTCCGTCCTCAACTCCTCGGCCAACTGGCAGATGCTGGACGACTGGGCGTCTCAGAGGAACGGGTCCGACTGCAGCCGCTGCGCCGTGGTGGGAAACGGGGGGATCCTGAAGGGCTCCAAGAAGGGGAAGGAGATCGACGGCCACCACTACATCTTCAGGCAGGTTCTGGTCCAGTTCTGCAGAAGGAAAACCTTTTAAACACAAACATTTTCTTTAGAAAAATGAGGAAATCTGCAGCTTATTGTATAATTTGAATATTAAAGACGTGATTTGTATCAAAAAGCCTCCGATCAGGTGTTTCTATTATAACAAGTTTGTATGAATCCTCAGGACCAACGGGGCCATCACTAAAGGCTTCGAGGAGGATGTGGGGTCTCGGACCACCCACTACACCTTCTCCACAAACACCCTTATGAACTCCATGGGGAGCTACGCGGGTGCCGGGTACCGAGGCCCGCCGGTGTCCCCGGTGAGGACAGAGACCGCTCGTCCCCTACCGGCTGAAACAAAGACGCGCTCTCATGGCGTTCTGCTGCTCCCACAGGAAACCCGATACGTCTTCCTGCCGGACCACGACCGGGACTACCTGCTGGTGAAGGCGGCGGCGACGCACACTCCGGTGGCGCGAGGACGGGACCTCGCCAAAGAGTAAGACCCTGAACCGCTGAGAGTTCTGACATTTTATGTTTTTATTTAAAACCACCGTAGACGTTCAGTACGAGGGAGAAAACCCCCTGAAGTGGCTCCCAGAGGGGTTTTGGCGACTCGTCCTCTAGCAGTGATGAGCAGGTCCAGAGTGGTGGTCCTACCTGGGTGGGGTCCAGGTCTTGAGCTGTTCCGGGATCGGGAGGTTTACAGCAGCAGGTCGTTGCTCTGACCTGGAGTGAAGGGAGGCTAAACATCTGTTAAACATCAGCCAGCTGGGAGCACACACCCTCCACCTGGAGCCTCCACCCAGAACCTCCACCCAGAGTCCAGGAACTTTTTATTATCAGTTCTGCTCCCAATCTGTTGTGAGAATAACTGCAGCAGCTTGGAGACGAGATCTGCTGTAAACATTTCAATACAAACTGGTTTTATTTGCTCATAGTTAGGATTTTAATGCAGAAAAAAAAAGATAATTGTAGTTGAATAGTTTTTCCCACATTAGTCTGTGTGGTTTGGGTTCTCAGGATGATCCTGGGTCTGGGTTTTGTCTGTGCAGAACCTCATGGATCCAAAACTTGAGTTTGTTGCTGTTCAGATGTTACTGATGACAAACTTCAGTCCGGGCATCGGATTTAAATTAAACAGATCCAGAAATGTTTCATTTCTTCACCTCAGACTCGTCTTTGAGAAGTCGTTTCCTGAACCAGATGTTTCACTGCCGCCCCGAAACATGAACATTTTTGGTTTTTGCTCAGATTAATCATTTTGTGTCCTTTTTTAATAATCTGTCTGAAATTAACAGATTAGTTTGTGCATTATCCCTAAATCTTTTTTATTTTTTTTAGTTCTGACAGTCAGATCTTTGCAGAACACCTCATGCTACTGAACTGCAGCCAATTAATCTAATTAGTTGTTTTTCCACGGATGTAATTAAGTCTTTATTTAGATAATTCTTCTGTCAGGCCTGGTTTGAAGCACACTGACATCAATCTAAAAATAACAAACATTAAAACAGAATTTTCTGCTTCAGCCTGTTCCATTTGCATTTCAGTTCTGAACAGTTTTTATTTTCACACTGGTGCATCCTGACTTTAGCTGTTTTAGTGGCTAGAATGTTTGTCGCTTTAGTCAAAGTGAGACTGAGGAAACCCGTTAAGTTTTGGTGGTTTTATTTTTAGATTTAGTATCAGAAGGTTGAGTTGTGGCTGAGCTGAGGAGTTTGTTCAGCAGATCAGACGCAGGTTTTCTCTCCTGAAAGAGCCACAGGTTAAACCTCAGTCTTCACACTTTCTGCTTTAACACTTTATATTTTTCTCCTCCACAGTCCCACGAGGTACTTTGGGAAGAACGTTACAGCAGAAAAGTTGAAGATGTACCACCCAGATTTCATCCGTTACCTCAGAAACAGGTGATGAATCTTTTAGAGGCGGCAGCGAGGAGCCGAAGCCTGCAAAAACTGAAACCGACCCTGCTTTTATTATGTTTTTCTTTCAGATTCCTTCGATCCAACGCTCTGAAAACCAGATACAGGGACATCTACCGCCCGTCGACCGGCGCCTCCATGCTGCTGGCTGCTCTGCACACCTGTGACCAGGTAGGAGTCGGGCCTGTCGATCAACCACTGGGCGCGTCTGAACTCGCAGGACGGCGTCGGTCGTTCCTCACAGAAGCGGTTTTATCTTTTTATAAACAATTCTCTGTAACTTAAAGCTTCGGCTGCAGTAAAACCTGATTTTCTGCTCGTGTTCTGAGAGCAAAGAACAAGTAAAATCACGCGCTGAAATATTTACGGTGCGAAAGAATTCAAACATGTTCTTCTCAAGATCGCTTCAATTTTTTTAAATTCTTGTCTCCAATTTGGCTCTGTGGATAAAAACTGCCGGTCATGTTTGTGACTTTATTTTTCTCTTCGGCTGCTGAAGGTGAGCGCGTACGGCTTCATGACGCCCGACTACAACTATTACTCGGACCACTATTTTGACCGCACCTACCACAAGGTGGGCTTCTTCATCAACCACGACCTGCGTATGGAGATGATTCTGTGGCAGCAGCTGCACAAGGCGGGACTCCTGCAGCTCTACATGCGCCAATAACACTTCGGCCTCCGAGGAGACGAGCCGAAACGTCACCAAAACGCCTTCAAACTGAAAAAC
Organism: Cynodonichthys magdalenae; assembly: GCA_031762555.1. Classification (NCBI taxonomy): domain Eukaryota; kingdom Metazoa; phylum Chordata; class Actinopteri; order Cyprinodontiformes; family Rivulidae; genus Cynodonichthys; species Cynodonichthys magdalenae. The sequence goes on along the minus strand of JARVJO010000125.1, from coordinate 18,656,054 downwards.
TAAGATTTTCCTTTCATAAAGGAAAAGTTTTTTTTTTGTTTTTATGACAGCAGCTGTGATTGTTTACAATGAAGAATTTAAGTTTATTTATCCAGTATTTTTGGTGTAACACTCTAAAAAATTATTTATTTTTGGTATTTGGGGGGGTTTCTGTGAATCGAGGGAGGTTTATTATTAATCAGAGGATGAACCATGTTTGCTTCTAATTCTCTGAAATTTAACTTCAGTGTTTCTAAATGAACTTTATGGCTTTTAGTTTTTGTATTTTTCACAACTTTTTTGTTTAAACAAAACTAAAAACATTATTCCCTTCAATCTGTTCATCTATTTTTCAGTGAAGGGGAAAAAAGCACAATTTAAACCAAAAATTGTAAATATTACGTTGAGCTCAAATTAAAATTTGAGTTCTGTTTGAAACGTGAACTCTGCTCTGCTGCAGCAGATTAAATTCAGTTTTTGTATTTTTATTTTTTTTTCTTGAATTCCACCAACTTCTAACTTGATTTATGTTCATGTCGAAGGATGTCTTTAGAGATTTTAGTTTTACGGTTTGTCGCTGATTGAAGTGCCTGAATGTGAACCAGAAGTCCTGATTTCTGCAGAGACAAAGTTTGGACTCGTCTGTCTGCAGCTTGTCTCTGTGGGACGCCCGTCTGAACGAAACATTTTTTTTTTCTGCACAGATAAAACTAAGACCAAAAAACAAATGAATCAGGAATTTTGTCGTAATCAAATAATTTCTTTCAAACTTTCTGCAAAGAGAACCTTTCACTCTGCACTTTCATATTTTGCATAAAGAAAACTGATTTTTCCATTTGTTTCTTTGTGTTTTAAATTTTAGGGAAAACTATGCATTTAAAACTAAAATCTAAGTATTCCTTAAAACAATGACATGAGTTTAATGATCTAAATCAGGATAAGTGAAGCAAAATATAAATCATTCATCACATCTTCACATGACAAAAATGTCATGCTCCAGCAGGACATGTCAGATGTATGAAGACAAGCATGGCAGAGATGCTGTATGTGCAGCTCCCAATAAATGTCATTTCAATTATTTTAATTAAGTACAACAAATATGAAATACTTTAAGACTCTTGCTTTTAATATTCTTAGAATTAAACTTTATCCAAAGTAATTTTATGGTAAGATACTTTGTACAACACTGACCATGTTTGACCCATTTAAAGCTCTTCTATTAGATGATCACTGCTGCCACCCAGTGGTGAAAATAAGTTACTGCAGCACAGTTACCCTGGAGCTGTTTTTTCCTCCTCAGCCCCCCTCAGGACCACCCCCCAATCCCCACCAGTAGAGGCAGATGGTTTTCCTTCCTGAGTCTGTTTCCTCTGCAGTTTCATCCTGTTCAGATTTTGCTTTTTTATAAAATCCTGTTAAAAATGGTTTTTCAACTTTGGATCTGCATTTAAAATTCACTGATTTTTTTTTTTCTTTTCTAAACATTAAGTAGTTTTCATTTCCTGATTTTTCTTTAACACATAAAACAGGAAATAAATAATACCAGTCTTTGTTCTGCTGGTAAAGGTTTTTCTTTTTTGGGGGGGGCGGGGAACCTTTTAGCACATGTAGCTCCTGACACAACAGCTCAGATTGTTCTTATTTTCATCTTCTGATGTAAAAACAGACTTCTATCATTCTTATGTGGGAATAACTGCTACATAAATACTTTGTTTCTGTCTGTGAAACATTTGATGCTGACAGGGTTTGGAGCTGCAGCAGGTTCTCTGGCTGCACAGATGGTGTTCAGTGATGAAGAGATTCTGTTCCGCCTCACAGCAGGAAACACAATCTGCCCGTGAAGATGTGCGGAGATTTTACCTACAGTCTGCAGAACTGGACTGAGTTCTGTCAAATGTGTTGGAATGAAACCAGATCTCGCTGCCAACAGAACAAACAGCTCGGTTTTGTTTGTCGCCTGCCAGGATCCACACCCTTCAGCAGTTCTGTTGAACCGCGTGCAGCTGAAAACGTTCAATTCTGTGTATTTATACAGCGCCAAATCGTCTCAGAGCACTGTTCGTAAAAAAAAAAAAAAAAATCTGAGGAAGGAAGCAGTTGAATCCTTTCATTTCAGTTTCACATCCTGAGCAGCACATTGGTGACAGTGGAAAGAAAAAACTCCCTTTTAACAAAAAGAAACCTCCAGCAGAACCGTCTGCCAAGAAACATAGGACTGGTTCAGGTGTGTTTTCCTCAGGAAGAGAGATGAAGAAAACAGTCATAAAACTGCTCCCAATAATCAGAAAAGTAAAAATACTTTTACACACACTTAAAAAATGTAACTGCTTTACCGTTAATCAGTTCAAATTGTAAAATAGAAAAAATAAAAATATTTGTGACCAGGCCCTGTATCATAACACCAAATTCTTGACAATGCACAGCCCAATTAACAGAACAGTAGCTAAAAATTAGCTAATCAGCTAAAGTGAGTAAACCTTTAGCTTACAGCTACAATTGGCAAAAACAGTAGCTAGGAGCCATGCATGTGTATTAGCTAAAAGCTAAAATTGGCTAAATAGTAGCTAATTGTAGTAAAACAAAACTTGGCAAAAGCTTAGTTAAATGTTACAATTAAGAAAAACTGTAGCTAAAGACTAAACTTAGCTTAAACATAAAAAAATAATTAAATGCGTTAAACTGTAGCTAATAGCTGAAATTATCAATATCGTGGGAAAAAAAATGTATATTTAGCAAAACTTTAGCTAAGGTAAGCTAATCAAACATTTAAAGCTAAAGTGAGCAAAACTTTGTGTCCAAATTCAAAGGCCGGGTCCTCCATCTTGAAAAGACGGAAAATGGAATCTAAAGACAAAAAAGTTGACTTGAGACCTCTGTTTGATCATATGTTACAACGGCTTGCCATAAACGATACTGTCCGAAGCAAAGAGCAACTTGACAGGCTGCAAATCACGCTCCCTTAAATTTTTAAAATATTTTTTAAATTGTAATTTTTTTTACTTACATTCAAAACATAAAATTGATACTTTATTTTTAAGTTCTGTACAGGAACCACAAGTAAACCTGCAGTCTGAGAGCGAGGAGCTCTGTAAGGAAAATATGGAACAATAAGATCTTTAATATAAGATGGAGCTTGGTTGTTGAGATCTTTGTAGAAGTAAGATTTTAAATTCTATTCTGGATTTGACAGGGAGCCAGTGGAGAGAAGCTAAAACTGGAGAAATATGATCTCTCCTTCCAACTCTCATTAGAACTCTAGCAGCAGCATTTTGGGTCAACTGAAGACCAGTTCAAGAGTTTTATGGATGAAAGAATTACAGTAGTCCAGCCTAGACGTGATAAATGCATGGTTCAGTTTTTCTGCATCATTCACAAAAGGTTCCTAAACTTACGGAATAAACTTAAATATCTTTATTTTCTCCTCTTTGCAGCAGAGACACCATCTGTTTCCTTTTCCATCAAAAATAAAAGTCAGCTGTTAGCTGAAAACACATGAGTTAAATCAGTTCAAATGTTTACAGCTTTACTAACATAAATGTGTTTTATAATTTCTAACAGTTTTAAGTTTAAGAGAAACATGTTGGCTGGATCTACAGATACAAAAAAATCCCAAATATAAAAAGGAATAAACACAAATATCACTCCACATATATACAGTTTATATTACACAATAATAAACATCACATGTCTAATAACCATTTAACAAACTGACTTTTGACAAGAATTTGGTAATGTCTCATAACTTGTACTTAAGTTTTTTTTTTCAATTTTATTGTAAATAAAAAAAACAATAGAAATGATCACATATAAAATTACAGCAAAAAGTCTCCATATGTTTTAGAAACTCAAGAATCAACCTTTGTTCTGCAGAAAATCTTTAAATAAACACCAGGAGCAGAATCGGTAAAGTTATCCAGCTCAAAGCTGCTGGCACTGAACAAAGACATTCTATATTTTAGATGGATTTTCTAATTTTACTTGTTAGAAAATCCTGAAATTCTGTGGTTGTTCAGTAGGACACAGAACTGATTTGTAAATTTACACACAAATAGGCTCCAAATTTGAAAAGTTACTATTTGGATGTTTTTTTACATCTGCTGTGAGTGGATTTTCATGTGGTTCTTCAGGTTTGCCTGCTGCGTGAATCCTCCACCACAAACAGCGCAGCAGAACGGTTTCTCCCCTGTGTGGACGACTGCGTGTCTTTTCAGAGTGGAGTTCTGGGTAAAGGTTTTACCGCAAACATCACAACCAAACGGCTTTTCTCCAGTGTGGACTCTCATGTGGCTCTTCAGAACTCCTGGACCTGTGAATCTTTCATCACAAATGTCACAAGCAAAGGGTTTCTCCCCCGTGTGAACCTTCATGTGTCTTTTACAATGTGAGTTACAACTAAACGTTTTACCACACTGGTCACAGCTAAAGGGCTTCTCTCCTGTGTGAACCCTTGTATGTCTCTTTAAATTACACTGAAGTCTGAATTTTTTTCCGCAAGCACCACAGGAAAAAGGTTTTTCTCCTGTGTGAACTCTTATGTGCTCCTGAAAATGGGTTTTATGGCTAAATTCTTTGCCACAAACACTACAACCAAACGGTCTCTCTCCTGTGTGGACTCTCATGTGTGTATGAAAATGGACCTTCCTGCTAAACTTCCTGCCACAAACATCACAAACAAATGGTTTTTCCCCTGTGTGGACTTTCATGTGTGCCTGCAGAATCCCCTGATTCCGGAATCTGTCACCACAGAAGTCACAGATGAACGGTTTCTCTCCCGTGTGAATCCTTTTGTGGTTTCGCAAGTTTCCCCGCTGCGTGAACCTTTTACCACAATCATCACATTTGTATGGTCTCTCCCCAGTGTGGACTCTCCTGTGTGTGCTAAGATTTGTCCTTTGGTTAAAATTTTGTCCGCATACATCACAAATGAAGGTCTTGTTCTTCTTCTTCTTGCCTTCTGTGCATGAATTTTCATCTTCCTGCTCACGTTTTGTTTTCTCCAAACTGGAGGAATGACATTTCATGTGGCGATGAAGGGACTGTTTGTAGAAATATTGTTTATCACACTCGAAGCAGCTGAAGGTTGCCTTGGCAACGTCTCGTCCCTCGTTGCTGTTTACGTCCGACTTGGCTCTTTCATTTTCACCTCTAAAATCTGACAGAAGTTCCTGCCCAAAATCATCTTCATCAGTGACTTCCGTCTCAGAGGAGTCTGAAACCATTTCCTCAGTATTTATCTGAAAGTAAGACGTTGGGTCATGGTTCCAGTCTGGTTCTGACCCTCCACAGTCCTCTTCATCGCTTTCTGTTTTGATTGGCTGAATCAAGCTGCTGCTTGGAGGTTCTCCCTGCCCCCTGACTTCAGTTTGGCTATGAAAATGTAAATACCGGTGCTCCTCCTCGTCGTCTTCATTCTTCACAATAACAGTCAGAGGAAACTTCTCCTGATGAGCAACGGCCTCCTCTTCTTCCTGACTGCTCCAGACTTCCTCTTCCTCCTCTTTTATGTGGAGGAACTCTGGGTGCTGCTGGTCCAGATTAGAGCTCCAATCAGGAAGAACCTCTTCTTTAATCACTGACAGCTGCTGAACATCTGCAGGTTGAACAGAATCAGACAGAAGTTTTAGATAAATAGAGAATTATACAACTCTGAGTTTAACACTGACACTCGAGACTTTCCTTTCTGATAAATCCTGTAGTTAGGCTTAGGTTTCCTGAGTTATTCTTTAATTCTGCTGCTATAGGCTCAGACTGCTGGAGCACAAACTGAGCACATTTCCTCCCTCTGCTGTTATTTTAGTCTCTCTCCTCTACATGTTTGTTTTAATTACTTCTATCAATAACATGCTTTCTTTGTGTCTCTTCTAGAGGAAAATACACCTGGACCAGTCCTTCTGTGTTTGTCTGTGTCTCTTTCCTGTCCCGCAAACCCAGCTGGTCGAGGCAGATGGTTCTGGTTCTGCACAAGTTTTTTTCTTGATAAAAAGGGAGTTTTTCCTCTGCACTGCTGCCAATGTGCTGCTCAGGATGGGAGACTGTGACAAAGTGATTCAACACAATCTGCTGGCTTCCTTAGATTGATTGTTTTTTGTGTACAGTGCCCTGAGACAATGTTTGTTGTGATTTGGTGCTATATAAATAAACTGAATTGAATTTTTTCCTCCTGATGCAGTCCTTTGTTTTGTTGGAAGTGTGTTTTGGGTCATTGTCCTGCTGCATGATAAAATTCCTCCCGATTAGTTTGGATGCATTTCTCCATGAGTTGGCAGACAAAATGTTTCTGTGCACTTCAGAATTCATTCTGCTGAATTGGCTGCCAACTCATGGAGAAATGTATCCAAACTAATCAGGATTTTGTCATGCAGCAGGACAATGACCCAAAGCACACTGTCAACAAAACAAAGAACTTCATCAGGGTAAAATAGTGGAAGGTTTTAGATTGGTCAAGTCAATCACCTGACCTTAACCTAATAGAGCCTGCATTTCACCTCCTGAAGAGGAGACTAAAGGGAGAACACCCCACCTACCCCCCGAAACACACAGGAACCAAAGGAACTCTGGTCTTCTCATCTTTTGATCTCTTTACTTTATATCTGCTTCCATTAGGTAAAGTTATTAAACTGCATGGGATAAATTTCCATTGTTATGCTGATGATACTCAGTTATATTTATCCATGAAACCTGATGAATCCAACCAGT
>JARVJO010000125.1:18635728-18649279 GCA_031762555.1 Cynodonichthys magdalenae | reverse complement strand
GAAAAATTAGTTGTAATCGCCCTTTAGTCATTTCCCGAATCGGAAGCTGGAATCGGAAGCTAACTTCAGCTTCGTAGCGCCACCTGTGTAAAAGAATAAACATCATTAGGGAAGTGGATTATCTCCATCAGAACAAGACCGAATGTTTTATTGTAGAGAGGAAATTGGAGATGAAAGAAATCGCTGTCCATCATAAGGAGGGGTTTGTTCTAAACCAAACAGCTGGTAAGAAAATCACATATTTTATTTGTTTTTAACCTGGACAAAAACGGCTAGCTGTTAGCTTAGCACATATCTGCTAATAATTTTCTCCTTTTTATGTTTGACTAAATTGGATTTTAAAAGAATATGTTCCTAACGTTAGTTTTATGATATGCTGAAAAGTGAGAAATTGTGTGAGAGTTCAGTGCAGCACCCGGAAAGTTTTAAAACTCACAGAGAACAGCTAACTCTTAGCTTAGCATAGCACTGCTAAAACTGCATCTGTTGTCATCCAGGCATCGTCCTACAGTACAGTCAGTGTACACAGAACGAAATCACATGAAGCCAGATTCCTGAGATTAAAGTCAGAATTCTGTGATTAAAGTCAGTCCTAATCTTTCTTCAAAAACTATTGAACATTCAGATTATACAGATGAAAACTGAAATAAGTTTACTGGTCACCACTTACAACTTTTAAATAAAACAAACAGATCCAGAATCAAGAAGTTCAACTAAATTTATCAAAACTTTACACAAAAATCTGTTCCGTTTTGATTGATGTCAGTTTGTATATTAATATATACATACTATATATTTTTGTCACAATAATATCTGATAATTGCTTATAGATTTAAAAAAACACTCTAAGGTCTATGAGTCAGATATTCTAACATGTTAGAATATTAATAAAAAAGAGACAGATCCAAAAAAGAGACAGATCCAAAATAATATTAAAATAATGATCTCAGAATCTGAGATTGTACTTGGAGAAAATTTTATGAAAAAATATCTTATATGGATTCATATTTGTCTAGGCCAGATTTAATATACAGAAATCTATAGTTCAGTACTTCTCAGACAAAAAAAAAAAGTATTGCAGATATCACTGTTTATCCTCATGTTTATTCTCAGCTCTAAATATTCACAGATACCTCCTTCCTGTCCAGAATTAAAAGTATAAATATAAATTTTACAAGGAGAAACATGGATTTTAGCTATCTTTTTTTGTAGTTTCCAGTCATTATTTCACCTGTTTTATCATCAAATGGTATCTCAAGTTTCTAATTACTAAACAAAAAATCAGCAGGTTACATGGATTAAAAAAAAAAACAAAAAAAAAACTAGTAGCTCCATTGGTTTATGTCAGATCACTTTGTTCCTTTGGTACATTTCTACCACAAAAGGATTAAATGATTTTCCACAGAACAGTCCTCCTGTGTTGCTGCTCAGCTTTATGTGAACCTAAAATTGTTCTTGGTTTGTGTTTCGGTGACACCTGCAGACGTCCAGCAGATGTTGGTGATTAAAACAGAGGTCCCCTGGAGCTCCAGCATGGACCAACAGGACCCAGAACTCCTGCACATAAAGGAGGAAGAAGAGGAAATGTGGAGCAGACAGGAGGAAGAGCAGCTTCATGTGCAAAATGAGACTGAATGTGCCGGGATTCTGTTCAGTCCTGTGAAGAGTGAAGAAGATGAGAAACCTCAGTTATTCCAGCTTCATCAGATCAAAACTGAAGACAGCAGAGAGACAGAACCTCCAACCTGCAGCTCAGCTGAACAGATAAAAACAGAAACTGATGAAGAGGACTGTGGAGGACCAGAACCAGACAGAAACCAGGATCCAAATACTTATGAAAAGCCTTTAGACTCCTCAGAGACTGATGATGATTATAGTTGGGACCATTTTACTAATCCTGGACCTGAAAGTGAAAGTAGTTTGAAGCTGGGCAGAGCTCCTGAGTTTGAGAATGATAAAAATGTTACAGTTGAAGAAAGAACACAAGTAAACCTGACGAGAGCTGAGGGGCCTCAAACTGCAGGGAAAACATTTAGTTGTAGTTTTTGTAGTAAAACATTTAAAGGATGTGGAAGTCTTATTAATCACATAAGGGGCCACACTGGAGAAAAACCATTCGAATGTAAAATCTGTGGGAAAAAGTTTAGACTTAACTGTCTGCTGAAGTATCATTTTAGCATTCACACAGGAGAGAAACCATTTCAATGTGGAATTTGTGATAGAAGATTTAAACTCAAATGGGTGTTAAAGAATCATTTCAGAATTCACACTGGAGAAAAACCATTTGAATGCGAAAGTTGTGGTAAGAAGTTTAGACATATGACTGGGCTGAAAAGTCACATAAAAACTCACACAGGCGAGAAACCGTTTGAATGTGGAATTTGTGGTAGAAGATTTGTACACAAGGCGGGGCTGAAGGATCACACGAGGGGTCACAGAGTAGGGCAAACATTTGAGTGTGAATATTGTGATAAAAAACTTGATCATGAAACATTTAATGATCACATGATGGACCACAAAAGAAAAATGCCTTTTTCTTGCAATGATTGTGGGAAACTGTTTAAACTAGAGTTTAACTTCCAAAGACATTTGATGGGTCACAGAGGAGAAAAATCTTTTGATTGGGATTTTTTTGGAGAAAACATGTAGTGCTTCACAGAAGAGAGAGAAGCAGTTAGTTTGTTGCTGATTTCACACAAGTGTTTGTTCTCACTGAGTATAGATTTGTTTTTGTTTCAGAAGTTGTCTTTGATGAACCATGGAGATAAAATGTCCCATGTTTAAAAAAATATGCTGAATTCCACTAAGATTGAATATATCAAACCTGTTTTTATACACCTGCAGCCTGATAAACATTTCAGTCAAAAGTGACATTAATCATCTGTAATGACAGAACTCATATTAGCACTGTGGTTGTGGTTGATTCTGTGTTTAAAGTAAGGAATGTTAGGTGTGATCAGTGTCTAAATGAATACTGTCACTATAACAATATGTCCATTCATGATTTACTATGTATGTTGGAAAAATTCAGTAGCAGTAGAAAATGGTCAGCAGGGGCACCACCATAAAAGCTGTGGGTTTTCTGTTCATTGTTTAGGTTTTGTAAAGAAAAGTACGGAGCCATCCAGTGATTGAATTTTTTTAAATTAATGCGTGGCCACAAGATAATTATTGCTGTCATTTCTATACAGACTGTTGATTGTTTGCATGGACAGTTTTGAATTTATTCAATTTACTTTTGATTTAGAAATAAATGACATACTTTGGTCACTCACGGTTAAGCATGAAGTAATTCTTATAATGGTGCAGCTGTGAGACACAGGTGACGACTGGAGTTGTTTGTCCAAAAAGCTTTTTTTCTTTTTCTTTAGCTTAAGTTAAAGCTTAACACTCAAAGCGGGCCTTTGCTCAGGAAGAAGTCCGACTTATGCTACCTCCAGAAACACTGTAAAATAGTTTACTGACACACCTAGGGTGTTCAATGTTATCTCGTAAATATTAGTACTATGAAAAGTAAACTGCTTAGATTGAAGCAGGTATACTCTTTGAATTATACACCCACCAATGGGGTACTTTTGAACAGAAAAAACAAAAACAACATTCATATACGTATAATCTGACTTCATGTCTATCTTTCTCATGGCTGCTCAGAATTATCTTGTTTTTATGTATTTATTATTTCTTATCCAGTGTCACCAGACAGGTGCTGTGGAAATGAATGCAAAACATATTTTACTTTATAGGTGGAAGGAAAGCTCGAGGGGGAAAAAAATAAACACTACTCATAAACCATTTAAACATTATTTTGTAACCTGATTACAAACTTTATTTATAAGCTTTAGTTTTTAAAATACTTATAAACCTTTCCAATTTGTTTAGATTCATTTTTTATTAACATGATCGTGATTAATTAGGATGTATAATTAACTAAAACAAAATTATGTTTTTTTTTATGGTGATGGATAAGGTGCCCTGTGAGATGCCTGCTTAAAACTCTGAAACAGGTTTCTTAAATTGTCCCCAAAACGAACTAAAAACATTACTGGGCCATGTTTAAGAAAAAAGCACCTAATTATTTCACTGCCATGAGTCCAGTGTGCCAGAAAGGTACTCAGCTGCAGTGTGATGTGATCGGTGTTTGATCAATTTGGTTGGTTTGTTGCAAAAAACAGGCATCATCCTGAACGAAGTGGATTATCTTCGTCAGAACAAAACTGAAAGTCTGATTTTAGGAGAGAAAGTGGATGTGAACGTTTTCGGTGTCTGTCAGGAGGAGGATGTTCCAAACCAAACAGCTGGTTAGAAGAATCACAGATTTGGTGATTTTCACTACAGCCTGAACTAACGTTTCGCTGTTAGCTTAGCATAGCGCTGCTAAGATAAACAGTTAACTGTTAGCTTAACATAGCGCTGCTAAGAATAGCTTTTTTATAAGAACTGCGTTTTTTTTATTTGTCTGAGGAGCTTTGTAAACTTTTATTCTCTAACATTATCTCGCCAATAAGCTTGTGTTGCTAGACTGACAAATACGAATCTGTGAGGGTTTTGTTTAGTGCAAGCACCCGGGAAGCTTAAAATCAGCTGAATGATGCTATGATGGAATTTGCCTCTTTATTATCCGAAGTATAATGAAAAGTCAAACAACTGAAACCGACAGAGCAGCACATGGTGTACTCTTGTTATTGTTTTACATAATCATAACATACTTTTTTAGCCATAATAAAAGTGTTCAGAAGAACACACTCGTGGACACTATTATTTACTTATTATTATTGAATTATTGTTACACATAATCTTCAACTGTCCTGACATTGACATTAATGACAGCTGATGTAGCACAGTAACCCTGCTATTTTGTAATATAATTCCTATCTTTTTAAAAATGTTGACAGTTGCATTGGTATATTTTAACATTAAAAAGGAAATATGAAAGATTTTCTACAGAACAGTCCTCCTGTGTTGCTGCTCAGCTTTATGTGAACCTAAAGTTGTTCTTGGTTTGTGTTTCATTGACACCTGCAGACGTCCAGCAGATGTTGGTGATTAAAACAGAGGCCCCCTGGAGCATGGACCAACAGGACCCAGAACTCCTGCACATAAAGGAGGAAGAGGAGGAACTGTGGAGTGGACAGAGGGAAGAGCAGCTTCATGTGCAAAATGAGACTAAATGCTCTGGGATTCTGTTCAGTCCTGTGAAGAGTGAAGAAGATGAGAAACCTCAGTTATTCCAGTTTCATCAGATCAAAACTGAAGACAGCAGAGAGACAGAACCTCCAACCTGCAGCTCAGCTGAACAGATGAAAACAGAAACTGATGAAGAGGACTGTGGAGGACCAGAACCAGACATAGACCAGGATCTGAATACTGATGAGAAGCCTTTAGACTCCTCAGAGACTGATGATGATGATTATAGTTGGGACCATTTTACTAATTCTGGATCTGACAGTGAAAGTAGTTTGAAGCTGGGCAGAGCTCCTGAGTTTGAGAATGATAAAAATGTTACAGTTAAAGAAAGAACAGAACAGAAGAGAGATGAGGGGCCTCAAACTGCAGAGAAAACATTTAAAGGATGTAAAAATCTGGCACACATCATGGGTCACAAAGGAGAGAAACCAATTGAATGTGGAGTTTGTCGCCAAAAGTTTAGACTCAACTGTCTGCTGAACAGTGATTTAAGAATCCACACTGGGGAAAGACCATTTGAATGTGGACTTTGTGGTAAAAAATTTAAACTCAAGTGGTTGCTGAAAAGTCATTACAGAATCCACATAGAAGATAAACCGTTTGATTGTGGAATTTGCGGAAAAAAATTTAGACACTCGTCTGCGATGAAATGTCACATGAGAACTCACGCAGCAGAGAAACCTTTTAAATGTTGTATTTGCAATAGAAAATTTTCACACAAGTCAGGGTTGAAGAGTCACATGAGAGGTCATAAAGTAAGAAAAACATTTGCATGTGAATATTGTGATGAAGAACTTTACCATGAAGCTGATTTTAATGATCACATGATGGATCACAAACAAAAAATGCCTTTTTCTTGCAATGATTGTGGAAAACTGTTTAGACTAGAGTTTAATTTCAAAAGACATTTGATGGTTCACAGAGGAGAAAAGGCTTTTGATTGGGATTTTTTTGGAGATAACATTTAGTCATATTCCGCATCTTCAGCCCCACAGAAGAGAGAAATTTTAAGTTTGTAGTTTGTGTTCAAACATTTACTTCAGTATTTCATGAAACCCATCTTCACTGTTTATTTTTTTTCCCTTTTAAATATAAATAAATGTTATTTGGATGGACCACTCTGCTGCTGAATGATCCTCAGAGAGGAGAGAAATGCAAATTGTACCATCTAATATGAGTCACTGCATGTAATCTAAATAAAAAAATGTAACTGAGTGTCTTTCTTTGGGTGATTTTTTGCCCAAACCAGATCCCAAATCTGGGCAAACGTTGAGGGTTAGAAATGTGACATTAAGAAAATATACCAAATCAAATCACTCACTCACTCACTCACTCACTCACTCACTCACTCACTCACTCACTCACTCACTCCTTCCTCCCTCCCTCCCTCCCTCCCTTCCTTCCAGTTCTGTAAAAACAAAATTCTGGATGTTGTAGGAAGTAACTGACTCCAGAAGATGGCAGCAGTGAGACACTAACCGAAAGTGTGTCCGAGCTGATGCCTGATCAAAAACACAACAGCCAAATGCCCGTTGCGCATGACCTGTTCACCTGTTCCCCCATGTTTTGTCTTATGTATGTTTTCTTGAATGGGTGATCTTAACTTAGTCTCATTCTACATTGCATCCCTGATGTTGTGTTGAACTACAATAAAAGCTGTTCTGTTCTTGCGTTGTGTGATTGTGGGCAGGAGTTACCTTCCCTCTGGTTGAGGTCGTCGATCAAGATACCATCTAAACCAATATGTTGTTTTGTTTGTTGGTTGATTATGTCATCTTTGTGAATCAAAATATGGGGCGCAGCCATTTAAAACAGGTTTTACAGTAATTTGTCAAAATGCGGAGAAGACAAATTATCCAAACAAGTCAGTCAACAATAAACTTCTTTCTTACGTCTTATTGAAGCAGTGAGGTGAGATGTTCATAAGCGTTTGTTATCTTTTTTTTTAACTTAATTTTTGTTCAGTTTTAATATATTTGAGAAAGGAAATTGTAGAATTTAAAAAGTCCCAAAGTTCATGTTTCCAGTTCTGGTCAGTTTCATTCAGATGTCATGTTCTCAGTGATCATTATTATCAAATGAAAACAACTAATACACAGCAAACAATATGTCAAACATAGCTATGAACAGCAAAGAATTAAGTTAAACACGAGATCCTAAAAAATATACAAAACTCCTAAAGAACTAATGTGCTGTGCAAAAGTCTTTATTCGGCCATCACTGCTTTATATTTTCTTTTCTAAGCAACCAGACTTCACCTTTTAGGGTTTTTTGATGTTTTTTATTTGAAATTTGACTTATTTTTCACTCACTGAGTCCAGTTCTTGTAGAGTAAATGGATGTTGTAGCGTGAACTGACTCCAGAAGATGCAGTGGGGCACGGAACGGAACAAAACTAAAAGGTGTTCGAGCTGATGCCTGATCAAAATACAACAAAGATGAAAACATTTACAAATAGATCGGTTATGAAAAAGAAACGAATTGTTTCTGCGGTTTATAAGACATACGTGGATCCAGAGTGACAGAAATGTACTCGGCTGCAGTGAGAGGTGATTGGTGTTGTTTGACTCAGGCCCGCTTCAAGTCCGAACACCAATTTGTTTTAAAGAGATCATGAACGAAGTGGATTGTTTTCACCAGAAAAGACTGTTTGCTCGTAGAAAATAAAATGGAGATGAAAGCTCTCGGTGTCCACCAACAGGAGGATGTTGGTCTAAACCAAACAGCTGGTAAGAAGAATCACAGATTTAATAAGGCGTTTTATAACAGCGGAGACAGAACGGATAACTGTTAGCTTAGCATAGCGCTGTTAAGATAATCATAAACAAAATACATGAAACTACCGTCATCAATGCTGTACTTTCTTCAGATTCAGAACATTTGTTAGTTTTTCATTTTTTCTGACAGATTGAAAAAGTAGGTTTTATTAGCTCTGAACAAAATTTCAGTTCCACTGTGTTCTGAAGATAATCTTGACTCTTAACTTAGCTTGTGTTTTTTTCTTTTTATGATTTAGCGGACAGCAAAATATATTTGAATATATTTAACTAATTATTAATTTAAATGTTTTCATGCCCATGTTGAGGTATATTAAATTAAAGATCAAAAGAAATCCGTACATTCTTTGTTTTAAGTTACAATCTAAGCACTTGGTTTTGACCAGATTTGAACACATTTTTGTATTTAGGCTTTAGGTTAAAAAGTCAGTTTTTCTACAAAATAATAGCATTTATTATATTAACCCACTCTTCTGTAGGTCGATCAGGTTTTAACAAATTTGACCTTTTTACTCGCTAACAGAAGTATCAGTAATATCAATGTGTCTCCTGCAGATGACCAGCAGCTGTTGGAGATTAAAAAAAAAGAGGATCCTCATCTGAGGAGCTCCAGTCTGGACCAACAGGACCCAGATCTCATAATTATAAAGCAGGAAGAGGAGGAACTCTGGAGCAGACAGGAGAGTGAAGATGATGAGAAACCTCCGTTATTCCAGCTTCATCAGATCAAAACTGAAAAGAACAGAGAGACAGGACCTCCAACCAGCAGCTCAGCTGAACACATGAATACCGAAACTGATGGAGAGGACTGTGGAGGACCAGAACCAAACAGGAACCAGAGTCCAAATACTAACTTACAGTCAAATAGTGATGGAAAGGCTTCAGACTCTTCAGAGACTGAAAACAGTGAAGAATATGATGAGGATGAAAATCTGTCACGTCTCGTAACGAAGGACACCAGAACACCTGGATCGGGAGTTAAAAACAATGTGGGAAATAGACTTGCCAATAAAACCATGAGCTGCCCTGAATGTTGTAAACAGTTTGTCAACCAGCGATCTCTTCAGAAACACATGACTTCTCATTCAGGTGAAAGCACTTCTGCTTTGGTTGATAAATGTTTTAGAAAGGAGAAAACTGTAGAATTACAAGTCAAAGCTGACAAAAGACCTCTTTCCTGTGATGTTTGTGGTAAAATGTTTGACTATTGGTGTCGTTTTAAACGTCACATGAGTGTCCACACTGGGAACAAACCGTTCGCTTGTGGTGATTGTGGTAAAACATTTTTCTATGAAAGTCGCCTCAAACGTCACATGAGCGTCCACACGGGAGACAAACTGTTTGCTTGTGATGAATGTGGTGAGACCTTTAGGTATCAATATTATCTTAAACATCACTTGAGGCGCCATCCAGGAGCAAAACCGTTCGCCTGTGATGATTGTGGTAAAACATTTCAGTTCCCACATGAACTGAAATATCATATGGTTCAACACACAGGAGTGAAACATTTTCATTGTAATAAATGTAGAAAAGCACTTGGTTATTTACCTGTTGTTAATCCTAACCTGAAACTCCCCCCAGCAGAGAAACCGTTTCAGTGTGAGGTCTGTGAAAAGAGAATAAGCACAAAGGGAAATCTAAAGCAACACATGTTACTTCATACAGGAGACAAACCATTAGCTTGAAGCAGTTTTTATACACCTCAGGAGTGAAACCATTTGTCTGCAGTGACTGTGGTGTGAAATGTTCTCAAGAATGAAATCTATGCCAACATGATATACTCCATACAAGAGAGAGGCTGTGATAAGGGTGATAAATGATTTCATAAAAAGGCAGCTCTTGAGATGTGCCAGTTCACATTTTACAAGAACTAATTAAAGTTTAGCTCACACTGGTCCAAAACTATAAAACTATAGTTCATCACTGAAACGTTATGAGCCAAGTCACAGATTTTAAATTACTTTGTTTGCATTTATTTATAATTTTCTGTAAGTTATTCTGAAAAGCTCTTCTTCTGACAATAACAGGCATTGAACACACTGACGTGGGTTAGTGCAGTTTTAAAGAGCACTATGCTCTAAATATAAATTACCAGACCATATTTTAAGTTGAACAGCTGATAATTTGTTACCATGAGCAACAGTTTAAAAACAAATGTTAAATAAAATGCAAATAAGGTTAATTTCGTGATGGGTTTTCTCGAGATAACGAGTTATGGTTTTCTTGTGCATCATTCAGTAACCATGGAGATGGCCTGATCCCCTCAGCTTGTCATCAATAAAGTTTATTATATCAGCAGATATATATTTATTTTATATCTATAGTGACATTTATTATATCGCTGTGTAAACGCCTGCTGATCTGCAGTCAGGCCAGCCCTCTGGTGAGGGCTGATATGAAAGTTATCTGTACAAGACAAACAAATTGTTATTTTAGTCTGTGTTGTGATACAAGAATGATGCAAACATTAGCCTACTTAAAGCCTACATGGGGGTGGCTAGGGTGTAGTGGTAGAGCAGCCAACTTGGGACCTGAAAGTCACAGGTTCGACTCCCCGCCATGCCCACATGTCGTGGTGTCCTTGAACAAGACACCCAACCCCAACTGCTCTCCGGGCGCTCACATAGCTGCCTGCTGCTCCACCTGGGTGCTTCTCATGTGTGATGGGTCAAATGCAGAGCACAAATTTCATCCTTGCATGGGAACATGCATTGATGACAAATAAAGCACCTTCACCTTCAAATGTGCTTTTCCAGTAAATGAATGGAAGTCAATGGAAAGTCCCCACGAGGATAGAACAACAAACTGTTTAACACATTTCTCACGAACTACAGACCAATATCCTTGTTACCACAGTTTTCAAAGATTTTAGAGAAGTTGGTTGTGACTAGATTAGATCAATTTATCGATAAACAAAATATTCTAAGTAGCAGTCAGTACGGGTTTAGAGCAAATAATTCAACATCAATGACTCTCACGGACAAAGTAGAGCAGATAACAACTGCGGTTGATCAAAAACAGTACCGTGTTAGTGTTTATGTTGACTTGGAGAAAGCTTTTGACACTATTAACCACAGTATTTTTGAAAAATAAAAAATCAAATATGGCATTAGAGGACCAGCATAACAGTGGGTATCTAGCTATTTAAAGGAAAAGTTTGTACAAATAAATGATAGAAGATCTGAATTGGGTAATATCACATGTGGAGTGCATCAGGGTTCTGTACTTGGATCAAAGTTATTTATTTTATATGTAAATGACTTGGTAAATGTGTCAGAGTTGTTTAAATGAAGTTTTTATTTGCAGATTATTTACATTTTTTTGTTTTGGTAAAAATATAGAACAGATATTGGAGATGATGCAGACAGATTTTGTTAAAATACAAACTGGGTTTAAACTCAATAAATTATCATCAAATTTAGATAAGACTAATTATATGATATTCAGTAATAGAGAACTGTTGATGTTCCATTTAGAGTCGATGGTATTGTGATTTGTAGAGTCAGTGAGGTGAAGTTTTTGGGTGTTATTATTGATGAAAAGCTGACATGAAAACCTCATATAAATCATTTAAGAACAAACAGCCAAATCCATTGCAGTACTGTACAAAGTAAAGGACTTATTTATTGATAAAGCACTGATTATGTTGTATAATGTAATAATTGTTCCACTTAATCTATCGTATTGATGTTTGGGGAAAAGCATGCAAAAAAATTACAAACTATTTTTGTTTTATAGAAAAGATCCATAAGAATCATCACAAGAAAGCATCACAATCATCCATCAAATACACTATTTTCTCAAATGCATTTATTGAAGTTCTACGATTTGGTTGCTTAGTATTTTATCAGTTATGTATCGGGCTCATAAAAACACATTACCTTCAAATATCCAATTACATTTTGTTAAAGGCGAGAGTTGTTACAATCTCAAGGGGATAGAGATGTTTATTAAACCTAAATTTAGAACCAGTTTGCAGGAACGGAGTACATCAATCCAGGGTATAAGATTATGGAATAATCTGAAAGATGATATTAAAAATGCTGGATCAATGTGTATTTTTAAGAGATTGATAAAGGTTAATTTGTTGGAGAAATATGTAATGGTATAATGTACAAATTGTTGCTCAAAAAGGAATTAAACCTTTATTGTTATTGTTTTGTTTTTCTTTTGTATGTTTTAATTTGTGTGTTTTTTAATTTGAATATTATTTTTAATTTATATATTTGAGAAAAGGGGGCAGATATAAGATTTTTTCTGCTTCTGCTACCTTTCATTTAATTTATGATTAGTATTTTTATTGTATATTGAATTTAGGTTGTTTTTTAAACGAATAAACTTTATAAATAAAAATAAGTTGTTGTAAAATAGATAAAACAGCCAAAGTTTTCAGTAAAACAGCTAAGATATATGTGGAAATGTTTCATTTATCATAAGGAGCACAAGTTTGTTGAACTTAGCAGAAATAAGTTGCAATAGTTGCAAAAATTATGTATTTAGCTTTCAAAGGCTAACTTTAGCTGATAACAGCTGAACATAAACAAAAATTGCAGTAAATAGCTAAAAATTGTAGAAAGCATCTGTAAGAAGCATAAACAGCCAAAAATTAGCAGAAAGAATTACAAAAAATTAGAAAATAACAGACACATAGCTAAAATAATAAGAATTTTTGTTAAAGTAGCAGAAAAAAAGATCCAATTAGCTTGAGAAAAGTAGCACCCAGATGCTTAACTTAGCAGAAGTAAGTTTTCATAACTACAAAAAACACGTATTAAGCTTTATTAAAAAGCTAGGTTTAGCTAATAAAAGCTAAATATTAGCTAAAATTTCAGCAAATATCTGAATATAGCCGAAAGCATTTGTAAGAAGTATATTTAGCACAAAGTAGCAAAAAAGTCACAAACAATAAGAAAAAAGCAGAATAGCTCAAATAGCAGAAAATCTAAAATTAGCAAAAGAGAAGCTAAAATTAGCAGAAGGAAGTTAAAAAGCACATAAGCATAACAAATTGTGTAAGGTGTACAGATTTAGAAACATTTTGAAGAATTTTAAAGATGTTGAAAATAGCCCTATTCATTTCCAATGGGGAAAAAGTGGTTTAAAATGTGAGATAGTATAATTATCTGAATTACCAAAAGTCATAACACCGGAATTTCCCGAATGACCTGAACATTTTGATATATGAAACGTTGAAATATCAAAAACATTGTGGAACAAAAAATTATCTCAGTGCTATGAAGCAATCACGTTATTGTTCTTTGTATTAAGCTACATTGTACTGAAGTTCTTAAGTTAACACAACTAAACCTGATTAGTTTCATCATCCTGTAAAAACTAGAATGGTATAAGGCAATGTGTTTTCATGCGATATTATAGTAAAGTTAACTAATTCAGGTCAAGAGTCCAGGTCTTAGTCCAGTCAATTAAACAACTGACATAAATAACAAAAAAAATGATGAAGCTACTAACGAACACGCTCAGTAAATGAAAGTCTATCTATAAAAATGTTTACTCTTAAAGCTACAGTATGTAACTTTTTTTAAAATATATTTTTTGCATATTTGTTAAAACTGTCACTATGTCCTGACAG
>JARVJO010000125.1:18609308-18635628 GCA_031762555.1 Cynodonichthys magdalenae | reverse complement strand
ACATAATGACTCTGAAGCCACGTATGGGCAAGACATGATATTTAAAATTATATTGTTGATGGTTCGCGATCTTACCGATGACTGCAGCGTAGTTTCACTCAGCTCTCTGCCGTGTGCCTCTCTCGTTTACAAGCGTGCGCGTTCCCGACTCAGGCCGTCCTGTGGGGGAGGAGCTTAGGAGGGTGGGCTGAAGCTTAACGAGAGCAAGGGGGAGGGACCTGAAGGTTGTATCTGTTCAAAATTTTTCTAAGTCCAGAGTTTTCCAAAAACTACATACTGTAGCTTTAAATACACAACATCTTATAGATGTTTGATATATTGTTGCAGGTTGAGTTTCTGTTCGTGTGTCTGCACGGATACACAAATGATTAAATCTGTCTGTGTGTATTAATTTTAATCTTTTTATTTTCCTCACGAAGTCTCTCTCTTTCTATAAAAAGACCCCAAAAGTGTTGCAGATTTTGAAACAGAATATCTTTCGTCTTACATGCTTGCAGAAGTTTCTCTGAATTCAGTTTCTTTTGTTTGTAGTTGTCACTAACACGGAGTTCATGTTCTGATTTTATCTTGTCGTAACACAGTTGCAGTTCTTCTATACTTTCCTGCAGTTTCTCTCTGTCTTTTAACACATCGTGAAAGTCCTGTAGAATTGTATTTTCTGCCTGTAGCTTTTCATCTGTTATGATTTTCATTTCTGAACTCTGGACTAGTCCAGTTCTGGTAAAGAATCTTGTAAGTGATAACTGACCCCAGAAGATGGCAGCAGTGAGACACTAGTTTCAGAACAAAACTAAAGGGTGTCCGAGCTGATGCCTGATCAATATACGACAGATTTTTTTTCTAAACTAACTAACAAATTATGAAAAGGACATAAATAATTTCTGCGGTCTATAAGAAATCCATACATTCAGACTGACAGAAATGTACGCGGCTGCAGTAAGAGGTGATAGGTGTGGATCCATTCAGGCGTACTTGATGCCAAACGAGTCTCCGGTGATGTTCGTTTTAAAGAACAGGCATTATGGACGAAGAGGATTGTTTTAATCAGAACAAGACAAAAGTCTGCTTTAGAAAATAAAGTGGAGATGAAATCGCCCGGTGTTCATCAGGAGGAGGATGTTCTAAACAAAACAGCTAGTAAGAAGAATCTCAGATATTTACAACGCTGCTAGCGTAACTGTTAGCTAAGCTTAGTGCTGCTAAACAAAACAGCTAACTGTTAGTTTAGCATAGCGCTGCCCAGAAAAAAAATCCGACTCTCATTCTAAGTGCATCACTTTTTTCATAGCATGTATTAGTTATTACATTGTTTTGACTGTTTAACTGCTCTAACACGACGTTTCTTTAGTTAAATGTTGATTATTTTACCTCCTTTTTCGTTGTTTTCTGTCAAATCTGTCGTAGCTAATTCAGACACAAAGAAATTAGTCAAATGGGTTAAACGTAACAACTTTAAGTACTCGTTTTTTATTGAATTGAATGTATATTCAAAGTACAACAAAAACTGTTAATTATTCAGTAATTATGACGTCTATGTGTCTTCTGCAGATGTCCAGCAGCAGTTGAATGTTAAAAATGATGTGGTTCCACATCTGTGCACCTCCAATCCGGACCATCAGAACCTAGAACTACTCATCATAAAGAAGGAAGAAGAGGAATTCTGGAGCGATCAGGAAGGAGAGCGGCTTCCTGTGAAGAATGAAGATAACGAGAATCATCAGTTATTGCAGCTTCATCAGGTCAAAACTGAAAATGACAGAGAGACAGAACCTCCAACCTGCAGCTCAGCTGAACACATGACGACAGAAACTAGAAGAGAGGAATGTGGAGGACCAGAACCAGATCCAGCAGGATCCCAAGTCAAATCAGGTTAGATGAAATCATGTTTAAATTGTGTGGAGAGAAGAGTCTTTCTCCTGCAACCTTTTCTGACAAATCATAATCATTCAATCTTTTTCTAACTGACTTGTCACGACGTTTAACCTGTTAAATTAACCTTTTGTTAAGGATTGCCAGGAACTAAATTTAGAACCTGATAAAGACCTGGGCCCGTATTTATCAAACTTCTTAGAATTACTCTAAAGAATACTGTTAAGAATGGAATGGACTTGAGTGTAAAAAAATTCTTAGCTAAAAAGTAAGCTTTTTATCAAGCGTCTCGGTCTCACTTTAAGCAAAGTGTAAGACAAAGCAAAATGACCCAGAGTTTGGTGTTCCAAAGAGCTTTGTATCAGTGTGAAGTCATTCCCTGTCACGTTATACGTAGTGTGACAGGACCTTTAATAAGGTAGTTCCATTTCCTATCAGATGACTTGACTCTCAGACGTCAGTTCCTGCAACACAAAGATATGAAAACATTAGGTGTGTGTATATGTTCTTTGGTGCGAGGCATGTATGAACTAAAAAAACTTGATAAGTCAGAAATAAGGTGACTAGATGATTGTACATTATTTATAAAATATTCTAAATATTTCAGAACAAATATGTTTTTGTGAAGTGCATTTAAGGCTCAGTATAAATCAATAAAATATTTTATGTATAAAAGTATAAAGTACAGTAAAATATTTTAGTCAGCTGAGGTTGTAGCAAAACAAATATAGTGCTTTATGAAAAGATTTTCCGTCATTTATTTCAAGTTAAAAGTTTGTTAAAAATCTTGTCTTGTAAGCTGAATGAGCTGTTATGCCCTGGTAGTTACAAAAATCACTCTTAAATACAACATCCACGTGTCTCCTGCAGATGTCCAGCAGCCGTTGGAGGTTAAAAAAGAACAGGTTCCACATCCATGGAGCTCCGGTCTGAGCCAGCAGGACCAAGGACTCTTCCACAAAAAGGATGAACTCTCAGACACTGTTGAAAAGGATTGTAGAGGACTACAACCAGAGAAAAGCTGTGATCCAAGCACCTATTTAAATCCAAAGTCTGATGAAAAGGCTTCTGACTCTTCTGAGACTGATAACAGTGATGATTATGGTGATGACTGGGTTGACAACAAGTCAGGGTCGGAATCTAAAGCCAAAGAAAGTGATGAAAACTGGAGGGATACCAGAACACCTGGATCAGGAGGAAAACACAATCTGGGCCAAAAAGGTGTAGAGAACTCCTTTAGCTGCCCTCTGTGTAAAAAACCGTTTGTTTACAAGCAATCTTTAAAAAAACACATGACTTCTCATTCAGGTAAAAGCTGTTCCAGTTTGGTTGATGAGAAATGTTCTAAAAAGAAGCAAACTGGAGCTGATTCACAAGAGAAACGATTTCCTTGTGTTGAATGTGGCAAGGCATTTAGAGATCAGTATTATCTTAAACTTCATTTGAGACTTCACACAGGAGAGAAACCATTGGTTTGTGATATATGTGGTAAAACATTTCGCTTTCAGCCTAATCTTAAACGTCACATAGCACGCCACACAAGAACAAAACTGTATGCGTGTGATAAATGTGACAAAACATTTTACTGTAAGCATTATCTTAAACATCACACAAGACTCCACACAGGAGAGAAACCGTTTGCTTGCGATAAATGTGATAAAACATTTCACTTTCGTCATTATCTAAATTACCATATGTCATCGTGTCATATGAAGGAGAAACCATTTGCTTGTGATGATTGTGGTAAAAAGTTTAACAATAAGCATTATCTTAAATATCACATGAGACTTCATACAAGAGAGAAACTATTTGCTTGTGACAAATGTGGTAAAACATTTAATTTTATCCATAATCTTAATTTACACATGTTGCAACACACTGGAAAGAAATTTACTTGTGATAAATGTGGGAAGGTGTTTACCTATTTAATTACTCTGAATCGTCACATAAAACTCCACACCAAAGAGGAACGGTTTCAGTGTGAGGTGTGTGATAAAACGCTAAGCACAAAAGGTAATTTAAAACAACATATGGCTCTTCATACAGGAAGAAAACCTTTTGCCTGCAGTATTTGTGAAAAATGTTTCACGCGTTGCCGTGACCTCAACAGACACATGATTTGTCACTCAAAAGTGAAACCATTTGTTTGCGTCAATTGTGGTGCTGCATTTTCACGAGAAGACACTTTGTGCAAACATGTTAAACTCCACACAGGAGAGGAGCCGTATGTTTGTGAGAAGTGTGATAAAAGATTTCTCAGTAAGGCATGTTTTAAGCGACACATGGCAGTTCACTCAAATGGTAAAAATGATTCCGCTAAAAAAGGACAGTTTTCTTGTAAAGTGTGTGGAGAAACATTTAGCAGGAATGCTCGTCTTACGGCACACACATTCGTTCACACAGGAGTAAAACCATTTCGCTGCGAAGTTTGTGGTGGAGGTTTTACACGACGGGGTTCTCTAAAGGTGCATGTCATGAAATTTCACAAAAAGTAGAAACTACTCTCTTGGTTCTAGCATTCTGTTAGTTATTGTTTTAGTTTAGCCCATCAAGTTTGTTTATTTATTTTACTTTATGACAATAACTGTTCCTGTGGAGACTGTGCATGCTTGTGCTGCCTCAGTTTAGCCTAAAGTTTTGTTAAAAACAAAGGCACAGGTAAGTGTGTTCCTCCTTGCTTTTGTTTTAAACTAAACTGAGGCAACACAAGCATGCACACTCGATCTGCACATGGATCTTGCTCCTTCCTGCCTATTGACCAGTCATAGAAGAGCTGGTCCAAGGACAGCCCACTTTATTTGCACAATGAGACAGAAATCCATAAAGTAAAGTTAAAACGTGAGAAAAATGTCAAAGCAACACGTGGAAAAAAAAAAGACTTGTGGGATAAATTTACAGGAAAGAATTAAACACGTATGTACAAATGTACAAGTAGAAGGAAAAACAAAAACTGTATTTAAAAACAGTAAAATGTAAACTATGTGTTAAAATATATAATTTATTCAAACTTAACTGGAAAAATAAATATGAAGGTCAATTAAATTACTAAACATGAGGTGAAGTTGTCTTTTTTTAATTTAATCGGTGCATTTTAAATGTATTTAGTAGTCCATTTATACATTTCTGCTTTTATTTTTTAATATGTCAGTTTTAGTCCTCATAGTATAATGGTGAGCATGTGAATTTGTTAATAAACTGTCACATAATATAATATAAAAATTTGAGTTTGTGGATTCAGGAGCTAATTTTCTCCATGAGGTGGTAGCTGGTAGCAGACACTGAAGAGGTAAGAGTGTCTTGAGTTAATGCCTGTTCAAAATACTATAATTAAATTATAATATCTAATTTCCCTCTGGGATCAATAAAGTATTTTTGAATTTGAAATAAGGTAAAGATGCATACATTTCTAAAGCGGTCAGCACTTCAGAAAATAAAAAGACTGTATAAATTGTATGAAGCGTTCCTTAGGTCCAAGAGACATCCGTGAGACAAAAATTGAACTTTTTGGCAAGGCACATCAGCTCTATGTTCACCGAGGGGAAAACATATGAAGAAAAGAACACTGTCCCTACATTGAGACATGGAGGAGGCTCTGTTATGATCTGGGGCTGCTTTGCTGCATCTGGCACAGGTTGTCTTGAATCTGTGCAGGGTACAATGGAATCTCAAGACTATCAAGGGATTCTAGAGAGAAATGTGCTGCTTAGTGTCAGAAAGGTTGATCTCAGTCGCAGGTCATGGGTCATGCAACAGGATAATGATCCAAAGCAGCTAAAAACACCCAAGAGGAAAACATTCTGAAGTGGCCTTCTATGAGCCCTGACCTATATCCTATTGAGCATCTTTGGAAGGAGCTGAAACAGAGACCCTTCAAACCTGAGACAACTGGAGCTGTTTGTTCACGAGGAGTGGGCCAACATACTTGCTGAGAGGTGCAAAAGTCTCACTGACAGTTACAGAAATAGTTTGATTGCAGTGATCGCCTCAAAAAGTTGTGCAACAAAATATTAAGTTAAGTGCCATAATTCCTCTCCAGACCTGTTTCATGAGTTTTTTTTTTTATTCTATTGAAGCATGTTTGAAAAATAATGTCTGACGTTCATTTGTTAATTTTCATAGAATTTTTATTTATAACTGGTATTTTGTCAGATTCAAGTTATTTCTGTGGCCATTGTCGTTTTTTCTTTCATTCAACGAGGGGTACCAACAGTTTTGTCCACGTGTGTACATGTGCCGAAGCTTCAGCTTCAAACAGCCCATTGTTATTTACAGAAGTCTTGCTCTTTTTTATTCAGTTTTATTTGCTTAATTTACAGTGTTGCTTTTTTCTGTTTATGTAATCTTGTTGCTGCTGTAGCTTGTGAATTTATCTGCTATAGATTAATAAATCCTGTCTTATCACGTTTCCATAAAAAGTTTGTTGAATTAGAACAGAAATTTTATTACTAGAAATAGATATAACCTGTAGTTAAGTTGTGTGATAATGATTAAATTTTACCTCCACTGTATTACCTGAGATTCATCTCAACACATACCTTTAAGTACTACTTAAAACTTTAGCATTAACTGTTGCTTTCATCACTATAAGCAAAATATCTCCTGAACCAGTGTAATCATTGAATGCACATCTATAACTCTATCTTTTGGAGTCAGTCTCAATCAAGTTGGCTGCCACATCTAATCAACCTTATCAAACCCAAAAATGGCTATAACTTGCTGAAATTTAAGATAATTCTTTAAAACTCAAAAGGCGGTGGGCACTGGGCAAATGTTTTGTTTTTTAAGTATATTTCTCACAATCCATTCAGGTGTAAGTTTTAGACCTGAAAGAATCATGTTTTGTAAAAAATACAAATTTGGATTTTGGATGTTTTTCACTCAGTTTCAGTTAAATCTTGATGAAATTTTGAGTTTCTGGCAGCAGAGAGAAAAAAAAATCTCTAAGCGTGTCCGAGTTAATGCCTGATCAAAATACAGCAGAGACGCATTGGTTTTTAAACAGATCGGCACTTGAGAAAATAAAAAGACTGATTGTAGAAATGATATGAACTGGAACTTAGGTCCATGATACATACGTGGATCCAGAGTGATATAAATGAACTCGGCTGCAGTGTGAGATGATCGTTGTTGGTCGATTCGGCCCGGTTAATATCAAACGAGCATCCGGTATTTTGGACAGACATAATGATGAACGAAGTGGATTCTCTTCATCCGAACAATATAAGTCTGCTTTCAGAGAAGAAATTGGAACTGAAAGCTCAGAGTGTCCATCAGCAGGAGGCTGTTGTTCTAAACCATACAGTTGGTAAGAAGAATCACAGATTTAAGGATTTTTTTTACGGTTAGCTCTTAGCTTAGCTTTGCGCTGCTAAGCTAATAGCTAATTTACCTACCATATCGCTGCTAAGGTAAACAAACAAGAATGGTTCATAAATGCTACACTTTCTTTCTAACGTTTGGTAATTTGTTCTGATTGATTAAAAGCGAGGTTTATTTGCTCTATAGCGACATAATTTAGTTTTTTGGAACTTTGTTAAATTGATAAACTATTTTTTACGAAAGGACAATAAATAAAATAGACACCATCATAAGACCTTTAAAAATAATTGAATTGTGGTAATGGTAGATTTTTTTCTATAAGTGTCTGAAGAGGATCTCACAGAAACAACCTTGAATTCAGACCTAAATATAGGTTTGTTTTCAAATGTTTTTCTTCTGAAATTATGGTACACTGAAAACCCGTTTTTGTTGCCCAGGAAAGATAAATGTTAACAGAAAAATAAATGTTCATGCTGGGGAAAAAATGGAACCATTAAAGGACTGGAGAAGCTCTGAGTAAATAAGTTTAAATTAATTCATTAGAAGTAGTTTTTTCACCTGTCGACCACAAAGATGAGCCTCCCTCTAAGCTGCTGTTAGTAAATCACCCATCATTTATTTGTCTCCTGCAGATGGTAAGCATTTGTTGGATGTTAAAGTAGAAGAAGAGGTTCCACACCTTTGGAGCTCTGGTCTGGACCAGCAGGACCCAGAACTCCTCATCATAAAGAAGGAAGAGGAGGAACTCTGGAGCAGTCAGGAAGGAGAGCAGCTTCCTGTGAAGAGCGAAGATGATGAGAGTCATCAGTTATTGCAGCTTCATCAGATCAAAACTGAAAATGACAGAGAGACAGAAACTCCAACCTGCAGCTCAGCTGAACAGATGAAGACAGAAACTGATGGAGAGGACTGTGGAGGACCAGAACCAGATCCAGCAGGATCCCAAACCGAATGGAAGTCAGGTCAGAAATCCCTTTTTAACTGATGTTAACTTTGTCCTTGATGTGGGTTTCTCTCATTTTTTTTGTGATCTTCAAGCTGCAGCAAAATTTCAGTCAGACAAACTTTAAAGCAGAACTTCTGATACATTTATTTGATCTCTTATTGTTCCACATTAGTTCTATTATACAATACAAGCAAAAACACCAACAACCTGTAGAAATGTGTCACTTTAACTGATGTAGAGTAGTAAGTAGTTAGTTTTAGCTTCTTTCACTGCCCAGATTGTTTTGTTTTCAGGGACAATGAATTTTGTTCACTCTGTAGTTTAGATTTATGTGAAAAGACAACAAATGTTCACTTTATTGTTTGGTACAACAAAATGTTTGGTACAACAGGAGAGAAATCTTTAATTTTTTTTAAACTCTTGAAGAGTTTTTACGTGGTTTGAAAACATCAACACGAGCAGGACTTTACACAATGATGCAACGATTCAGACATATTTATATCCAAAACCTTACGTCACTAAACCTTTACACAGTTTCTGGAACACAAACAGGGCGTGCACTGTTCTCTAATTTGTCTCAAAACCAAGTAATCCTCCTGGACTATAAACAGACTCCTGGCCGTCCACAGAAAGCTTTGACACATACTTTGGTGAGATGTTTAAAATATTACAAAATAGAAGCTTTTCAGTCTTATGGTACATTAAAAATTTTATGCTGTTTTAAAGCCCCTTTGCCAGTTGCTCCATCATACATGATATGTTTCATATTATTATACAATAAAGCACAAAAATAAGTCCATCTTTCCCTTTTATGTCTTTGTGTCCAACATTCTGGCTGTAAAGCTAATTCCGTCGTTCTGTCAGTTCCATGTTCTCGTGACTAAATGTCTCCGTGAGCCTCTGAGCCGCGCAGAACCCAGACCACCTAAACCTTCCCACTGTTTTTGTTCACACCATATCTCTGTTAAAAGGAACGCACAGCAGTTTTGTTTCTCTGTAACCAACTCAGTTGGAGTCACATTGAGTTCATCTTGTTCTAAAGCGGCGCCTGTCGCAGGGCCTGCTGCGTCCGATGAGGAGGACTCGGAAGCTTCCTCGGCCTCCCAGCACGCCCCGGGACAGGAGAAGAAGAACGGCGCGAATCCGGCCGCGGCTGATGGGGACCGGCAGTATTTTTGGAGGGACGGACACCAAGATACGATGGCGGAATTTTGGCTCAGTCATCCAATCTTCTACGATAAAGCACAGCAGCATTACAAGAACAAAGAAATGAAGCAGCAACTTATCCAGGAGTTGATTCAGCAGAACTGTGAGAACTGGGAGAAGCTCCAAAGTCCCCTGCCAACCGGTGAGTAAAACAGCATTTTTATAAGCAAGTTTTATTTTAACATAAAATCTGGCAAGAAAAAAAAACAACTGTAGGCAAATAAATTTCTCCTTGAGTGCATGGGAATAATTTAATTTGTTAGTTTTTTTATTTGTGTGGAGAATTGATCATGTTTGGCCTAAAGCCAAAAAAGAATTTTAGTTGTTTTTTTTTTATCACCAAACAGTCTATTTATTACAAGACAATGTTGGTGAAAATACTTACATTTCTTTTGTGTTTGAATGTTCCAGTTACACAAGTGGATGCACATTTGCGTAACATGCGAACCAGATTTGTGAAGCTGCTGAAACGTAAATCTGCCGTCCCTGGGCTGATGCTGTCCTACACAGACCTGAAGATCTGGGAGCGGTACCACTTTCTTTGCCCGTACATTCAGCGTGGCAGGACCTCAGCAATACACTCTGTAAGAACGAAAGAAAATGTTGTGCATCGCTTCAGATGGGGTGTCCAGTCTTTAACTTTTCTGCTGTGCTTGCAGTTTCCTGATGCCCAGCCTGGAGGTGATGCTGCTGCTGCTTCTGAGGGGGATGTTGATGACAAGACTCTGCTGTTGAGTCAGCAGCCCTCCACCGCCAAGATCCGGACCAAAAAGAAAGGAAAGAAGAAACCCAGAAGACCAGTCACATCCCCTTTATCATCCTCGCTCCTGGACAGCGAGGACATATCTAAGATGGAGGTGACGGCTTTGTAAACATGAGAACACATTCATCTTTATAGATTTTATTTTCGTTGCCATCATTTTATGTCTGTGTGTTTTTCATAGATTTTACAGCAGGCCAAGAACCTGATCTGCAACATAAGGACCCCAACAAGAAGCGACCACGAGCGGCGGGTCCGAGACTTCAGCCGGTACATGGAGTCCGAGATGCTTCGGATACCGGAGTCTTCATGGGATGAGTGTAGTTTCACCATAATGAACGTGATCCGAGGGTTCAAGGCTGCTCAGCAACCGGGTCACCTAGCCACGTCACAGCAGCCGGCCTACCAGCAGGTACACTAGAACACAGCCCAATTAAAAAAAAATTTCAGCTAGATAAGAAGTGTTGTTTAAACATTTGAATAATTTTCATTTCTTTCAGAGTTATGGAGGCCAGTACCAGCAGCAGGGAGGGTATTACTCACAGCAGAGTGGTACGTTTTAGCAGCCTGGTACCTTT
Organism: Cynodonichthys magdalenae; assembly: GCA_031762555.1. NCBI lineage: Eukaryota > Metazoa > Chordata > Actinopteri > Cyprinodontiformes > Rivulidae > Cynodonichthys > Cynodonichthys magdalenae. The sequence goes on along the minus strand of JARVJO010000125.1, from coordinate 18,624,950 downwards.
CAAACACAGAGTGGTCAAGATGGTGTTTTGACTGTGATCATCATGGTCAGCACTTTACTGTTGGACCCGACAATGAACACCAGTTTGGGTCTGGATGCTAGGTCAACACCAGTTCAATCACCAGCTGGACACGCCCCTTGTGATGCCCGCCACATCAGCTGGAAGCAGCCGCCACATCAGCGGAAGCAAACACATCTGTTAGAACTAAAGACAGGACCAGAAGCTGGAAGTTGAAGCCACAAAGACTGAGTGGCCCCAAGTAGGCTGGCTGCAGTACATTTTTAAAGTTACTCCATAAAAAAGCAAATGAAACATTTTCTTATCTCTAGTTTTCAGACTCTGACTCTGAAAATACAACATGGCAGCACTCAAAAATATTTAAATTTTAACATTTTTTTTTAACGTTTTGGACAATAGAAGTTAACGGAGTCAGTTTGTTCATCTTTTATTCCAAAACCCAATGATCGGCAATATATTTAGCAGGTGTCTGTAGCTCCTGTTTCCTGTTCTCCATCCGATTGTGGAAGTCAGACTGGATCTGTTTGGGGTCAAAAAGAAAACAGCAGCTGGTTTAGGATTATTTTGGTTTTAAACCAAAGAGTCACTCAAATATTTTATTCTCAAAAGATTGAGAAATTAAAATAAGAGTCCAGTTGTCCCTTTAAAGTTTTTAGGATTTTCCTTTTCCTGGATGGTTGAGAATCTGCACCATAATAATTAAAATAAGTATATTTATATAAATAATCAGGCAGTCTGCGTTTAACAGCAGATAACTGGTAATGAAACAGCTGCTTTGACACTTCAGTTTATTTCCATCTGTTGATCAGTGGACATTTGTCTGGTTCTTATAAAAACACGTTTCCTTATATATATGGCTGTTGTTTGCTAAATATCCTATAAATGAGTTGGGGAAAAAAGTGCACCTTAACAAAGCTGCGTTTTATATTTTTCTAATTAAGCTCATCTTTAGCACTTAAACTTAATGTTTTGGTTGTCCTTAAATTATTCCAAAGTTCTAATTTCAAATTTAGAGCCATTATGAAGTAGTTTGTTTTTCTTAAAACAAAATTTTCACTTAAAATAATTTTAATTGTATCTTTTTTTTAATCATGATAAAATTAACTTTTAGTTGAAATTGTTGCTAATTTAGACAAACATGCAGATGTTTGCTGAGCAATAACACAACAGTGGTGCAATAATAATGATACTATTAATTATTAATAAAAGAAAATAAGGGCTGAGCTGCTGCCACATGTCCAACATCTGGACTGAAACATGACAGGAAGTCAGAGGCTTTACTTCCTGGAAATAAAGGAAGTGGATGGCACTTGATCAGGATGAATTGAAGCGTGCTCTGGGTTGTGTTTATTGTCATTTACAGGTCAAAACTATTGAGAGTGAAAAGTAAAGTAGCTAAAATAAAGTTCTCAACCCGGTGGCAGGATTGAGGAAGACTCTAGATCATGTTTTTTTTTTTTGTATTTTTTTTTTACTGTTGGCATAATTTGTAATTTCTTGCTGCTTGATTACTCAAGACATAATCCTGCAGTAATATTTGTGGATTACTATGTTTGTTTTTTGCTACTGTATGAAAAACTGTTCACAACCTGACCCATTGTTCACACTTGTAAAATAAAATGCACATCAAAGTGTTGTGGGGGGAAACTAGATTGTTGTCACTTTCTGTTCTTAGTTTTTGTTTTTACTTCAAGGTGGAGAAAAAATGTAATACTTTTAGTCAAAGCATGTAAAGTGTAATAAGTTAATAAGTTAATAGCAAATACTGCTCTGTCAGCGGCTGCTTGTTGCATTTTGACAGAAATCTTTTTAGCCAACAGGTTGAGCAGGATCCGGGCTGCCAGGACGGTTTTAGTGACAGTCTGAGTTCTCTGTACCTGAATCTGAAAATGTAACGTCATTGTGACAAATTCTGAAATATGAAATTCCATCGTTTAAAAAAACAACTTAAAATTCACCAAGTTTTCATGAAATGTGAAACATGCTAGTTGGCCAGGGTAATTCTCTACAATTCTATAAACCATAGACAAAAAACCTGCTCTGCTTCTGTCATTTTCCTCTTTGCCTGGCTTCATCCAGCTTACAAAGGAACCTTGGTGTTAGACCATCTTTGTCCTGTGACAGAGCATGATACAGTCAACACTCCCACTGAAGCTGAAGTACCAGTTGTTTGAAGCCCTGGACATCTAACACACCTCTTGTGCTGTGGGACACCTGAAGGCTGTTTCATAATCTTGATGCACCTCTGGCACAACACTGACTGGTGTTGAGGGCCACCTGAAACACGCAGGTCATCAACATGTGAGAGTCTCTCATGGATAGATACCTCAGAGTGATGGCCAGCTTGAAATTCTGAATCTTTTTGTAGTTGGTTGGTGTTTGTGAATCTAGGGGTCAGGTCTTTCTGGGTCCATTCTGACAAGGTTCCTGAAGAACTTTCTTAAGGTGCTTCATAAGCTTCTCATACATGACTTGTCTCTTACAGAGCCATTATCTCTCCCGCCCACTCTTCTTTTTTCTGCTCCTTCTTTTCCTGGATTTGGCCTTATGACTCTCCTGACTGCAGTAGCAGCGAGGAGATCTGCTGCAGCCTTCAGCTTGTCAGCCTGGTCCTCATCCAGCAGCTTAGCCACTTCATTGAGGTCCAAATGATTGATTGGACTGAGACGAGGGCTTGTATTTATTTGGTCCAGATTTCTCATCAATGATCACGCTACTATTCCACATCCATGCGACTGTTGCAAGTGCCAAAAATATGCCTTTTTTTAAAAAATTCCACTTCAGTGATAGATATTTAACTGATTCTCAGCAATAGTTGATTTGTGCCAGACTGCAGCTTCTGAACCAGCCTTTATTGGTACACACACTCTGACAGATGGTTGCTGTCATCTTGGAAGACAAATAGACCCTCATCTGGTGAAGTGAGTTTAGCTAAAGGGACACAGTTGGAGTGGCATTAAGTGAACATTAGCCAGAAAGTGCACCAGAAACGCAGTTTTGTTAACAGCTTTTAGTCTTGTTTACTATCGTAGCTCACTTACCTTTGTTATTTCACTCCTCTCAACACTATATTTCCCTTGAGCTGGTGTGGTTTGATTGTTCTACTGAAAGCATTAAGTTAAAGAATAAAATGAGCTGTATCTTACTAAAGATCTAATATCTATGCCGGTCACTGGTAACTGAGGAGCTGCTTGTCACTTTTATAGGCTACTTGGACTAATTCCCTGGATCCTTTTTCCAGCAGCTGACTGACAAGTGAACAAAGTCACAAACGCTTCAGACATCAGGGGCTCTGAGGTCAAACTGTACCTCTAAAGTTAGTTTCATCACCAACCTTTGGGTTATTACAAAGATCCCATATGATGTCCATGTGTGTTGCAGATGACCAGAAACTGTTGGAGGTTAAAGAAGAGGTTTCTCATCCATGGAGCTCCAAGCCAGACCAGCATGTCCCAGAACTCCTTCATGTAGAGCAGGAAAAGGAGGAACTCTGGAGCCGTCTGGAACGAAAGCAGATAATTGTGAAGAGTGAAGATGATGAGAAACCTCAGTTATTTCATCTTCATCAGATCAAAACTGAAGACAACAGAGAGACAGAAACCCGAACCCGCAGCTCAGCTGAACACATGAAGACAGAAACTGATGGAGAGGACTGTGGGGGACCAGAACCAGTCAGGAACCATGATCCAAGCACATATTTAAAGCCAAATTCTGATGAAAAGCCTTTTGACTCTTCTGACACTGAAAACAGTGATGACTATGGTGATGAGTGGTCTGACAAGTCAGGGTCTGAATCTAAAACCACAGAAAGTGATGAAGATTGGAGGGAAAGCAGAACACCTGGGTCAGGAGTAAAACGCATTGTGGGACATAAAGGTGTGAAAAACTTCTTCAGCTGCCCTCAGTGTCATAAATTGTTTGTTTACAAGCGATCTTTTCAAAAACACATGACTTCTCATTCGAGTGAAAACTCTTCCAGGTTGGTTGATGAGAAACTTTCTAGAAAGGAGCAAACTGGAGATAATTCACAAGAGAAACGATTTGCCTGTGTTGAGTGTGGTAAAATATTTAGAGGACAATGTAATCTTAAACACCACATGAACCTCCACACAGGGGAGAGGCCGTTTGCTTGTGATAAGTGTGATAAAACCTTTAGCTCTTTAGGTGTCCTTAAGAATCATATAAATAGCCACGAAGGAGAGAAACCATTTCATTGTGATGTGTGTAATAAAACATTCAGAATACAGGGTAATCTGAAGCAACACATGTCGCTTCATACAGGCGAAAAACCGTTTGCCTGTAGTTTTTGTGATAAACGTTTCAGACGTTGCCGTGACCTTGATGCACATATAATGTTTCACACAGGAAAGAAACCGTTTGTCTGCGGCGTTTGTAGTGCGAGATTTTCCCGAGAAGGAAGTCTGACCAAACACATTAAAATCCACACAGGAGAGCGGCCGTTTGCCTGTGACCAGTGCGGTAAAAAGTTTCTCCGAAAGGCAGACCTCAAGAAGCACGAGCCAGTTCACTTAAAAGGGAAAAAAGTTTCCACTGAAGTCAGACGCTTTGCTTGTGAAGTCTGTGGGAAAAAATTTGTCCAGTCATCGCATCTTTTTGTGCACAAAGTCGTGCACACGGGAGAAAAAACATTCAGCTGCGATGTTTGCGCTGCTAGTTTTACGCGCCGGTGTTCCTTGAAAAGACACATGAAAATCCACAGCAGATAGTATTATTCACAAAAATGTGTTTTTATTTTTAGTATTTTTATGAAAACACTTTTTATATATAAAAAGATAATATATATTACAGTATAAATAAGATTTATTTTCTTCACGCTGCACCCTTTTCATTCACAACATTATTTACTTTTACTGTATGTAGATTTTGTTTTTATGAATGAAATAAATAAATGAATATAGTGGAAGTACTCAATATTGCTAGTTTTATTTACTTGTATTTATTTTATCCAGTACTTTACCTGTTTGAATAAATACTGTGTCAATTCAATTTCATGTAAATGATATGTGGTTTGTGCTTATTTATAGTTTTTTGTGTTTATTGTTTTTATTTTCCCTTTTGATTATTATGTTTTATTTTGTTTGTTCCATCAGTCTGCCATGCCCATTTTCACCTGTCACAGCTGCAGCCACTTCTCCTCATCAGCCCCAGCCCTTTAGTTTGTTAGATTTCACTTAAACACACCGTGCCACTCATTGTCTTCTTCAGTTCTCTGAGAGTTCTGCTGCTATGACAGCATTTTTGTTTTGTTTATAATAAATTTAAGTTTTGTTAAATCAAGTTCCTCGAGTCTGTCTGCCTTCCTGAAATCACCTGAACTTGTTTATTTTTGAACTTTTGTAACTGTTTATTATGCAAACTGTTGTATAAGAGGAACTTAAAAGTGTCTGTATCCTTCAACAAAAAAGTCTAAGAAAACAAATGTATATTTAAGAAACTTGGCAAAATACATGATTTTACCCATTTTATCACATAACTCTCATATTTTCTTTTGAACTTTTCTCAGACAAAGTGAAACAGGAAGTGGCATCAAAGGGGAAGTCTAACTTCCTGATGTTCATTTATTTAAACATATTTGAACTCTGACTCATCTCTCTGATAGTGACTGAAACTAATCTAAAGAAACATCAGATTCTTCTCTACAGTCTGGGTTAGTTGTAGCAAAGCTGTGGTCAGAAACAGACATTCCCCTTTGACATCACTTCCTGTTACTTCACGTGAATATGTCAACAACCGTTCATCTTAGAGGCGTGAAATTACTTTTGCAATACTTTATCAGTTTTATCTTTTCAAAAATACATAGAGATTTATTACAAAAATTTGATGTCACAGGTACTTTACTGTTACAAGATCCATATTACCAGCAGGTACACCTTGCTGTGTGGACAGTACCAAACCAGCATTTTCTATCTTCTATCTTCTTTACTAAGATTGTAGTCCGTGTACAATCTTACTTTTAAAATCTGTTTATGTGGATAAAATAAAATCTTAAGTTTAAATTTAAATAATATAGTGGGTTTATGGGAAACTATTTAAAACAGTTGTAGGTTGGAACAAATCTGATGCCACTGGTTTTATTTTGTGGGGAAAAAAAGTTTATTTCCACCTTTCGGTCCAATCACAGACTCACAGTACATGTTTATTGTGATGTGATGGATTCTTACTTTTGACTCTAGTTTTTCCTAACAGGTTGGCAATATTTTATGTTTAATTCTTCTGACATTATTTAAACATCTCATTACAAACAACTAAAAACTGAACAATAAAGATGTGTTGTTGCTACACAAATTAGCTGCTGACTGGGAAAAATATTGCAGTTTTGAGTTGAACCAGCTGGTCCAGGTGGTTCTGTTCACCAGCCTTTTTGTTATTTATTATTATTTATCTTATTACGTCCTCTTCATCAAGTTGTTTCTTTTGCAATGAATGTCACAGATGTGGATTAGTTGTCTTCACCTGACCTACGTGTATCATCAGAAAGCCTCAACATGTCTGTGTGTGTTTCAGTGTTACCTGCAGAAGTTCAGCAGGTGGTGATCAAAGAAGAGTGGACTGCCAGTCTGGACCAGCAGGACCCTGAACTCCTCCATAAAAAGGAGGAAGAGGAGGAACTCTGGAGTGGTCAGGATGAAGAGGAGATCAGGGGGTTCTCGTACCACAAATATGACGAGGAGAAACTTGAGTCTTCACAGTTTTATCAAATCAAAACTTGGGACATCAGAGAGACTGAACCTTCAACCAGCCGAGTTACGGATGGAGAGGACTACGATGGACCAGAACTAGGCAGAAACCCAGATCTGAGTAGTAATTTGAGCCAAATTAGTCCTGAAAAGTCTTCAGATCCTCCAGCAGCTGACATCAGTGATGGTGCCTGGCGGGAACCAATGTCAGATTCTGGACCTGAAACTGAATTTATGGATAATAATAATAATGAGAAATCAGTCCCTAGTAGACCAAAGCCATATCACTGTGATCTGTGTGGGAAAAACTTTAGGCTTCGTTATGTGCTTAAAAAACATGCAACAGTTCATACAAAAGAAAAAGCGTTCGTTTGTGGTTTTTGCAGCAAAAGATTTTCACAACAAGGAAATTTACAGAGACACATGAGCTTCCACACAGGAGAGAAACCCTTTGCCTGTTATGTTTGTGGATACAGATTCGACCAAGAAATTGATCTCACAAAGCACATGAGGTTCCACACGACAATGTATCCGTGTGAGATTTGTGGGAAATATTTAAAGTATCCAAGCGATCTTACGAAGCACATGAAAGTTCATACGGTGGAGGCGACGTTTCATTGTGATGTTTGCGGTAAAAATTTCAAATATAAGTCTAATCTCCGCAAACATGAGCGAGTTCACACTGGAGTGGCTCCGTTTCAGTGTGAGATTTGTGGTAAAAACTTTAAATATAAGTGTGATCTCAAAAAACATGCGGGAGTTCACACAGGAGAGACACCATTTCAGTGCGATGTTTGCAATAAAAGATTTCGAAGTCAGTATAATCTTAAAAAACATCAACTTCTTCACACACAGAGACAAACAGGTGGACAGTGAAGATCAAAATGTCCAAAAGTGAATATGAGAGCTCAGACCAGAGGGAATCAAAATCATTTTTGCTGAAACATCCTTCAAGACTTTAAACCAAAGAGAAACCATTTGTTTGTAACATATTTCTGTGTTCAGAAATATTTAAAACTCCTGAAACAGATCATGTTGTGTCAGTGCTTAATGATAACTGGATTTTTTAAGATCTGGTGACGGGAAACAAGATGCAAGTTTATTTTCTTGCTGTTTGTTTTCGCTTTCACAGTTTTGACATAAAAACGTATCGTATTTCTCTTGTTAGTGTGAATGTTTCTGCCTTCAACTGTCCAGATGTTTGTTTTGATGTCAACAAAATGTCTTACATCAACCTCTTAAGAGAGGTTGATGTAAGACATTTTGGTTTACTTTTGCTTTAAGTTTTCAATAATTTAACAATATTTTCAATTATTTTTATTTTATTGGAGTGGTAGGTTGCTGGTTGAATCCCCTGTCCCATCCGTCTCAGTCATTGTGCCTTGGGCAAGATACTTCACCCACTTGGCTACCAATGGTGGTCAGAGTGTGAATGACTGAAGTGTTTGGAGTCTGTGGAGACTTGATAAAGAGCTATATAAGTTCAAGCCATTTATCATTATTACTTTGGTTTTGAATTGAACTTAATCATAAGGATATGTTGGTTTTTATGATGGTTCACTTGGTAAAAGGATGGATAAAGAAAACGTGAACGACTAGAGGCGTTAACAAACAAGGTGGCGGCAGAGAGACTATAAAACAAATAAAATCAGTCACTTCATGTTTATTTAGATTAGAAAAACAAATGAAATCAGTCACTTCCTGTTTGTATAGATGAGAAAAAACAAAATCAGCCATTTCCTGTTTACATTTGTTTGGATGAAACCTCATAAATCAGGATCAGAATCATTTATGAGACTGATTTTATTTAGTCAAAATGTTTAATGTGAGAACTACTTTTGTATTTATTTGTTTACTTTTCAATCAGTTTTTATTGCTGCAGATTGAGTCTTTTGTCACTCTTCAGTGTTTAATGGTTTTTGTCATTTACAATCACAGGTTTTTCATGATGTGAATATAAAAAAGTGTCATTTAAATATGTGCAGCTATGATATTATTAGTAAAGAATGCCTGTAAGAGTTTATTGCTCACTGTAGATAATGTTGGTTTACTTGAAACCAGCCTCTTCTGTGTAACTTTATTTCAATAAAGTTGAAACTGAAAAAATGTTTATTGGTAATTTTGTAAGATTTGATTTTATAATTTAATGATCATAAACTGACCTGCTGGGTTGGAGTGAGTTGTTCTGAACTCAAAAATCAAAATATAAATACTCTTAATGTTACGGAAGTTTTACTGACAAAGTGCGACCCTCACAAACATGAGAAAATTCACACAGGGGAAGCACCGTTTTCACATAAGGTTTGTAATAAAACTTTTACATAAAAGTCTAGTCTTCAGAAAAAAAAAAACTCCGATCAGTGAAGGTTTGTTATAAACTTGTCAGAATCTAACCGTTTGAGTCAGTTTTTGTGTTTAATTATTTCACTTCGGTTTCATTTTGTCAGTTTGCATTTCCCTCAATTCAGTGCCTCAGCATGCCCCGCCCACTCCTCACCTGTTTCCTGCCTGCAGCTCAGGTGTCTCCGCCTCCTCATCAGCCCCACCTTCAGCTGTTCTTCTGCCTCCCTGTGACTGTAGTCAGTAGACTTCTCTGCCTCATCTGTGTTTATTTATTTGAAATTAAAGTTTTTGTTTTTTCTTTGAGTTCATCATCTCAGTTTGGGTCCGACCCTTCAGAGTCAACATAATACTCTGCTTTTATGAAGTAATATAGAAAAATAAATGATTTTAATTGTTCTAAAATACATACATATATAATTTATTTGTAACTTATTTGTACTCAATTTAAAATTTTATTCTTGATTGGTGGCAAAACAAGTGAGTCAGTGTTAAATCTAACTTGTCCTGCAGAAAAACTGACATCAGATAAACGTGCTGATTCTGTGAAATAATGGGATTTAAGTGATTACATTTTGTTTATATTCTATTAAATTTCCCTTATTTTTTTTGTCACTTATATATTATCTCTAAAGATTTGGAGATGAATCAAAGACAAAATGATGAAGGCTCTGCAATAATCAACTTAAAAACTGCAAATATAAACTCACAGAACCAAACAGCGATGGGTAAAAGGAGAAAATATTAAAAAGCAAACTCATTTACATCAGTGAAGGAAAAATACAACAACGAAAAAAAAAAAGAAAATTGCTGTTAAAATAAGCAACGACAGTTACTGCAGGAAAATGTTTTTAACATTTGAAAACAAACTAAATTTGTTTAGCAAACATAAAAAGACCCATTTATGAAACAATCTTACACATTTTAATATTTCAGAATTATTTTAAATTAAAAATTTTCTGGTGAAGTTAATGGTGCAAATATAGGGAAAAAAGAGGAATTTTTCGATGTTAATCCAACTGAAAGTTTCCACTCAGCGAAGGCGGACTGGCTTCAGGGTTTGAAGAAGTGTCGGGTTGGGTGAGGAGGGAACGCCCCCCTCTCAGGCGGGAACGCCCCCCTCTCAGGTTCCATTCTGAAACTCTCTGTCAGGAAAAATCAGGAGTGTTTTGAAGGAAATGCCGCAGAATGATGAGGATTTTTTCCCCCTCGTTTGTTTCTGTTCATTGATTTTTGGTTCAGAACAGTTCCGTGGTACAGATCAGGGGGCGGAGCCTGAGGCAGGTGGTTTAAAATGCACGTCCTGGGCTCCTCAGAGGGTCTGGAGGAGACCTGAAGGCTCAGATGATGCCGTACTGGGCCAGCTCATGCAGCTCCAGGTGGTTAAAGGCCTCCCACGGGCAAATGACGGTGATATCTGCACAGAAGAGCAGAAATGTGAGACTGGTCTGGTTTCTGTTGGTCCCGGAAACTGCGATTTTAGACCCTGAAGTAAACCCACCTGTGCCCAAGCCCTCCATGCCGGGGATATCATCACCAAAGCTGCAAACAGAAACAAAGATTACAAACTAAAACCTGCTTTTATTTTGAAAGGCGGCGCGTTTATTTGTAGCGTACCCCTGCACTCCTTTCTTTGGAGGTTTGCTCTTGAACTGACGGGTCTGCCTCTGCTTGAACTTTGGGGGGCCTTTGCGCGGGGTCGCAGGGCCACCGGTCACACGCGTGGCTGACTTGACTTCGGGTTTTGGAGGCTCAAGGTTCATTTTTGAGCAGCTCTAAATGACGAGTGGGAAGGCTGCTGGGTTCGAAACGCCTCTCAGACAAGAGCTTGTCTTGAATCTGCAATTTGTAAACAAAAAACACAAATTAATAATATTATTTTTTTATTTACAGCCTGTAAATCTCCTCTGTTCTAATGAAACCTGCAGCTCCTGTCACCTCTGCCTGACATTATCACCTGTAATCCTCTTACACATCAGACTCTGGAACTGAAGGTGGACCACACTTTGGCAAAGATGACCCAGTTTCTCATAATCCCTGGCTTGAGTTAATAAGCTCTCACACTCTCTGTTTCTAACCGGTGTCTCTCTGTAATCTTGTTAAAGAAAGGCCAGCAGGCAGAAATGCTGAGCTCAGCACAGAGCAGCTAAAGGACCAATCTGCTCACTTTGTCCCGAAGACAGAGAGCATCCAGAACCACAGAAGTTAAAGCAGAAATGCTACAAAAAACAAGCTACTTTTATAAAAAAAAAAAGATAAAAAGCTTATTTTTTTAGATAATTTCACTGAGATCCCTGTCGGACTGTGATGCAAATCGAAACTAAATGTAGCTCAAATACTTCAGTAAAACAAGAAGCTTTAATATTCAGTTTTTCATGTGTTTGAGAATCAATAAATTATTCGTTTAGATTATCAAGCTATTTATAAAGATCTGAGGGAGGAAACCAAATCATCAAAACAATTATTGGAACTTTAACAAATATTCTTCCTCGTGTTTTATAATGATGTAGAATAAAATATTCAGCTTCATCATATAATAATATTGATTTCAGATTTTCTGCAAGTGAATTAAAAAAAACAACAACAAATCAACAGAAGGTTTTACCTCTCTTGATGATGATGAGGGTCAGTGATGAAGAACAATCCAGGTGAGTGGATCTGATCACAGCTCTGTCTAACAGATGAGCGGACCTCCGAGCTGGGCTCTTTGTAGGGGCCGGTCTGGATTTAGGGCTCCTCTTATAGACCCAGTCCTGGTTTACGGAAGGCTCCGCCCCCTTCTGTCAGAACAGCTCACGTGTTTGGGTTGAAGGGGGTGTCCAAACTTAAACAGTTACTGAAGAACAGTTTTTTTTTTACAGCCACTGCTTCTTGTTACTTTAGATTTTTCCAAATGAATATATTTAAAAACGTTGTTTCTAAATCCACACAGTGAGTTTTATTCTGAAACTCTGCAGATGATCTGAGTCTCAAACTGTAAAAAAGATTTAAAGATGAATTTAGATCCATGTTGTTTCTCTGTGAATGTGTTTCTGAGCGTTGTAAACATTTTTTTAAACTGTTGAACAGAGTGCAGCTCATTCTGACAATAAACGGTGGTTTTGTTTGAAGACTTGAAACTTCCTGTAGTACAAGTGCAAGAATTTAGTGATTTCATCATCTACAGTCCATAAAATCATCAAAAGAGTCAGAAAATCTGAACAAATCCCTCCAAGTAAGCAGCAGAATGAAAACCAACACTGAATGACCTATGACCCCTCAGGCAGCTCTGCAGTAAAAACCCACATCATTCTGTAACAGATATGAGCATGTGGGCTCAGGAAGACTTTGTACAACCATCGTCAGTGAACACAGTTCATCTCTACAGCTACAAGTTAAAGCTCTATCATGCAAAGACAAAGCCAGATATCAACAGCACCCAGAAACACAGCCGGCTCCTCTGAGATGGACTGACTCAAAGTGGAAAAGTGTCCTGTGGTCTGACGAGTCAACATTTCTAACAGTTTGTGGAAATTGTGGACGTGGTGTCCTCCGGGACAAAGAGGAAAAGGACTGTCTGGATTGTTATCAGAGCAAAGTTCAAAAGCCAGCCTCTCTGAAGGTATGGGGGTGTATTAGTATCCATGGGTAACTGTCCCATCTGTGAAGACACCATTACTGCTGAAAGCTACATGCAGGTTATATGCCCGAGTTCAGTGCTTTGCGCTCTCTTCATTAATAAATGCGCTGTGTGATTGATTGATACGCTCGTCGTGTTTATAATACGCTCGTCGGAATAATGGCAGATATGTAACGCCATATTTTTCTGCTAGTAATGGAGGATGAAGAGACAGAAAAGAATACGTTTTAAATAAAAATCTGGCAGTATAAAAATTTTAAGTTTCAAGCAGTTGTGTTGTTAATACTTTTATTATTTGTATAGACATGCTTTAAATATTATTTTTGTCAGATAAAAAAATGATTTGGTTTAGCAAAATAAACATGCACCTATGGCAGGTCCATTAGTTCTTCAAATATCGTCTGCAAGTTAATTTAATTTTTTTGTGATAATAATAACTTTAATATGTTGATATTTTTCAAATTATGATCTAATTTAGCTTCTGTAGCATTGTCACGGTTGCTAGGTGACCAGACTTATGCCAGGTAAGGGCAGGAATAAAGCCAAAGGCTAATCAGTCCAAATTCACAGTGACTTTCTTCCAGTCTTCATGGTCTACCAAGGACCCAGCCCACCTCGACTGGGTAGACCGGGTCCATCGTAGGACCCAGCCTCCTGTTATGGACACAGCCACAGTACGCCTGATTATGTGAGAGCCTTTAGCGGTTGCTATTGTCTCAGGATGATGACATCATGACAAGAGCTGAGCACCAACAGCAAAGGCTGATTGGGGAAAAGTTTTAACACAGAGAAAATGAGCTAAATAATGTAAATGTGTTAGTGACAATTTTTTACATTCTATTTAACACTTGGCTTTACATATAAGCTGTCACACCAAATTTGTTGTTGATGCTTTGTTGAAGAACTATAAGTTAAAAAGCGATAAAAAGCTGATAACATTTAGATGTGAATTTAGGATCACTTTCTTCAAAAAGTACATTTTTCAGTGAAATTAAGTTTTTAAGTTATGTTTTCATTTTCACAACATATCAACATTTTAAATAACTATTGTGTTTTCATTAGCAGCAGCTGTCTGGATACCAGTAATAACTTAACAGTTTTTCTAGACCCATCGTGCAATGATAGGGGGATATCTTGGTGTGGAAGTGGTGAAACTCACATAAAATAAATAAAACTTTAGTTACATCTGTTTCTTTAACATGTAATTATGACTGGACTGTCAAACTTTGCCTGTGTTTGTGTTGATATGTATTTGCTGATGGCAGAGAAATAAAGCTGACAGTTAGAGCACACACACCATTGTGACAGTGTGTGTGTGTGATGTCTGACTAGAAAACCGAGAAATGCAGAAGAATAGAGAACAGTTCCAGACAATACACAATGTAATAATCATCTTTTTACATCAGTTTTTGTTTTATTTTTTTTCTCAGTTTTTCTTCATTTCCTTTAAATTGAGCAGTTCTCACAATCCTGTTAAAGGCTGAGTTTTATTTTATTTTTTTCAAGTTATTTTTTTTAGTCTTTTATTCCCTTAGTGTTAAAATATAATTTTGATATTGGGAAAACCTTTATAGGTCCAACTTTAAAGTATTGTTTAAAACCATCAGAAAATGGCACACAGTCCTTTAACTTAAGCCCCATCTCCACGAGCACTGTTCGATTCTATTCACTTCGGGTCACTGCGGTAAAGCTAGCCTCCAAGCCGCGGCGCCAGCACTCACTCTGCTTTGTTGTGCACACAAACACTATGCATTACGGTAGTCATGCTTGGGAGGCTTGCAAAGTGCGTTCAAAATAAAAGCTGAAGATAAAACTGACTCGAATCTGTAATTGAACAAACAAAACTACTAGTATTTTTGTTTTTTGGATCGTTTTTTTTTTTATTGTAGGCTATTTAATGTTATTTGTTATGAATTGTTTTTCGTACTAATTTATTACTTAAATATTTGGTAATGTCAAAAAAAAAAAAAACTTTAAAACATCAGAAAACACCAGTTGGTGCTGCATTTCAAAATAAAAGGCCATGGAAAGTGTTCATTGTCATTGTTTTTGTTCTTAACTTTCTGTCTTTATTGCAACTAAACGGCTAGTTGTCAGATACTGGTCTCACTTCAGCCTGACTCTAAAAGAACTCCAGATGTTCCTCAACAATTTTCAGCAACTTCTGATGTAGCATTTCAAAATAAAAGCACACCCAATGTTGACATAGTACTTTTAATGTTCCCCTACGTTGCTGACTTTATTGCAACTAAATGGCTAGTTGTCAGAGACTGTTCTCATTTCAGCCTGACTCTAGAAGACCTCCAGATGTTCCCCAACATTTTTCAGCAACTTTTGATGTAGCATTTTAAAATATTGGCTCTCCCAATATTTACATTGTTACGTCGTGTGCCCCCAATTCGCTGTCTTTATTGCAACTAAACAGCTAGTTGTTAGAGACTCGTCTCACTTCAGCCTGACTCTAGAAGACCTCCAGATGTTTCTCAGCTATTTTCAGCAACTTCTGATGTAGCATTTCAAAACAAAAATACTGCCATTATTGACAATGTTACTTCTTGTTCCCCTAAGTTGCTGTCTTTATTGCAACTAAACGGCTAGTTGTCAGAGACTGTTGTCATTTCAGCCTGACTCTAGAAGACCTCCAGATGTTCCTCAACTATTTTGAGCAACCTCTGATGTAGCATTTCAAAATAAAAGCACTCCCAATATTGACATAGTACTTTTAATGTTTATTGCAACTAAACGGCTAGTTGTCAGAGACTATTCTAATTTCAGCCTGACTCTAGAAGACCTCCAGGTCTCACATGTCACAATGTTTTGTAGTTAGCTTAAGTTTTGGGATAAATATAACATACTCCTATAACACAGTATAGATCAGGCATGTCCAACTCCGGTCCTCAAGGGCCGGTCTCCTTCAAGTTTTAGATTTGTTCCTGCTTCAACACAGCTGATTCAAATAGATGATTT
>JARVJO010000125.1:18576584-18604473 GCA_031762555.1 Cynodonichthys magdalenae | reverse complement strand
AAACTGGTTAAAAACAAGTGTTCAAACTGGTTTAAACCAACTGTTTAAACTGATTAAAAACAAGTGTTCAAACTGGTCTAAACCAACAGTTTAAACTGGTTTAAACTAACAGTTTAAACTCATTCCTGAAATTGGGTTAAATCAACTGTTTAAACTGGTTTAAAACAACTGTTCAAACTGATTTTAACCAACTATTTAAACTGGTTAAAACAAGTGTTCAACCGGTTTAAACCAACTGCTTAAACTGGTTAAAAACAACTGTTCAAACTGATTTTAACCAACTATTTCAACTGGTTAAAACAAGTGTTCAACTGGTTTAAAACAACTGTTTAAACTGGTTAAAAACAAGTGTTCAGGTAGTCCACACAGGGCTTTATATTTACACTGTGTTAAAGGTTGATCTGCATGAGATGTTTGTTTCTGCAGGATAAAAAGTTCCCTCATTTAGTCTGAATGCGACTCTGTAGTCTGACCTTGTAACCACAGAGCTGCTTCTGTTGACTCTGCTGGTAAATCATTCTTCAGTTTGCTGCTGAGGTCACATGAAGGTTGGTTGGATAACAGCAGGCGGAGGGCCCTGAACGCACCATGTGGTGGTGGGTTCAGGTGGGCCAACCGGGCAGAAGCACCTTCACGTTTGTGCAGCAGCAGAAGCTGTTAATAAACAACTCGCTCAGGAATCCCAGCTTTAACATGAACTTGCAGCCAGTTCCAGGACTGTGGATCTCCAGCAGCACCGGGTCTGTCAGTCAGAACTGAGATAAACACAGAGCTGCTTTATTCATTATTATTATTATTGTTGTTTTTAATCTACAGGCTCAAAAGTATACATACATCCCCACTAATATCTGGGTCAATGACTGCCAGGGTCTCACCTGGACCTCAGGTTGTTTGTCTCCATCAGTCTCCAAAGTTCTGTTTGATATTTGACCACTCAGTGATGGAGTTTATTTAAAATGCCTGGTTTCTGCATAAACTGGGCTTTGGATAAGCCAACCAATCAGAAACCAGTTCTGATGAGTGATCCGGTTCATCGTCCTGCTGAAACACCCAACTGTGTCCAAGTTTCATCTGTCCAGGTTTGATCCAAACGAATCCTTAAATAAATAATCTGACCTTCATGGGGGCTGCAGTGGATTGGTGGAGGAGCAGCTTTGTCTCATTTATGTGTTTGTGTGTGTGTGTGTGTGTTATCAGCTGGTTGCTGGGTGTGATGGAGGCCTGTTCTATCAGCAGGATGCAGCCTTCAGCTCAGAGCATCAGTTAGCTCTCAGTCTGTCACACGTTCAGATCCAGCTGTTCCTGCAGCTGTTCCTCCTCCTGCACCAGCAGGGAGCCAACAGCTAACATTTTACAGAAAATTACCTTGTTGCAGTGGGCTGGTATTCCCTTCTGTGGGGGGACCATTTTTGGCATACACCCTTACTTGTGAGGGCCAACTGATCACATGAGCATCATGGTGGCCCTCAAAGGGCCAGTTGTCATTAACATCAACTAAACAAGAAACATCATGTTCCTGAGCACAGCTAACAAACAATAACTGAGCTCTACCTGGTATTTCCTGCATAGAAACAGTGTTTTAAAACGTCCTCCTATAAACACTGAAAGGTACTATGTTTACAACTGAATAAATGTGAAATAAATAAAACAGAAATACGTTAAAACTTACAGTAAGAGTTTTTCTCACTGTTGAGTTGTGGAGAGTAGCTGCCATTTTGAATACTTTTGAACTCTGAGCACCTCCACCTAGTGGTGGGATGCTGTTATTTTGTATGTAAAATAATTGATATGCATTATGGGAGATGTAGTTTATGGACAATGTTGGCTTTAAAGCAGCTTATTTTGAGACATTACAACAGGGCTATTCAACTAAATTACTCAGGGGGCTACTATTACTCAAAGCCAACAGCTCAGGGGCCGGACAAGTATTATCTTTCAAATTAAAAGTTTGTTTAGTTTGTTGCATTGAATAATAAAGTTTACAATTGATTTAAAATATAATAATAATAACAATAATAATAATAATAATCTAATCTAAAAAAATAACAAATTGGCAGGCCCATTTGGCCCAGGAGTCTTAAGTTTTACACCTGCTCTAACAGAGGGTTTGATGCTGGAAGATAAAAAAAGGATTTTACTGAACAGATTTTGTTCTGATGTCAGTGAAGCAACAAATACAACTCTTGATTTGTCTATTTAGAAATCTTAAACAAAAACAAAAAAACAATTTAAAGCATCAAATCAAGTGATTTTATTTGTTTTCAGTTCCCGAAGCTGCAGCTGTGATCTGTTCAGATTTCTTTACATGACAATAAAAACATTAAACAAATGAAGTCCCGTCTGCTTTTTGTTTTCTCTCTTTCTAAAACCTGAAACTTTAAAATTGTAATTAAATTATTACCCATTTAAAAGGTAATTTAAATAACTACATAAATTAATCCTGAATTTATTGTTTATTCTCTGACCTTTTGAAAAATACATTTATTTTCTCTAAATAATCAGTTTCAAGTTTTATCCAACCTGCTTTTAGTTATACAAAAGATTCAAACCAAACACAAAAATGTACCAAACTTAAGTCAGTTTTACAGAGTTTGAACTAAAAGTTGGTGTGGTAGTAGTTGAGAGTCATACACAGAGCCAAAAAGTTGTTGAAGTTAAACAAACTTATTTTATATAAAAAAACAGGCAGAAAACTGATGCAGACAGGACTTCAGCTCTGTGTTTTTATGATTCTTTGATTGTTAAAAATGAATTAAAATGATTAAATTGCACATCAAAGAACTTTAAATAATATTAAATAAATACATTTTTCCCAGCAGTGTAGAAATAAAATATTTTTTTTACATGAAACCAACACCTGAAGGAATTACACAAACAATCAGAATCAAACTGAATCAGTAACTGAAGGTTTTCCTCATTTTAAAAGCTGCAGGGTTCTGCTACAGACCGGGTTCTTTTACAGAACAGGTTCTGCTAAAGACCAGGTTCTGTGTCCAAACATTCAGCTGCACTGCTCTGAAAGTCCAGTTCGTGTGGTGAAAGTTCTCTGTCAGCAAAATAATGCAAGAAAAGTCTTTGTTCTGAAGCTGGGCTTCATTCCTGGGCCTCGGATCTGAGACCAGTCAGCAGGCTGATCCAGGTCCAAGGGTTCCTGTCAGAACCAGCTTAGGGAACCAGCGAGAACAGAACCAGTCACCAGGTGCAAATAAGCAGAACAGAAGTGAAGTCATTCTGATGTGGGGTCACCATGACGACAACCCACCCGAACCTCGGTCCTGAACACAAACACAGGTGAGAAAAAAAAAAAAAAAAAACTTTTTAACCCTTCAGGTTCTAAAAGAAAATCCTGTCAAATCAAACATGAAGTTTATTTCAGATTACTGTAAGGATCTGCTCAGACAGAGGAGCTCGGAGGACAGAAGTGACGAGGTAAGAACCGGACACAGAGCTGATTCACGGGGAAGCGGCAGAAGAGGTTGCCGTGGAAACAGCAGGAACAGAGCAGCCAGAGGGGAGACGATGGACCTACGTTTATCGGTGTGCGTGGGTGGGGGTCCGGCCATGGGGGTGCGGGGACGAGGTTCTGCTCCCGCTGTGGGCTGTAGAGCCGGTGGAAGCTCTGGGGAGGATCCTGTCGAAGTTCTGGTCCCACTGCTGCTGCAGCGAGGTGGAGCGGAACAGAAAGATTTCATCAGTGTGACCAGTTTACCTTTCAGCTCCTCTTTAGCTCATTTTACAACCTCAAATCCAGTGAAGTTGAGACGTTGTGTAAAATATACATAAAAACAGAACATGATGATTTACAAATCCCTTTCAACCTATAATCCATTGAAAACGCTACAAAGACGAGATATTTAATGTTCAAATGAATAAACTTTATTGTTTTCTTGCAAATATTCACTCATTTTGAATTTGATGCCTGCAACACATTCTAAAAAATCTGGATCGGCTGTTTGGAGCATTCCACAGGTGAACACCAAAGGAGCATCTCCGAAAGGCTCAGTCGTTCACAAGCAAGGATGGGGCGAGGTTCACCACTTTGTGAACAACTGCGTGAGCATCTCTGATGTTATGGGGGTGTATTAGTGCCTATTGTAGCTGAAAAGCTACAAACAGGTTTTGGAGCTGCCATCCAAGCCACGTCTTTTTCAGGGACGTTCCTGCTGTTCGGCTGATTTTAGTTCTCTTCTGCTTGTTGCAAATATAAAAATTTCAGCCGTCATTCAGTCTTCAGTTTGCAGTTTGTTAGAAAATGTAATTTGGGAATCATGAGATCTTCTCCAGAACACTTACAATATGAATGACAGCTCCTTTTTGACGTTAGAGTTTATTAAACGTCAGCTATATTTTAACCCCTTCTTGCCTGTTTAAAGCTAATTGTTGTGTTTAATTAAATGTTGTTTTGACGAATGAATGACAGGATCATTACAGGTTCTGATTAAACTCTTACACTTTCTGTCACTGTTCGCTTTTCCTTTGACTTTATCCCTCCTGGAAAAAAACTGTTAAAGGTTCCTGATTTCCATAATAATTTGCCTGCAGCGGGACAAACATGTATGTGCGTGTGTGTGTGTGGTTTTGGACCCACATTTCCTGCAGGTTTGCTGATGAGAGCAAGCTCAGTGGGTTGGTAGACTGAAGCACGCATCTGTCCGGTGTAATTGCTGTACGGAGACACAAGCTTGTTTCCTGCAACAAACAGAAAAAAATGAAATGAAAATGAATTTTCTCATCACTCTGTGTGGAGTTTCAGGTCCGTTTTATTGCTTTTTATCTTCTGGGTTGTTATCGCCCATCCGCTGGGAGTGAATCAACCTGGACGTTTGATTGTTTCTGACATTGAATCTTTGTTGATCTCTGTGGGAACAGAAAGGTTCTGATGGGAATCAGAGACAAACATCAAGTCAATCATCAGTTTGGGTCGAACTCATTAACAGGAGGGACTCAGAGCCTGTTCTGCTCCTCTCATCTGCTGTTGACTTTTCATGATAACTCTCAGAGAGGGAGTTAATCATTAAAAAGGTGCAGCCCGCCACACACACAACAGAACTTCTTTTTCTGAATCAGCTTTGTTGCGAATGTCAGACGAGAAGCTGAGTTAAATAAAGAAAATGATTTAAAAAAATTTAAAAACGTTTGATTCAGGGAGGAATCTTCCGTTTAAGATACCAAAACATCACAATGACAACATTAAGAAATCTATTTGTGAAGTTATTTTTCTGTTCTGAAACTTCAGACTGGTTTCATCAACGTCAGCTGAAACTAAAGAAACGGGTCGATCTAAAAGTTCAACTCTGAAACAAGTGGAACCAAATTCCTCAATCTGAATATTTGCAAAAACGCAACCTAAACAGGAAGTTTACACAGAAAAAGATGTGAAGGTGTGTAGGTGGATGAAAAGTCACCTGAGCCTGAAGCCCCTTTATCTGTGACTTCTTCAAAATGCAACAAACTAAAGAAGCAGCAAATATATTATAAAATAAAGAACATCTCTAAAGGGAGGCATCCTGATCAGAAGAACCACCTCAGCTGATTCCTTTCAATGTGGAGGTTCTACTCAGAGTGTGATCCCACGGTAGTTAGAACACACTCTCCGGTACCCCTTTTCAAAAATGAGAACCATCACCCCAGTCTGCCACTCCACAGGACTTGTCCCAGTCCTCCAGGCGATGTTGAAGAGACATGTCAACCATGACAGCCCCACAACATCCAGACCCTTCCGCATCTCGGGGCGAATCTCATCCACCCCTGGCACCCTGCCACCAAGGAGCTTTTTGACTACCTGACCTCTGCCATGGTAATGGACTCGTTTTCCCCCGAGTCTTCAGACTCTGCCTCCTCAAGGGGTGGGTTGAGGAGATCCTTGAAGTGTTCCCTCCACTGCTCAACGATGTCCTCAGTTTGGGTTGCCTGGGACAGAAAATGCTTTCCTTTCCTTGAGTCACTGAACAATTTAACAGAACCTCCTCGAGGCCAACCGAAAGTCCTTCTCCATGACCTCCCCGAGTTCCTCTCATGCCCGAGTTTTTGCATCTGCAGCCACCAAAGCTGCAACCCTGTACTTGTCAGCTGAAATGTTGAATTTATTTAACCAATAGTAATAGTTATGATTAAAAAAAATACATACAAAGTAAATATACTTCATAAAAGTACATATTTTATTTATCTGGAAACAAAAAACTAATGACACAACTGAAAATGTTGGTCTTGTTTTCCTAACGACTCGATCTAATATATACATATATTAATAAATGATATCTGTTCTGGATTTCAGGAGCCATAAAACGACATTTCTTCATGATCAATGAGTCTGTGAGCCGAGCTGCAGTGGATCAGATTCTGTCTGCTCATCATGCAGACAGGAAACAGCATCCTCAGGACATTTTTTCTAACCTTTCCCTTAAAACGCAGTCATCAGAACAAAGAGGTCTGGTGAAACAGCCGAAGGAGCTGAGGGTGTGACCCGACCTGTGTGTCACAGCCAGAAACTCCCTCCTCGTTTAAACAGAAACTTTTCAAAGCTGATCAAATAGTTGTTTCATAGGAAACATTAAAATGGTTCCGGTCAGATGAAAGAGAAGAAATTTCTGTATTTATCTTCTGAGTAAAGCACCCAACTTCATCAAATGAGTCATTTTTTCTCCCATTTTTCTCAGATTTGATTTAATTTAATGACTTGTCCTATTTAAACACCTTGAGGCAGGTGCTTCCTAACAAACGGCACAACATTACTTCAACACAGCAAGAGAAAATCTTCCTGTTTTGGTCATTATCTTGAGATAAAGCTTGTTTTCCTGCAGGAATGACATCATGTGTTTAGCTGCTGTCTCATTAAAGGACGTCCATGACCACGTCCAGGTGTCAGGACAGCGATACCGAACCATAAAACTGGGTGGAATACGAGAACCACTCATCTCTGCTCCATAACCAGCTTTGTTTTCTCCAGATAAAACCAGCCTGGATATGTGGAGATAACAGAATAATCTCATCAACATGTTGAAAAAATGTGACCCATCCCATCAAAACCAGGATTTAGTCCCAGAGTGGTAGAAATAGGCAGATGTAGTGTTTTGAGATTGCAACAAAAATCTTGATTTTGAGCAAAAATGCCTTCAATTTTTATTATTTCCAAGCATTTTTTCCCATTCCAGCTGGGAAATCTGAATATCCAAATACGTTTTGAGGTTCCCTCTTTAAAATGACGTCAAAAATTCTTCATTAGAATAACCTAAAAATAAAATCCGGACCAAATATTAATGTAACATCGTGATTAACAGTAGAAATAAGGTCATATCTCTGGAACTGCTCATGATATCAGGATGATCGAAGTATCAAAATGTAGCTTAAACAGCAGGAATCTGAATATATTCTGAGGTCATTTTGACTAAATTTGACTTAATGCTTGGTTTGATGAGATAGATCACAAATCAAGTTTGGGAATGAGGCACCAAGTGTAAAATAAAAAGTTAAAATAATGTCACATTTTTATTATGTAGCTCCCTAGAGTGTAAAATCCAAGTGTTTAATAAATTCCTATATCATATTTTTATTATTTAACTCACTGTTCTTACATTTTGCAAAATTTTACTAAATGACCATATATTTAAATGTTAAATCCTAAATCTAAATGCATAAATATAAATGTAAAAGTTAAACGTTGTGGCTTAATGTTGAAGTTTACATTTAAGTATTTTAAAATGGACCGCAGCCTTTGTTGTGAGTGTTCGGCATTTGTTGTGACGTCATAGTCCTGCAACTAAAGCAACTGCTAACTATGCTAATGCTGCTAACACTGCTAATGCTACTAATGCCACTATTGCTGCAAACTCTGCTAATTCTGCAATTCTAATAATGCTGCTAAAACTGCTAATGCTACTAATGCCGCTAATGCTGCTAACACTGCTAATGCTACTAATGCCACTAATGCTGCTAACCCTGCTAATGCTGGTAATGCTGGTAATGCCGCTAATGCTGCTAACACTGCTAATGCTACTAAAACTGCTAATGCTGCTAACGCTGGCATTTAAAATATAAATTCAAAAGTGTTTATTGAAAACACTTCCGAGCATTCAGGAAAAAACACGAAGGCGGAAAGGCAAGTAAAGTGAGCCTGCCTCTGATGTCCCTCTGAGCCCCCAAGTGAGGTAGTAGGCTCTGCCTGGCTGGAGGTGGGCTGACCGACTTGTGAAAAAACAACCTGAGGGGGCTTAAAGCCGGACCGGTCTGTGATGCAATTTTGCGGAATTGTCCTGTGAAAAAAGCTTATATGAATGGTACCTGTGGTCCAGCAGTGCAGCTCAAGTTCAGCTCGGACACTGATCGCAACTGCAAGTTGGATGTCTTGTAGGCAATAGCAGTGTTAGCAGTGTTAGCAGTGCTAGCAGCATTGGCAGTTGCTTTTGTCACAGGATGATGATGTCATTAGAAGTTTGAAGTGTTACGTACCGTTGCTGGACTCGTCCATCGAGAAAGCCTTGTTTTCCATGAAGACGTTCTGAGAGCTCTGCTCCTTTAGGATCGTCTCGTAGCCGACTCCGTGGTTGGTGTAGCCGTTCTCCACGCTCTCTTCTTCACTGTCTGCGTTGCTGTTCAGGCAGCAGATGAGCGGAATGATGTAGAATATGATGAACATCCAGGCGTTCGCCACCAAGGCGATGGCAAGGGTGGGGTCGTCCCACGTTGGGATCCCCACTTGCCCGTTCCCGTACACGTACATGACGATCCACGCAACCCAGACAGCCACGGAGAGTAAAGTGATCGTAAGTATCAGGGCCCCTTCCTTCTTCCACTCAGAGTACTTGCCCCCTATGATGGTCAGACTCCCCAGAACCACAGCGAGGATCAGAGTCTTCACGTAGATCAGTGCCATCACAAAGTCCTGGTTGGCAATGTTGCAGGGTACCGCCACAGCTCTGGGGGGTTCCACTGTGGCATTGAGCGGTCCTTGAGGGTGGCGTACGACCGTAATGATCAACCACTCTGTGTTGATGACCACCTGCACCAGCCACAGCCCCAACGCACCCAGACACAGGATCCAGGTCCGCGGGGCGCTGTTCCTCCTCACCAGGATGTTCAGCCTCACGCACTGCATCAGGAGGCAGGAGAAGCAGCCCCCGAACAGAACCCCAAAGAGGAACCGCCGCGAGGCGCAGGTGGAGAAGTCCTTCCCCACGATGAAAGCGAACGTCAGGCCAAAGAGGCCCATGGTGCAGAACAGGAAGTTGGCCTGGAGCGCCACCGAGCTCCGGTGGTTTGAGTTTTGGATGAACGGCAGGCTGGCCAGCAGCGAGATGAGGAGGACGAAGGAGAAGACGACTCCGGCTGCAGCCAGGGCCTCCAACACGATGCCCCACGCAGCACCCAGGTCACACAGGTAGTAGTAGACCGAGTCCAGGTTGGCCGCGCAGCCCTGAGGGGTCCCGTTGGAGGCCATGTTGTTGGATCAGAACCTGCTCAGACAAACAGGGAGAGGACACAGTGGGACAAAGACTCATCTGCAGAAACACCCAGCAGAGTAAAGGTCACACCTCCATGAGTCAACAAACACAAGAGATCATATCTGATCTGAAAATATGGAACAAAAACATCCCATTTATTTTGAACTAAGATAACCTGGCACTTTTTCCTGACCTGACAGCCTCATGGAACTTGCCACTTCAAAAGCAGAAGAAGAATTAGGAGCTGTCAGGGCCGCTTCTTGCCAATTTGGCGCCCTAGACAAGATTTCAGATGTGCAATTTTCTAAATCTCACCTAATTGAATAGTTTTGTCTTTGATAATATGTTTTAAACCAGGTTATCTAAATAAAATGTAAACAATATAATTCATTTGAAACAGAATACCAGGAGTCCACCTCATACCTGCCAACACCTGCTGACATCATGAGGAACACCTGCTCATGTTAACCAGCAGCTGTGGACTGAAGCAGTTCTAGGGGGGTCCAGGGTTTGTAAAAGATCTACTCAAAACTGCATTTTCTGTCCATTTTAAGAGCATTTTTACTAAAATCTTGGGATTAATAAAACATAAAATCAGTATTTTATGAAGATAAAACACTGATACAGACTTTAACATGAACTTTATCTGAGATCAGAACTGAAACTTTCATTCTTCTTATTTGTTTTCTGTTTCCACACTGACCAGTAGTTATTCTGACTGCATCATATGATACTTATATCATGAAACATCCTCTGCACCGTACAACACCTCATGTAGGAACAAAGCAGAACAACTTACCTTCATGAACCTGCGGAACAAGGGATTATTCTACTAAATCAAATATGCTGATATAAAGTTAGAAAAAATGTTTTTCATCCCCAATTTGTGGCGCCCCCTATAGATGGAGAGCACTCTTAACATTTGCCTGTTGCGGCCCGGGGAGTCGTTAACAAACAAAAATGTCTCTAACTCAGAGATGTAAGTTCAGTTTGGACTTTGAGCTCAATCTTTACCTGAAAAAACTGTTTTAAATTTTGACATCGTCCCTGTTGGATTGTTAGCAAAATATCTCATCAACCACTGGAACTATTCTGATTTGTTTTGTTATTTAACAAACGTTCAACTGTTAGAAACTAAATCTTCATTGAATTAAAAAAATAAAACAGTGACTGAAGAGTCGAGCTGTCGGTCTAAGTCTCCATCAGATCCGGTTACACTGAACCGGGACCGGTCCTGGATCGATCAGAGCCCGGTTTGTAGACGTTCAGTCTTTATGAACCTCGTTATTTAATCACACTGTAAATCTTTCTACAGAGACACGAGTCTGAGTCCAACAGCTGAGATCTGGTCTGAGTTTCTTCAGCTGAGACGGTTCCTCTGAGCTTAAAACTGCAGCACAAAAAGCTCAAGGACCAAAGTGTTCATCACATCACTGACATGTCTGAAACGCAAGGCTGCTTTTCATACCAGCATCAGGACCTTCAAATATTTAACAGAGCTCATCCAGACAACATTTACAAAGATTAGATAAAGATGCTTGAAGATGGTTAAAGAGAAACATGGAGCTGGGGATTATGTTTTTTTAAAAACAAAAGAAAAATTGTTAAAAAAAACCCGAACATTAAATCTACTCAAAGCCAAAACAAATGAATGAAAAACACCTCTAAAAGTGGAAACATGTATATTTATTAAAATTGGAAAAGTTGATTTAACAGTTATTGATGTTGCCTCAGTTCAAAGCTGAAATGATCCAATCAGAGCAAACTCATCTTCATTAAAGCTTCTTACAACGTAAAACCCAGTTCCACACCAAAACTGATGCACAGAATAATAATAATAAAAAACTTAAAATCATTTAAAATTATAAACCAAATTAATAAAAAATAAAAATCTATATTTTTATTTAAAAAGTTAAAAATCTGACTTAAGAATGACTTTGAAGGAAAATAATCAACCTGTAAAAGTATGAATTTAGTTCGTGTTGATTAAAACTGAACATTTAGAATTATTTTTTCATCAGATCAACAGCTGTTTGTTAAACACCGAATTTCTGATAACAACAAAAACAAAGTGTTAAAATAAACTTTAAAATCTGAGTAAAACTTCAAGTAAAATCATGAAATAAACCCAGATGGTTTCAGGTGAGTCTTACCTGGATGTTGTTGGCAGATTTCACCTCCGACCGTCAAGCTTCACGTGCAACAAACGCGCCGCACACACTGGGACATATTCATCCGCGGGAAAAAGTAGTCCGACAGTGAGAGGCGGACTGATACACACCGAGCAGTGATGGGAAAACAGAAATTAAAAGTTTTTGTGTATATTGCCCCTCCCCGCACGCACGCGCACACAGTGTTTTGATTTTCATCGAGGAAATAAAGTCCAACAGGAAAAACACACATAAATTCTGCCAGCAGAAATTTGCATTTTTTTCATTAAACTTGATGATATTACATATTACAATAATGATTCACATCATCAGATCCAGAGATGATTTACTGCAGATATAATATCTATGGATCCAACCCCTCTGCCGTGAATAAATCTGACTGGAAACAGTTTTTACAAACCTCTGTGGCGCCCTCTGGTGGCGGAAGTGAACACTGCAGCAGGAGATAAAACCGGAAAAAGTGTTTAAATCTTAAAACTCAAACTTCAGAATCACCAAATATTAGTTGATTTATTGTTACAGAAAAAAAGTTCTGTGAATATTAAAGAGCTAAATAATGTTTTTATAATTTCCACATAAACTCAATTAATTTAATGAAACCAATACATTTAAGCTGTTTTCTACAAATTAGTTTTGTCTGAACATGTCGGGTTTTCAGGTAAATGTAAATACGTTTTATTATATATATATTTATTTTACTACTTTGTGTTCGTTTTCTTTAGGTAATATTATATTTGGATTACACTTATGTTTTACTAAACTAAATGATTTTTAATCCTTTGGTTAGGTGTTAAAGTGAAGCTCTGCAGGTTTTGAACCAGGAGGTGGCGCTGTGATTTTACCTGAAATTTATTCAACCGGAACCTTGATCAAAAACAGTTTGTAATGAAGTCTAACATAAATCAGGTTCAGCTGAGTAAATGTATAAAATAATGTGTCTTTGTTGTTGTTGTTGCTATTTCATTTATATTTTTTCTCTCCTGAGGACAGTTTATGATTCTATTTTACTTTATTCTTCTGTTTTCTAATTTGTTTGTTGTTTATTACACAAGATTCATCTTCTGAATGAACAATACATTTATTCATGTTAAAAAACGTTCATGACATTTTCCTGAGCTATTAAACCAAATAAAAAAAGGGACATATATAATCAAAACAAATTATTATTTAAATAATTAGTTCACTGGATGTTAGAAAACAAGGAGAAAGTTGTGCCTCAGAACAAAACAAATTTAACTTAATCAGATTTCTGTAAAACTGTTTTACTTCAACTTTAGATTTTTGCTAAACCTTTATTTATTTTACAACTTTTGTTATTCTTAAAAACTGAACCAAAATTGTTTTGTTTATTTTGACTTATTTACTCTATAGATATGAATATTTTTTGTTAGTTTTTCTGGAATTAAACTAAATAATTAAGCATTTCATCTGAAAAAAGAAAACAAGGAAAACAACAAAATGAAAGACTTTTCTTCAGTCTGATTCTGTCTTGATTTATATTTATTGTTTTTCTGTAACTTGTTCTGTTTCCTGGATTGTTTCAGTGATTTTCTGCTCTTTTTGTTCTGTTTTCTGTCAGATTTTTGGTGTTTTATTCTTTAGCATGTATCATGTTCTGGTTTATTTATTCATTTATTTATCTATCTGATTCTGTCTCCTGGACATGGACTCATTAAATCTGTGTAGAAATGTTTTTAGGAGTTGCAGAAAATAAAAAATGAACAGAAGAGTTTCTCCTGCAGCTAAAAGAATAAAAATCAATCTTCTTGCTGAATATTGGATTTGAAAACCGAAGCTGAGTTTTTTGTTCAGAACTGATGTTAGAAATCGTATCTGGATTGGATCAGATTTAATGGGATTAAAATATTCTGCTTCTGGAGCCTGATTTCCAGCATGTTGGAGATAAACTGAGTGAACTTCCTGTTTCTCTTCACTCTGAAGGCTTTTCTTGTTTCATTTCACGCTCCGTGACGCCTGCTGTTTGAACAGGCTCAGAGGACAGGTGGTGGACATGAGGACCTGTTGCTGGGGGGTTCACCTGCTCTCTAACCCCCACCTGACCCACAGAACCTGACAGCAGCAGCTCAGACCCATCAGATAAACGTTTGTTCTGTTCTGGTTTTTTTCTCAGTTCTGTGTCTCCAGAACTCACAGCCCAGTTTAATTCTGGCTTTAAACGTCTTTTATTTGTTAAATGTTCAGTTGAGTAATCAGAACAACCTACTTTAAACATCGGTGATGTTTTTCTTTACCCCACATCACAGAAAATACATTTAATTTTTATATTTCAGCTTTTACATTAAACTCATTACAACAAAAACAGACAAGTTCAACAATAACACTTTATTTCCTTTATGGATCAAACTAATGTTAAAAAGCTCAGTTTGTCGCCCAAAGAAGCACAAAAATAAAACTGCAGAGATGTTTCCAAAATGAGACTTTATTCAGGACATAAAAACTGACATTTAAAATCCAAAATGTGTGGGGCACCAAATGTAAAATAGAATATTTAAAAATGTCACTAACACATTTTCATTTTTTAGCTGCTTCAATATTTTCCACTAACATTTCACATTTCATAGTTATAGCTCACTGTTCTTACATTTTGATAATTCCTACTAAATGTTAATATATTTAAATAGTAAAATCAAAATCTACATGTGTAAATGCAAAAGCTAACTGTTAAAATTTTAAGTTTACATTTAAGAACTTCAGAATGGAAAGGAGCCTTTGTTGTTGATGCTCGGCTCTTGTTATGACGTCATCATCCTGAGACGCGACTAATGTTGCTAAAGCTACTATTGTTGCTAACGCCGCAAATGTTTGTTAATGCAGCTATTACTGACTAACGCTGCTAACATTGCTAAAGCTGCTAATGTTACTAACTCAGCTATCGTTGCTAATGTTGCTAATGCTGCTAATGCTGCTAACACTTCTCTACAAGACATCAAACCTGCAGTTGTGGCTGGTGTCCAAGCTGTTCTTCAAACTGCCAGACCACCGGTACCATCCATGTTGTTTTCAAGGAACACATTATGAATTTAAGTTTTTAATACCATCTTGAGCAACATTAGCAACATTAGCAGCATTGTTAGCGTTAGCAGTGTTAGCAGTTGCTTTTGTTTTAGGAGGATGATGTCACAACCTGAGCCAAGCGCCAACAGCAAAGGCTGCGTTTCATTCTGAAATACTTAAATGTAAACTTTATGATTTAGCTGCATTATTGAATATTTAATTTTTACATTTAGATTTACACATTTAGATTTAGGTTATAACATTTATCATTTAAATGTCATATTTAGTATAAAGTAGCAAAATGTAAGAACAGTGAGTTAAATAATGAAAAGGTCATTTTTAAACATTTTATTTTACTCTTGGTGCCTTATAAACAGAGCACCAGTGATGCATGAAGGATAAAACATTTGAGCTCTTACATCATGCAGACGTGTTCAGGTAATGAAGTTGAACTGATGCAGTTTTCTTTTTAAACAAGGTTTCACTGATTCAGTGATGGTGAAAGTGGATCTGGACTTTCTGACCCTCCGTGTTCCTGCATGCGTGAGAGAACGGAGCTGCAGCCAAGGGGGCTGTTTGAAGAGCAGCGTCTTCACCTTTACAGCCCCAACGAGTTGCATTTCATCAAAAATCAACACTCAGCAGCCGCGGTTTGTTCCTGAGAGCAGAGACTCTGCTGCTCCAACACGCAGGAAGGATTTTATCACGTTTAATAACACGCTAATAAGTTTCCCTCCTGCTCACTTCTAGATGCAGAATTTATCAAATAACAGTTTTTTTTATTGAGCTGTAGAATTAAAAACATGTTCACTCTGCTCTCATGTACAGAAAAAGGAAAACACTTTTTTTTTTTTACTTAAATTCTTTTCAGAACAAATAAATACTCAGTCGTCTTAGTTGATTTACACAAACAAACAGCAGAGAAAACATGAGAGTCGGGCTCATTTGAGGCCCCATGAGAGCGCTTCGGGGCCCGCTGGCTGCCGTCCACAGCCGTGCCTGGAACACAGAGTCCGTCCCCCGGGTTCGAGGGGCAGAAGGACCGTGGGACGACGGGTGTTTTGGATTAATGAAAGGAGGGAGGGACGCGGGGTCACGAGGGCTTTCTGGTCCTGCGAGGTGACAAGGGGGTGGAGTCTCGCTGCCAGCGCTTGTTGTTCCCGCTGTACAGAGAGGAGTTGGAGGCATTGGTGGGGGCCTGGTGCTGGGGCAGGGCCCGGCGGGGGTCCAGGGGCCCCCCTCGGAGCAACACGATGTCCCGTACGACGCTGCGGAACGGCCTGCTGACAAAGCAGTACAGGAAGAAGTTGACGGCGGTGTTGAGCATGGCTAGCATGTTGGACAGATCGTAGGCCAGGTGGACGCGCCAGTCTCTGTGCACCGAGGACACGTACAGGTGGTAGATGACCACCACGGTTCTGGGAGCCCACAGGACGGAGAAGACCGAGGTCAGGGCCAGAAGCATGGCCGTGGTCTTTCCGAGTCTTCGTGGCGGTCCGCGCTCCTCCTGGCGGGGCTGCCGCCTCTGCCTCAAGGTGTGGATTATCAACGAGTTCAGGACTAAGAAGACGCTGCAGGGCACAAAGTAGATGATAGTGACGTGTGTCCATATGAGGACGGTGTCCAGCGCCGTGGGGGGGTGGCTGTTCCTCCACATGTCGGACCACCAGAAGAAGGGCACGCCCGATGCGAGCGCCAGCGCCAGCACCGCTGCGATGATCCTCCTGGCGCGAGCCGGATAGCTGATCTGTCGGTGGAGCAGGGGGTGGCACAGCGCCACGTACCGGTCCACGGTGAGGGGCACGGTGGACCAGATGGAAGCGTGGTTGGCGGCGAACTCCGCGGCGCTGACGGCGTGCAGCAGGAGCACGGGGACGTCGCGGTGGAAGACCGCCGTCTCCAGCAGGAAGCCGACGAAGATGATGAAGAGCTGAGAGAGGATGTCTGAGCCCGTCACGGCCAGCAGGTAGTAGTACAACGCCTTCTTGGTGCGGGACGCCAGCCGGGACAGGGCCACCGCCGTCAGGATGTTTACTGACAACAAAGAAACACAAACATGGTTTTAATGACGGCAGGTCAAATAAAACACATCAGGACTTCATCAAACAGCTTAAAGACGTAATCTGGGAGAGGTCAAAGGTCAAATCCAAACCCTCTGGAGTCCATCGTCCTGCAGAGAGAAAGATCATTTAGATGAAAATCAGCCAGTCTTCCCATGAGTGGACGTCCCTGCAGATTCACCCCAAAGGTCAGACTGTGCAATGCTCAGAGAAATGAGCTCCATGTCAGACTCTACAGGCCTCATTTAGCAGGTCAAAGGTCAAAGGTCATGGCTGGACAATTAGAAACAAAGTAAAGTTTGGTTTGTTTGGAAGGGTTACACAAACAACACAACAATGCAACAAATGGAAAGTTTCATCTAAAGCAGGCGTGTCAAACTCAGATACCCAAGGAGACCAAAATTCAGAACTTGGTCCAAGCCAAGGGCCGGTTTCTGTTGATATTTATGAAAAAAATATTATTTAACAAGTTGTTCTTATAGAAATACAAATAAGTTTTTTGAAATGTTTACTGTATTATGTAGAACAGACTTAACCAAATGAATACAGGAAAAAGATTTTATTTAGAAAAATGTATCATAAAAAAAACCCCATGACATTAAAGTATTACCTTTAGGGCCAGATAAAATGCTAACGAGGGTCCGATTTGGCCCACGGGGTTTGACAAGTGGGATTTAAAGGGACCACAAGACTTCTGGAACAAAACCAGACCAAAGTAGAGATGTGTACCCAAAATGCATTACATCATGTTTGGAGAAAAAGAACATCTGTTCATATTAACCATCACCTATGGACTGAAGCAGTTCTAGGGGGGTCCAGGGGTGTACTCCCCCAGAACATTTAGTAAAAGATCTACTCAAAACTCTGCATTTTTCAGTCATCTGAAGAGCACTAAATTCTTGTGATTATTTAATTAAAACATAAAATCAGTATTTTATGTAGGTTGAAAACTGAAAATCAGATTTTAACCTGAACTTTATCTGTTACATGTTACCTTCATAAACCTGAGGAACCAGGGATTATTCTACAGACTAAATCAACTAGACTCATAAAAAGCTGTAAAATATTTTTTTCGCACATTGTGGTCCGGTCAGAGTCCAGAACCTGAACCTGACTGAGATGCTGTGTAGACCTTTTTCTTCAGGGAGACGTTTGGACCCACCAGGCTGCAGACTGGTTTTTTTTAGGCTTCAGGTTTATTTTTCTCTGAGGACTGTTTACCAGGAAACCTAAACGTGACGACACCCTCTTTGTTTTAAAATCTGCAGTAAATCCTCTCAGGATCATTAGAAAATCAATAAGCTGTAAAATAAATAAAAATAAGTGGAATAAAAACAGAGGCTGCTGTCTTCACGTTTATCAGATTATTATTTGATGTTAAAACTGACCTAGTGAGAATTTAAAAATAATGAATTCAGCTGTTTGAGACGTTTAAATATAATCTGTAGAATACAAAATGACTGCAGTTTATTATCTCACCACCTCATTAACACCACTGATGTTCCTCTAACTCACTCCTCTATTGATTTCTTGTCCGGTTCCTCCTGAGTGTTCACATTAAGTGTAGCTTGGTTGTGTACCTGGTACTCCCACACAGAGCAGAATACTGTAGTAGATGACAGGAACGAAGCCCAGGACACATTTGGACTTCTGCAGCTCCTCGGGTTTCAGGCCCAGCTCGTCGAGGCCGGACTCGGTCAGATTGGACCGGCCGATCATGACCTTGATGCTTCCCTGGGAGAATAAAGAGGACAGAATGGAGAAAAGAGAAACCGGGGTTCAGCTTACCAAACAGTCCGAACAGCAGGAAATCGACTGCTGAAGGCTGCGTTTTCTGTCGCAGCTAAACTGAAGCTGTTGTTGAACAAGTTAATAATAAATTTACAGTTTTAAAACTCTACGACCACAGAGGTGAAAGATTTGTTTTAGAATGAAGTAAAAAAATCATCAGAGCAAAGTTTTTAAAATAAATCTTAGTAAAAATGAGAAAACTGTGAGATCCTGTCAGAACTTTTTGAAACTCAGAGCCTTTGGAGGTGCAGGCCCAGATACAGAGGAACCTGAGATCTGGTACAGGTTCCATGGAGGACCACCACAGCGAGGGTCTTCACAGACATTGAAACATTTAAACACAGAACTCATTTAGATGCTTATGAAAAGAAGTTAAATAAAAATGACTGGAACATAAGTTTTTATTCTCCACTTGATATTTGGTGTAAATCAGCTGTTTCAGGTTATTCTGACTGTGACTTTTGGTATTTGAGAAATTTAGGATATTTAGCTTTTTCTGCCATTTTTGTTCTGGTTCTGCTTTGTTTATTTCTTTTTTTTTATCTTATCTTTTCATGTTCATTTCAGCTTCCTTTAGCTTCTTTTTTGCTAATATTAGCTTTTTACTGCTTTTTTGGCTATCCTTCTGCTCATTTCAAATGTTTTTGTGATTGTAGCTTCTTTCTGTTGTATCCAGCTCTCTTCTGCATTTTTAGCTATTTTCAGCCAATTTTTAGCTTTATTTCAGTTATTGTTGTGATAATTTCAGCTTCTTACTGCTTTATGCAGCAAACATGCTTCTTTGTGCCAGTTTCTGCTTTTCACCTTTTAGTTTTTTTGATGATTTTCAGCTGTTTTAACTTTTTTACAACAAATTGCAACTTTTTTGTACTCCTTTTTTGTTTTTCTAATACTTCAACATTTATTTATCTCCTTTCACTCCATGTCTGCTGATTTCAACTTCACTCAAAAAACAGAAACAATGGATTTAATTTAAAAACAGATATGTCAACTGTTTCCACTTAACTGAATTGAGTAAAGGTAACTTTATGTTTACTTTACTTTTACTTAGAGTCATTGTAAAGTAAATGTGTTACCTTTACTTGATGCTGAGTGGAAACAGTTGACATAATTGTTTTGTTTTTTATTAAATCCATTATATCTGTTTTTTGAGTGTTGTTTCTGCTACTTAAGCTACCTTTTACTAATTTTATCCATTTTACTTGACTTCAGCAACTTTCAGCAAAACTCTTTCAACAATAACCTTTCACTGCATTTTCACAAAAGAAGGAAATTCTCTAAAATCAGATCATATTTGCTGACGATGTGCTGCTTTATGTTGCAGAAACTGTTTCAGAAATAAAACAGGTGAAGTTATCTGCTGAGTCCGTCTTCAGTCGATTAAGCTGCAGCTTCACAACAACAGATGGGCTGACATTGTTGACCCTATCAACCTTCGATTGCTCATTAAACTCCCGCCCCCCAGTTTAACCTTTTCACCTGGGTGTCATTCATCCTGTTTTCCTCCATCTGTCTGCTCTCCTAATTTCCTTCACTCAATCGTGGATCTATATTTGGCCGGTCTTATCTCTCAGGCTTTCAGTCACAAACCATTTGTAGATGAACAAAACAATCGTCCTGGTGTCAGCACACCACACGCAGTTAGTCATTTTTCATTACTGCCTTTGTAAAAGCTGTTTGTGTGTCAGAAGGCTGCGTTTTCACTGGATGAGAGATGTTTTATGACTCAAGGCTGCAATGTCATCATAAAATCAGCAGAGCTGCACAGATTAAACAGCAGCTGCAGTGAATCTAGTGGGCCATGATGAGATATTTTGCTAACAAACGAACAATTACGCATCACCTGCCTTCAAGCTTCAGAAGATGAATATAACTGGCTTTATCCAGCTCAGAATCAGGGCCGGTTCAAGGGGCGGGGCCACAGGGGCATCGGCCCCAGCTGAGATCTGATTGGCCCCCTGAAGTGCCCCAGTCCTGTCACTCATCTGTCCTATGCTCGAGTTTTGATGGTGGATGCAGTTCCATGTCCAAACACTAGAGGCGCTAATGAGTCATATAGGAAAGTCCAGCATGAACCAAGCTTACAGAAGTCATTTTCTTTTCTTAAGGAGATTTAAACAATTCAGCAAAAAAAAATCTTTCAACTGAAAAATGATGGTTGGATTTGCTCACATGCTGTGTGTTTAAGTGTATTTTATCTATGAACAGTAAAAATGCATGAACAATTGCAAGCTTTTATAAATTAAGTTACAAGTGCTTGAACATGTGTGACTGGTTAAATACACCTCAGGGTTTACTCTAGGATATTTTAAACAGTGGTGGTGGGCTGTCAGGAGGGGATGCTGTGTGTGACAAGACATCAGTTCTGTGTGACATGAATATTTCAGTTAATTTTGGGTCCCTGCTTACTTTTTTCTTTCCTCTCTTCTTTTCTGCTGCTCTCTTTTGCCTCATCATCACTTGTGGAGGAAGATGCACCCTCCTGCTCTCTCTCTCTCTCTCTTTATATATATATATATATATATATATTTATATATATATGATCAATTACATGTAGAGGAAACCCTGCACTTTACCAAAACTGAAGACTTGTGTGCAAAGATGTTGAACAAATACTTGGCCCCTCTATGAATATTGTGGCCCCTTACTCAGAAAAATCCTACATCCGCCACTGCTGAACTTTAAAAGAAATGTGATCTTTGAGTTATTCCCCTTAAACATTTTGTTTTTCAGTGCAGAGCTTCACGCGTTTCTCTTTTCTTTATTTAACTTCTTGAGATAAAATATCCTTCAGTATTGACAGAAATGCAGCTCCTGTATAAGGCGTAGAAGACGGTTTGACCTCCAGCTCTCTCAGCTGCAGTTTTTTACTTGTTATCTGACATGAAAACAACAACCAGCCTGTAGACCTGCAGACCTGTCTCACCTGCAGACACCTGATCCATTTCGTCACACGCCTCGGCTCAGGACCAGCAGAGAGAAAGATGATCACTATGAATGAGAAGGTTGACGGGCTGCCAGCTAAACTTGAGACTAAAGATCTGTAAACACTCCAGCTGATCCATAAAAACCAGCAGACAACAGAACCTCCTGAAGCTTGGAGAGTTTCCTTCACTCCCTGGAGTCCTGCAGACTCTGGGAGAGGAGCTGAACCTCTGTGACTCCAGAGGTGTTTAATTGAATTCTCCTCTCAGCTCAGGCAGATTGAAACATTGTCTCTTTAGTTTTCAGCATCAGGGCAGAAGAATCAGATCAGACCAGAGTACTGGTTCTGATTTAAACCCTTTTAAAAACCCGTTTTCCCAGGAGTGGGTTGCAGCTCTGCTGGGGGGGAGGAGTGGGGGGCAGTCTGAACCCAGGAAGCTGAACTAAATTCTGACGGTTCTGTATTTAATTATTCATCAAGAGATGACTGCACCTGAAACAACAGAGCAGGGAGATAAAAGATGCTCCCAGCAGCTCGTAGTTAATCGTTTCACATGATGCTGCTGATTGGATGCTGCACAGAAGAAGAAAAAAAAGCAAAAAACAAATCCTGTGAAATCCTGGGCTGAAAGATGACAGTGGAAAGAAATTTGTATGCAGAATCTGAGTGGCTTGAAGCCAAAAACCCTGAGCTGAATTCTGAATCCAGACCTGCCAGGAGCTGAAATTATGACAAAAGTCTGTTTCTTTATAGACTTTGAGGTTAAATAAGAAGAAAACTAAATAAAGTCATTCACAAAGCAAACGTGCTGCTCTGAGAATAACTTTTACAAAATGTCTCCAAACACAGAAAGTTTAGTGATGCTGAGAAGAACTGATTAGAATCTCACCTCCACATCCAGGTTTCACTTCCTCTGCCCTCCTGGACTCCTGCAGAATCCCTGCTGGACACCCGGTGAAGAGATGAGGAGGAGGATGAAGAGGAGAGGGGTCCAGACTGACAGCACATCACTGCGACGACTGAGCCGAGCGAGAAGAGAGAACCGAAGCAGAGAGTGAAGAATGAAGGGGAGGAGACTGATGTGTGAAGAGGGACGAAACATGTTCCAATGAAGGATTGCAGAGGAAAAGAAAAATGAAGGAAAATCAGAGGCTGACTGGATATAAAAAGGTCATTTTTCAGCAGTTCACCCTGGAAAAACGACAAAATAAATAAACTGTTGGAACAAAATCGGTGTCCAAATTCCAAACGATAAACAGCTGAAAGTCTGAACTCTGAGCCCTCAAAGATCAACCGAGAGTTTTATTTAAAACTCTGACTTGCAAGGAGTTTTATTTTTAATGAGTTTCCTCCCTAAAAATAACTAAACTAAATGTATTTGTCATCAAATGAGCTTTAAACCAGGTT
This sequence comes from Cynodonichthys magdalenae, assembly GCA_031762555.1. NCBI lineage: Eukaryota > Metazoa > Chordata > Actinopteri > Cyprinodontiformes > Rivulidae > Cynodonichthys > Cynodonichthys magdalenae. Next base: position 18,581,666 of record JARVJO010000125.1, on the reverse strand, counting down.
TAAACTGTGTGAGAATATGAACTGACATGAAACCAATAATGAAGGATCAGAGATGAGCACATAGTGCTGAACACTTACCCAAATGTAATAAAACTGTCATTTTAAAATGTTTGTGTGTATATATGTTTATTAAACCAACATCCAGTACAGTGACTTACATATATCTTGCTCAAATACAAGTATAACAGTTGTCTTTGACAAATATAAATAAAAAACATTTGATGCAAACAAAAATAAACTCTTACTTTAGCAAACTGAAGTGCAACAACCCAAGACTCCTGCATGGTTCTGGTTCTGGTAAAGCATCTTTGTTGTTTATTTACTACAGTAAACTTCTCATATTTAGCTTTGTGCAACGTGTTGTAGTGGAGAATTATTCTAAAATCCTTCATGGCAGACAGCATCTCTAAACACTGGTTTGCCTCTAAATTCTGTGAACAGATCTGCACCCAGTTTTAAAATTTTTAATTCATTTAATTGTTCAGTTTTACTTAAAAAAGCACTTTTAAAGCTGCGGTGAGTGCTTTCTTTAATTAAAAAAAAGAAATGAAAGAAAAAGAATCAACAAAATTTTGCAGGGTTCTCATTGGTGGGCCGAACAAAAGTCACCTGTGGGCCGGAGGTGGTTTGCGGGCCACCAGTTGCCTATCCCTGTTATAGATAATTTACATTTACAGAGAGTGTACATTTGCAGATAAAATCTATTAATTACTAAAGAAGTCCAAGTTAGAGAAAAACTGATTGTATTTCTGTCGTCATGACGACCAGCAGCAGCAGCAGCATTCTAATTTCTCTTCTGTATTCCCAACAGCTTTTCAGACTAACGCGATTACAAGAAGGGACATCAGTCCTATCAGAGGATCTGAGCCACGACTTGTTGTTTTGAACGAGACAAACGTCTCTTTAATTGGACTAAATCCTGTCAGGAGGCACGTCTCATGTCTGCAAACTGAGCTCCAAAACAAACAGGGCTGCAAAACCAGCAGAGCTAATTTATCTAAAGTGTGTTAACAAACCATTCTGAGCCAACATCATTCTGAGCTCTGCCTCCCTGACCTGCTCCTGCAGCCGGGCCCAGGCAGACCATCGTAACCCCCCCACAGCTGATGGGGCACAAATAGACTGGTGGGTTTTAAATAAACTCTGATTTTATTGTTGCATTGATTGTGTTTCTACAGATTCTGAGAACTTCAGGCTGATTTATCTCAAGTTTCAGCCTCAGATGAATCCAGGGTTGTTGGTTAGATTAATGACGCAAAACTAAGAAGTTAAACCACCTGTCAGCAGGTTCACAGATTTATTCAGCAGATTAGAGGAGATTATGAATAGATTGGAAACATTTTTAGGGTTTTGCATATTTTTCTGTCTTGAGAGTATTTTCTAAAAGGACTAAATGTTTTTAAAGACTCGTGTGGACCAGGTCTGCCTGATTACAGAAGTGAAGTCAGGTGTTCCAGGTTTACTGAAGACCCGATCTGCAACTTTTCACAGACTCTGTAATCCCGCTGACGACTTCTGCTGCCATCAGCCTTATTTTTCCCATCACTAATCCCAAATTATTTATTTTTTCCAACACTTTAACTGCAGTTTGATTCCTGAGCTTCACTCTGAGGTCCTGCTTTTCAACAGAAAACCACCAAGTCGATGTTTAATCCCAACACAGCTCAGCTGCCTGCTGATGGTAGTTTGCTAATAAATCACTTTTTGTCTGAAGCATCTGCAAAAAAAAAAAATGATTACAAATCATTACAAGAAAACTAATACTTTATTTGGATCAAAATCCATCTTCTAACAAGGACTTTGGGAATTCTGGGGCTTCAAAATTTCAATGTTTGTATTTATAATAATAAAATAAAAAAGAATAATAATGCATCTTCATGCAGGCTGATCTTTTGGTGCCTGTAATAAAATAACCTTTTCTCTCTGACAGCTTTGAAACAAAAAAATTGAATGATTGATGTGTGGATAAAAATTAAAAACACAAGTGAAATTAGATCTGCAGAGATGCAGAGTGCAGGTCTAACCTTCAGCGTCACAAACTGTAAACTGATCCTCTGGAATCACGTTCAGGACTTTTAAACTTTACAGAACAAAAAGATAAACAGAAAAATATGTTTTTTGTGTTTCAGGCTCCAAAACGATGATAAATCTTTAAAAACAGACCGATAACTTCCACTGACGGCTCCATACAAAATGCACACAGGAAATCTAATAAAAAGTGATAATGTTAGCCTTTTTCATAAAAACATTTCTATGATGTAATCACAAAAACAGCTTCTCTTTGAGCTCTTTGTTTTTTTTTTTGTTTGTTTGTTTTTTTAATTTCTGCATCATTTTGACATAAAAAGGCTCCTAAACACAAGGGATAATTTTGTGACAGAGACTCAGTTTGTTCTGATTTCTGTAGATGAATCTGTATAAAAACAGAGATTACACTTTGACATGTCAGAAATTTTAGCTCCAACAAGGATTTTCCCAAAGAACTAAAATCGAAGTGCCAAGTGTAATGTAAAAAGCTGAAAAATGTCACTAACACACTGTCTGAGTTTCAAATCCTATAAATTTTTCCACTTTATTCAGCTCACTGTTCTTACATTTAACTATTTTTACTAAATGTTAAATTTAAATGTTTAATATGTATAAATAATAAATCCAAAATCTAAATGTAAAAGTTAAATCTTAAATGTTAACATTTAAGGATTTCAGAATGAAACAGCCTTTGCTGTTGCTGCTCGGCTCTTCTTGTGACGTCATCAACCTGCGACAAAAGCAACTGCTAACTTTGCTAACTTTGCTAACACTTCCAAAGATGGTATTTAACATCTAAATTCAAAATATGTTCATTGAAAACAACATGGATGGTATCTCAGTTTGAAGTGCAGCTCGGAGACGGGCCGCAACTGCAAATTTGATGTCTTGTAGGGAAGTGTTAGTGGAGTTAGCAGCATTAGCATTGTTAGCTGTATTTGAGTGTTAGCAACAGCAAAGGCTGCTTTCCATTCTGAAATACGTAAATATAAACTTCAACAGTAGAGATTTAACTTTTAAATTTAGATTTAGGATTTAATATTTAGACAACATCTAACATTTAAATTGAACATTGAGATAAAATGAGTAAAATGTAAGAACAATGAGCTAAATAATAACATGTCAGTAGAAAAAAATGTAACTGGGGTTTTACATCCTCAAAAACTATATGTTAGCAACATATTTTATTTTGCACTTGGCACCCCATAGTTTCCTGTAGATATTAAATCCTTAATTTATATCCCATAGAGTTGAGTTTGTCAGAGATGGACGGCCTTTTTTTCCCCTTCATCTTCTTCAGTGAATCTGTCTGAGGAGGTAAAGGAGGCGCCTGGGTGCTGAAACGATGCTGAGGCTCAGATCGTCTCAAAGGTCACCTCGGGCTGGATTCCTGCCAGAAGCTCAGTTCTCCAAAGTGTCGCTCTGAGGAGCCTTCAAGGATCTGAAACCTGAGGAAAACGAGGTAAATGATCTCCACTTAGACACGTTCGATACAACTGCAGGTAAAAAAGGAAAAACCTTTTTTTATTTGAGTCATTCCAGAGCGGTGACTCCGTCTGGCAGCGAGTCTGGTTCTGACCTGAGCTGGACTTTCTGCTGTGAAACAAAACATCTTTACTGAGATTTCAGCTCCACTGTGGAAGATTAGATGGAGAAACATCATTAATAAACAGAGGTATGCAAGTACAGGCCCTGGGGCCAAATTTGGACTCGTGAGAAAAATATTTGGCCTCTGAAGTTTCTGTTTTTACTCAGGGTTTTGTCTAAACTACAGCTGAATGGATGGAGATCAACACTGGCTGTGGCGGCCATCTTTCTGACAGCTTTATTGGGATCTGTCTGGGGATCATGAGATATTTTGCTAACACACTGACAAATACAAAAGGTGTTCTAAGTCAATCTGAATTAACAAATGTTTTATAAAGAAAGATGTTTGTATAAGAAGTTTTTGACAGTCAGCTTGATGCTCTGATGATTGATTAATTGCAACTAATCAGAGGATTTATGTTTTAAATATATTAATCCTGTTTGTATTTGTACAAGCTGTAGTACGAGTTCTAAATATCTTACATCAGATTTAAGTAACTGCCTGAGTAGAGTACCCAAAATTTGTACTCAAGTTAGAGTAGCACTATTTCAACATATTTTAACTCAAGCAAAAGTAAAATGTCCAAGAAATGACTCAAGTAAGAGTAAAAGTATTTGGTAAAAGCTCAAGTACTGAGTAACTGATCCAAACATCATTTAATATTTAAGAATGACATCATCAAACGGACCAAAATATAAAACTATGCGGTAATTTTAGTTTTTTAAAGGTCAAAATAAAAATAAGTCATAAAAATTACTTATAACAAAATAACAAATTCAGGCCAAATAAACATTTTTCCAAATCCGTTTTTTCAAAATAAAATTCATAAAATCAACAAAAACTGCAGGTGTGTTTGGTGAATTTTTGGTGAAAACATGCTTGTTCTTTGTTCAGCGGGTAGAGTATCCAGAAATTATACTCAAGAGAAGCAATACTTCATAATAAAATTACTCAAGTAAAGGTAAAAATACAACAAAGTAAAAGTACTCCTAAAAGTACATTTTTTTCCAAAAAGTTACTCAAGTAAATGTATCTAAGTGAATATAACTAGTTACTACCCAACTCTGGTAACTGTTTAATTCATCTCAAATCAAAAGTGACTCTTTGTGTTTTTTTGTTGAGTTTCAGTTCAAACAGCTGCAGTCAGTCTGCCCTCTAGTGGAAACAACCTGTAACTACAGGTTCATCTCCGTCTGAATTTAAATGAAAACAAACACATTTAGTCATGAGCAGAAAGATTATTTTTATTGTGATTCAATTTCCTCAGTTCACAAAAATATTAAAAGTCAAGTCTGTGTCAGAAAACCAACCAATTCAGATGAACTTCAAACAAAAACATAGAAACAAACCAGTCAGCAGTGAATAAGTAAATCTCTCTGATTAGAATAACCAAGGCCGGATTATCAAATGGGCATTCTGGGCACAGGCCCAGGGGCCCACGCCCTCTAGGGGCCCACAAAGAAAGG
>JARVJO010000125.1:18541016-18557113 GCA_031762555.1 Cynodonichthys magdalenae | reverse complement strand
ACTTTAATTGCTGGATGTTCGGCCCCTGAGCTGTTGACCTGCGGTAACTGTGGCCCCCGGAGCAATTTAGTTGAATATCCCTGAACTAGAAGCTTGTGTCTTATTTATTTGATCACAACCTGTTTTCTTTTATATGTCTTCAGCTAGTCACAGTTTGGTTTCACGGGTCAGCAAATCATCCCAAAGTTGTCTCATGTTTCTCACACTCATGAAAACTAAATTGAGCCAAGATTGAGACCCCTGCAACAAATATGTGACAATTTGTTTTCTACATTAACCAACATGATCAAATTTTCTGCAACATAAATGTGGAAAACGAACACCCTCAAGAACATTTCAGGACATTTTGGAAACTTTCTTTAAAGCCGTTCACAATCGGTGAAGAAACAACACAATCTGTTGGTCCAGTGAGATTCTTGCCTTACATTAGGTTGGTTCTGTGGACTGGACTCATTGACTGAGCTTCTTCTTGATGCAGAATCAGTAGTTTCTTCTTGTGGTGCTTTTACAGTGAACACACTAAACAGGGACTTAATTCTTTAATCTTTCCAGTTTTGCTTCACTGCATGGATTGATGCATGCAGTAACTCAAGCGTAATGTAAACAGTAACGCTGGTTCTGATGAACCACAAGGATCCAGGGAATCTTTTCAGCCTCAGGTGGGAATAAATCCTCTGAGTCTGCGTTTTCTGGTTTGTTCCGAGGTATGTTCGGTACAGTTTGTTGGTTCTGAGGTATGTTCAGTGCAGTTTGTTGGTTCTGAGGTATGTTCAGTGCAGTTTGTTGGTTCTGAGGTATGTTCAGTGTTACAGTTAAATGGGTACCAGGAAATACTGGCATTAATGGTAGTGAGAGAGCTGACTACCTTGCAAAAGCTGGCAGTCAGGCTCACTTGAAAGGACCAGAGCCTGTTGTAGGTATCTCAACAACAGTCTGTAGGACTGCCCTACAAGCCTGGACATCAACACTCAATCCGTTGGAGGGAGCTGACGGACTGCAGACAGGCACGGGAGCTGATAAATGGTCCAAACGTTAAGTTTGGGAAAGCTCTCATCGCCCTGACAAGGAAAACTCTAAGCACACTGGCTGGAATCGTAACTGGGCACAATCTGCTCAACCGGCACAAAATGGTGATGAGACTCCATGACAATGGTCTTTTTGATGTCTGTGGCAATGAACTACAGATCTCTTTGCACTACTTAGGCCACTGCCTGGCTCTGAGCAGTCAAAGGAAAAGAATTCTTGGGGACCCCCTTATGGATCCAGAGAAGCTCAGAACACTGAGTCTTTCTAACCTTGTGTCCTTCATCCGACGGACGTGAAGGTTTGAATAAAAACCAGTGTCTTTTTGAGGAGAGCAATGGGCCCACTAATGAGGCTCCTGCTCATATGGGTTTTTTATCCATCCCCTATCACCATAACAGTCACCATGCACCCCTAGTTCAGGTGTAGTTTGTTGGTTCTGATGTATGTTCAGGTACAGTTTGTTGGGTTAGAATGGGGAAATTGCCTGATTTAAGGACACAATAACTGAATATTTATTTTTCTGTCACTGTGTTTAAAATGAAAGCTTTGAGCATTTCTTCCATCGTTGCTTCATACTGCGAAACACAGAGCTGCTACTTATTCCTTCCAGCCACACAGATTACATAATCCAGCACCCCTCTGACCTCCCACTACCTCTTCTCGCTTTCTTCCCTCCACCTCGGCGCTCTCCTGTCATTTCTGCTCACATGGTTGCAGTTTTAGCAGCGGAGCTCACTTTGTGCTGCTGCAGGTCTGAGGAGACGTCTGTGCTGGTTCTGTTCAGTGAAATGTGTTTGTAGGGACATGCTGCCTCTTGTCTGGAGATCTGCGTGCAGCTCGGAGGCAGAAACGTTTGTCGGTCGGTCTGAGGCAGGAGGAAAAGGAGATGTTGTCACTTCACTGTGAAGCTTGTTTGTTTCCCTCATTGTTGAAGGTCAGTGATTTGACAAACTTCCAGGTCTGATTAACGCTCTGATGGTAATCCTCTTTGACCTGATGTGGAACTGGTTCAAACTTCTGCTGCAGGTTTTCATTTGATTCTAATCTGAGAGAAACTTCAAACACGCCAACTGATGAGTTAATGCCTCAGAAATGTGTTAAGAATCTGTAAGTAAGAGTTAGCTCTCACTTATCACCAAATGAAAACATTAAAGTCATAATTTGAATATTTTAAAGTGACTTCTGTTAGAAGGTTATGAACAGGGGGAATCTCTTTTCAGCCTCAGGTGGGAATCATTCCTCTGAGTCTGCATTTTCTGGTTGGTTCAGAGGTGTGTTCAGGTTCAGTTTGTTGGTTCCAAGGTGCGTTCAGGTTCAGTTTGTTTGTTTTGAGGTGTGTTAGGGTACAGTTTGTTGGTTCTGGGGTGCATTTAAAGTGATTCTGAGGTGCATTCAGGTACAGTTTGTCAGTTTTAAGGTGTATTTGGTTCAGTTTGTTGGTTCTGAGGTGCATTCAGGTTCAGTTTATTTGTTTTATGGTGTGTTCGGGTACAATTTGTTGGTTCTGAGGTGTGTTCAGGTGCAGTTTGTAGTTTCCGAGATGCGTTCAGGTACAGTTTGTTAGTTCTGAGGTGTGTTTGGTTCAGTTTGCTGGTTCTGAGGTGCATTCAGGTTCAGTTTATTTGTTTTATGGTGTGTTCGGGTACAATTTGTTTGTTCCGAGGTGTGTTCAGGTGCAGTTTGTAGTTTTCGAGATGCGTTCAGGTACAGTTTGTTAGTTCTGAGGTGTGTTTAGGTTCAGTTTGTTAGTTTTGATGTGTGTTTGGTTCAGTTTGCTGGTTCTGAGGTGCGTTCAGGTACATTTAGTTGGATCTGAGGTGCATTTAGGTTCAGTTTGTTTGTTTTTATGTGTGTTCGGGTACGGTTTGTTTGTTCCGAGGTGTGTTCAGGTACAGTTTGTTGGTTCCAAGAGAAATAATAATTTTTTAATTAGAGCTACCTCTCATTTATCACCAAATGAAAACATAATTTATAGTTTGAATCTTTCAAAATAACTTCTGTTAGAAGGTTATGAACAGTCAACATCTAACCTGTTGCAGGTAGAGCTCTGAAAGACCTCTATTTGGAAAAAATTGAGTTTATATCTGAATGTGCTGATATTATTTACCATTATTTAACCAGGCAAATCCCATTGAGATAGCTGATCTCTTTTGCAAGGGCAGCCTGGGCCTGAAGGCAATGTATTGTACATATCTTTGTGTTAATATTGTGTAATATGTAATGTTTTGTGACTAGCTAATAGCTAGTCTAAGCAAATTTTTGATAATAAAATAAGAGGAATTAGCAAAAGGTTTGTAAAGCTCAAAATTTAGTATGACGTGATCACATGCTAATTTTAATATTTCAGTATAAAATTTGTAAAAATCAACTTTTAAAGATCTAAACCTGCCAGCTGAGACATGTGAAGTCTAACTTCCTGTGACCCGTTTAAACTCTGACTCTGCAGGGAATCTGATTTGTAGATCCAAACAAGACCAGGTTTTACCAGAGCTGAATCAAAAACTGTGATGGAAACGAAGAACAGCTCAACAGTCGAACAGTGTAAACTCAATAAATATAAATATGTAGATAAAAACTTTCTACAGTACTTCCTGAAGTTGTAATTCCCACACAGGAAGTGTTTCTCAGAACCATTATGGCTGCCCAGGATTGCAGGTGTTGTTTCCCTGCATGTTTTCTGCTTTCCAGTGGGAGTTGTTAGCTCTGCCTGGTTTCCAGTTACTATTGTTTTCTGTGGAAATGCACGAGGAGGGGCTCAGAGCTCAGAGAGACGTTTTACTGTAACAAAGCAGCTCAGGATGAGGCCACCGGCAGAGGAGCGCATAACACAGCAGCGTCAAACCCTGGTCCATTAAAAAGACCATGACACACACTGTCCCCGTGTGTGTGTGTGTGTGTGTGTGACGCCCTCAGGAAAGACAGGTCCGTCAACTCTAACTCGCACTTGTATTTTCTCTCCAGACAATAATGTGAGAAATTCCAGTTATTTCTTTGGCTCCGCTCCACGTTCTCTGAAGAGACACACCTTTTGTTAACGCTGCGTGACTTCAGTCGCTCAGAACGTCTCAGACGCTTCCAAACACGCACAGAATAAAAACAAATTACAGCTGTTGTTCAGCTGCTCCTAAAACTTATAAGAATTTATTGTTTTTCTTTGCCTCAAACAGAGAAGAAGTGAAGGAGTTTTGTCCAATTTTTCTTTTTTATTTCTTTGATAGACGTGTTTCATGGCAGATGCTTTGACTTTAAAAAGTAGATAATTTGTTGTTATTGAAGACTACAATCAATTCAAAACACTTTCTGTCTTAGATGAGCAGCATGTGGGTACAGAAGTGTAGCTTCTTGCTCGTCAGAAGATAAATTAATATTTGTACATTTTTTTAAAGTAAGACCCATAAAATGATTTATTATTATAATTCTATCCTATTTTTTTGTCTCCAGCCAGTCCCAATTTGGTTTCATGGGTCATCAAAGCCTTCTACATTTGTCTAATATTTCTCACACTCGTGGAAACTAAATTAAGACACGAAGAAATCACCTGCATCAAAATTTGTGGCTATTTTTTTATGGAGATAATTTCTTTTGCAAATATTTGGACATGTTCAAATTTCCAGCAGCACAAATATAGAAAATGGCAAACCCCCCTGAGAACATTACAGGACTTTTACTTTCACAAAAACTGGAATGCTGTAAAACTCACAGATCACACGAAGTCAGGATGTTGGGTAAAGAGTAAATCAAAACTGGATGAAATGTTTTTCAAATGTCATGAAAAACAGAACAAATCAAACATTGAAACTAAGAAATGTCATCAGCCTGTCGCGATAACAAATTTTGCTGGGCGATAAATTGATAAATCAGGATTATATTGTTTGGGACCATTTTAAACAAATGCAATGACACCCCCCCTTGGAGTTAGAAAAGAGGTTGCCACGAAGAAAACGAACAACTAATTAAATTATGAACCTCATTTTAATTTATTGTGTGATTAATTGATTTATTGCTTATCGTGACAGGCCTAATTAGACATTCTAAATCCTGTAGATACATTTCTGCATTCTGGATTCTTTCCAAATGTGCAAATTGCTCATGCAAACAGCACTAATGCACCCCTATATCATCAGAGAGGCAGGCCATTGAACTGTGTGCTGATGACAGTCTGGATGTGTAGACGTGGCATCTGTTGTCTCAGCCCATTTTAAACCATCCTTGGTTCACATATGGTTTCTTCTTTGCCTGATAGAGCTTTAAGCAGCATCTGTGTCTGAGCTGTGTTCTGTGGAGGCGTTCCTGAGTCCATGCAGTGATGTCCAGATCAGAACCAGACCAGTTTTTAATGCAGTGGCCCCTGGCAGGTGTGAGTAAACACCGTCTGGGTTTAGCTCCAGGGATCCGGTCTGAGGAGGTTTGATCCAGACTAACCAACCGCCCAGTCGTGGTTAACAAGCCACACAGCCGGTGAACCGTCAGTGGAGCGAGCACACCTGCACCGCCGGACCTCTTCCTCTTCTTCTTCTTCTTCTTCTTCTTCGTGCTGCAAGAACCTTTTCCATTCAGTCAGGATCTGGATCCACTCACTGCAGCCAGTCGTGAGTACCGATGAGGATGATGATGAGCAGAAACAGTCAGGCAGGGGCGGTCGTGACGTTTTAGTGTTTTAACAGTCGACTCGGTCAAAACATTTTATCTGACGTTTCCGTCGCTGCACGTCGAAGCAAACAAATCAAACAGATCAGATATTTGCGATATCAGCGGATCGCAGGTTCTGCTGCGGTCGGAGCAGAGTAGGAGGCGGAGCCGGATGATCAGCTGTTCTTTTGTCCTGAACTATGCTTTCATCTGGAGGTATGCTGCCCTGATCCTGAAACCCTCATCACTCTGCTTCCTGCTGCCTCAGACGCAGAAAATCCACAAGTTTCAACAAATCCAGACAGGAGCAGATACCAGAAGAATCAGTTTTCAACCAAACATGTCTGTTTGAGGCTCCTGGGTGTGAAAAATAAATACTTCATCAAACCAAACAAACGTGAAAATGTTCTAGTGGATTATTATTCTGTAAGGATTATTATTCTGTAAGGATTGTGTCTCTTTACAAAAAATACCAAGTGATGTTTGTTGCATTTTATAATCACTTTATATTTAATCACCTGTATGTGGCCACAGATGTAACATTAAAACATTTCAGGCTTTTATAGCAATGAATCAATAAATCACACCATAAATTATAGTGAGGTGGATAATTTTGTTTGTTTTCTTCATCAGGAAGTTGAACCTCTGTAGCAGGGTTCAATAAATACTGCTGCTGGGGCACGAAAACTATTACTTTATTTTTTAATATGGACATTTAATTGAAATTTTCAGAAAAATAAATGAAGACATATAGCATTTTAAATCACGTAGTCTCATAATTTTTCCCTCCCTCCTGCTGTACGTCACTTATATCGAAACATTAACAGTAGGTTTTTTTCACACTTGAGTTGTCGAAGAACTTGTTATTTTTTATTTCTTATCAACCACAGAGATGTAAAGAAGACGTGGATGTTCGCTTGCTCATAAATCCATATTTCTTATTTAAGTGCAGCAGATTATTTTTAGCAGCCTGAAGAAGCTCATGAGTATGGCAGGCTGTTTTTACATTTAATTGTTTTCAGCACGAGATATCTGAAATTGTGTTATGACTAGACATATTAGTTATTTAAGATCTTTTTAATTATATTTTGACTTGGCAAAATACTTATTTGAGATATTTCTGATTACATTTTGACTAAATGACATCAGATTTACCATTAAGTTGTATGAAGGCTCCAATTCAAGATATGTTTAATGACCTTATTATTAAAAAATATGTGAGAGGCTTTTAAAAGCGACCCGCTCTTTTAATAAATACTAGTAATATTTCTGCTGTCAGTCACCGTTATATGTTCAAAAGCAGCCCCCCCCAAAAAAAAAAAAATAATAATCATGTTATTGATAATTATGTCCTGACTCAGCCAGTTTGCCTCTGTTTAATCAGACCTCATATGTTACTCTGTTTGTAACCATGGTATTTTTTTGTAGTACATGTTATAGTACAGTACACATTTTATCAAATTGAACATTCATGTCAGGCAGTTAACATTTGGCGTCACCTACATGACTTCATAAACTAGGGCTTGTGTAAGTGTGTATTAATATATTAGTTTAAAATAGTCTCTAAACAATATTATCGTTTATCGTAGGGATGTACGATTTATCGGCACTAACATCGGTAAGTAAAGCTGGGCGTTTTGGGAGGGGAAATGGTTGGTTGAGCGGTGTCTGATTGATCATGATAGTGTTAGTGACGCTGCGCAGCCAGGAATAACTGAAGCAGAGCCATGTCAGCGGGCTGATCATTTTTTACAATATAAAGAAAAATACACAATTATCTTTGTGTGTATGTATATGTAAATAATTTGTGTTTGCGTAATATCAGTAAATAATAGGTTATCGCCCATAACAGCAATATTAACATCGCGTATCAACATCGGCTGAAATTTTCATATCGATGCATTTGTAATTTATCGCAATAATTTCTGAGACAATTTATCATCCAGAAAAATTAATTATCATGTCAGGTTTATTTTTACTAAAGTTTCATGAGACAGATGCCACACTGACATCTGACAATGTTTTTTACTTTTTACTAACTACTGTTGTTTAAAGTGTCTTTGTTCAATTAAACTGACATTTAGCTCTTTAATAGTTTGTTCCTCAAAGATGAAACGGTTGAATTAAAGAAAAAAACTGACATTTAGCTTTTTGTTCGGAATTCATTCCATTTATTTTCATCTGATTGCTCTATAATTAGCCATTTTAGCACCAAAGCTATCCATCAAAATAAAAAGTTTGAATATCAGAAAATAACTTTATATTATTGTGTTGTTGTGCATGTTTTTAATATATGATTTAAATCCAACTGGAGCTGATTTAAGAGATTAAAAACTTGATCTAAAACTATTAAAACCACAGATTTGAATTCAAATCTGCAGCGTTTTGATTCAGTTGATTTACATCCTCTGTTCAGGATGTATTTTTTTTATCTGGTCCATCAGAAACCTGATGATCTTGTCAGGTTTTCATCAGAACTGCAGCTTGCGTGTCGAACTTTATCTCTGTTGGTTCATCAGCCTCATCAGTCCTGGTGCTCCTGCAGGATGTTTTATAACCTTTTTATTTTTATTTTATTCAAATGTACCTGCTTTTAAAAGCATTTACTCTTAAAGTACTGGACTGCAGCTGAGTTTAAAACCTTTTTTTTTATCTTTCTTTAATACTGAGATGCTTTTCTTTGTCTGATTTTGCTGTAATCTGACATCATATCAGTGGTTACACGTTTCAGAAACACTTTTTGTTTCAGTGTCAGAGGCCTCGCTTTGTCTCAACAGGAAATCCACAATTTGTTGTGGATCTAGTTTGTAAAGAAGTTTAAAACCGACGCGAACAGAACCAGAGTTAAATTCTGAGTTGTCAAGGAACAAAGTATAAATACTTCGTTATCTTACTTACGGACAAATTTTGGCTACTTGTACTTGACTGAAGTAATTATTTTTCAGCCTGTTTTTACATCAACATTGTACATTTTCACACAGTTATCTATACAAGAGGTTCTCCAATCGAGGTCCCAGGACCCCCAGGGGTCCACAAGCTGTAGATTAGGGTTCCTCACAAATTACAATAGTTAATTTTGTCACATCATTTAAAGAAGTGCAGATACACATGGGGAACAATCAAACAAAAAGTAACATATAATCATGGTATTTAAGGGTTAAAAGAGCAGTAATTAGCTTTTAATCAGTGTGAGTTTTATGAGGAAGTTCCTGGAAATGTTTCTCCCCTGACCTACATTATTACATTTCGGCTTGCTTTCATTTCAGCTTCTCATTATTTAAAAAAAAAACAAATATCCAGATATGACGTTTCCCAGTTAGAGTGAATTTAACTCCGACCCACAGCTCAAGGACAGAACACGTGTGTGTAGCCTAGTATGAAGATTATCGCCTGTGACACACACACACACACACACACACACACACATATATATATATAAACAGGTAGTCTAGCTCATACCAAATTGTTCAACAATAACATTTAACAACATTTTAACCATTAGAGAAATGTTTTCAGGGGAGGTTGAGAACTGTAGGTCCCTGTGAGGCGACCCTAAGCTTCACTCCTCTAAAGCATTTTTTTTCTCTTCACATTTTTACTTTTGTACTTTTAGTAGTTTTAAATATGGCTGCACCTCATCAGGAACAACTGCAATGTGCAAAAACTGTGTTTAATATTGCGATAAAGGAACAAATATTGAAGTACGCATTTTTTTTTAAAGTGCAACCAGTCACAGCTGCAGTATTAGTGACAAAACAAACTGCACGCAAAACAGTTTAATAACTTTTAAACATTTTCTGATTCTTTAAATACTGAGAAATGCTCCTTTCATCAGTTTTTTTAAATATATAATAAAAAACATTTAAAAGAAAGGTTAAAGAATTTTAAATAAGAGTTAACGAACCTAAACCTACAGAGATTTCTCTCATTGCAACATTTTCTCCACTCAAGTGGTTCTGATTTGATGATGTGGTGTTTCAGGTCATCAGCCTAACAAAATGCAGAAATGCAACTGTTTGTTGTAGTTTACCAGTTTTTTTGCAATAAACACATTGCACAGGCTGTTACTACGATGAGGATAAATTTGCGATATATTGTGCAGTCTTAGTTTTTAAAAAGTTTTTAAAACTTTTATACTTTTACTTGATTAAAAAGCTTGAGTTTATCCATAAACTCTACAGAAGTCTTTTTAAACCTGAGTATCTAAACTTCTACTTGAGTAATGAATGTGAAAACTTTTGACACCTCTGGTTATTCTGCTTTTGAGTTGTCTTTGACTCAACGTGGATTTTTTGAAGGGGAATTTTTAAAAATAAGGGAGAAACGGGGGGCTTGAAAATCAAGACCGAAACTTCCAAACAGTAATAAAAAGACTTTAATGATCGGCGTTAGAACAAATGAGCAAAACTGTCTTTAAATTCAAACCTGGTTTCAGAGGTTTTATTGCTAAAATATTGAACATTTTTTGTGTTTCGGCTCTTAAAAATGAGTACTTTCTCAGCTTTCTAATTAGAGAAACTAACTGTTTTAGGTTATTTACAGGTAGTAGCAGCCGGACAGAGGCTGACCTGATATCCTGTTCAGGCGTTTTTAAAGAAGCCCCGCCTCCTCGATTTAAACGGTTTTCTCACTGTTTTACTGAAATCTGTTTGTGTTTGTCTGCAGGTAAGAAGAAGCCGGTGCTCAAGCTCTCCAAGGAGGTGTTTGAGCAGCCAGCACCTGCTGCCGTGTAAGAACCAACTTCGCTTATTGATCCTCACTTCCTGGTTTGCATGAACCTGATCTTTTTCAACCTGCTGAACATGTGAAACTAAAACCCACCAGACAGCAGCTAATGTTCCTGTAAAAGACTTTTACAGCACAAAAAACATTCTCACAATTTAAACTGAAAATCTCATATAAATTTAAAGTCTAACTGGTTTGCAGTTTGTTCCTTAAACATCCTGTTTCACCGGTTTTGATGAAATTACTGGTCTTTTTGTGTTGCAGACCCCCCAGAGATTTGGATTCAAAGGCTTGTGTAACAATTGGAGAAAAGGTAATTTATTTATTTCTTGTTCCAGCTCGCGCTCTGGGTTTTGTCGTAACGTCTCGGTGAGGCCTTTTACTGTTTGTTGTTGATCCACTCCAGCTGGATCAGTTCAGGTTCTGTTCGCCCCGCTGAACATTACAGCTGTCCTCTGATCGCGGGGACGCTGGAATGCTCTTTAATGCCACTCAGGCAGTAAAAATATTTATTTTGAACTCATCAAATAAAAGGAATTTTCCACTGGAGTTAGAATAATTCAAAGTTACTGAAGCGGCGTTAACGATGCGTTTGAGGGACGTATGTTTTTAGAAGTTTTTTCCTTGATCATCATGAGCTTTTATGTCTAAAGTAGTTGTGATGGAGTGTTTTTTAATCCTCTGGTTGTGTCTGGAGCAGAAATGTGAGGTGAAGGCAGACGACCTGGAGCAGATCTGTGAACTGGGCCGGGGAGCGTACGGAGTGGTGGACAAGATGAAACACGTTCCGTCCGATCTGATCATGGCTGTGAAGGTGAGTGAGTCCTTCACCTGTTTACCTGAAGCCCAAAACTCTTTGATCATTCCTGGTTCCTGCGGTTCTGTTCCAGCGGATCCGGGCCACGGTGAACACTCAGGAGCAGAAGAGGCTGCTGATGGACCTGGACATCTCCATGAGGACAGTGGACTGTTTTTACACCGTCACGTTCTACGGAGCGCTCTTCAGAGAGGTAGCATCATAAATGACCACTAATCTGTGGGGATTGAATGATAATTCTGTTTGGATTAACACGAACAAACATCTGTCCTGAAAAATGTAAACACTAACGAGCAGCTGACAGTTAAAATCTGAAAAATTAGATAATTTACAGTTTATGGTATCGGGTTAAAG
Organism: Cynodonichthys magdalenae; assembly: GCA_031762555.1. Classification (NCBI taxonomy): domain Eukaryota; kingdom Metazoa; phylum Chordata; class Actinopteri; order Cyprinodontiformes; family Rivulidae; genus Cynodonichthys; species Cynodonichthys magdalenae. The sequence continues at coordinate 18,545,562 of JARVJO010000125.1, read as the reverse complement.
TGATCCATGATTACTTGTAACATTAGACATTATTTAGTAAACATTTACTTAAACTGTTAAATAAATAAAATAAATACATAACTAAAAATATATTGTCCCACCTACGGCGTTATTTTATTAATGCTGCAAAGCATACCGGGTAAATGATGACATAGATTAGGTTTTTGCTAGTGCCAAGCTAATACATATATAGTCATATAGCGTTAGCACCAAGCTAATACATATATAGCCATATAGTGTTAGCACCATGCTAATACATATATGGATATATAGCATTAGCGCCATGCTAATACATATATGGACATATAGCGTTAGCGCCATGCTAATACATATATGGTCATATAGCGTTAGCACCAAGCTAATACATATATAGCCATATAGTGTTAGCGCCAAGCTAATACATATATGGACATATAGCATTAGCACCAAGCTAATACATATATAGCCATATAGTGTTAGCACCAAGCTAATACATATATAGCCATATAGTGTTAGAGCCAAGCTAATACATATATGGACATATAGCATTAGCACCAAGCTAATACATATATAGCCATATAGTGTTAGCGCCAAGCTAATACATATATGGACATATAGCATTAGCACCAAGCTAATACATATATAGCCATATAGTGTTAGTTTGTGTATAGTGTATTTTCAAAATAATTAACCAAAGAAAGATTATTTTGTTGAAATCCCAGCTATATTAATAAATATATGGATATATTGCTACACAACTGCTGCCAAAATGTATCGTTCTGTTTAATAAGCAGATGGCAACATGTAGCATGTAGCATGTAGCATACACTCATAATACATAATACACTATTTCTGACTTCCACATTTATTACTGGATTTATCGCGTAACCTCGCATTTTCTGTGCATGCTTCTCGGATCTCCTCTGTGTGTAAAAGCTTGCACAGTCTGGCACCGGGAACCTAGAGAACGTCATAATTTACCCAGTATGGTTTACAGCGTTAATTAAATGGTGATGTCAATGTATTTTATAAAATTTATAAGAACTAAACAGCCTACTAAACAGTCTTTGCATTACAGTTTAAGTAAATTTTTATCAAATAATGTTTAATGTTACAGGGAATCGTGGATCCCTTTAGGACCCGTGTGATCAGGTGAACATTTACAGGTTTGTCATGTGGAGGTGTCAGAAGGCCTGAATGTTTAGTTCAGGGAGGGACAGGACTAGGACTGAATTAAAACACCTCTGAGCAGAAAACTTCCTGCAGCACCGAGTGGATGTTCAGGATTTCCTCGCTGTGACTCAGACTCTGCAGCTTCCTGGCTGCTTTTGTTTCACCACTTTTTTTTAAATTAATTTAATTTTTAATCCTGATCTTCTTCCAAAACCTCCCCTTCTTCGTCTGTTGCCAGGGTGACGTCTGGATCTGCATGGAGCTGATGGACACCTCCCTCGACAAGTTCTACAAGAAAGTGATCGAGAAGGGCCGGACCATCCCCGAGGACATCCTGGGAAAGATCGCCGTCTCAGTGGGTTCCTGACAGCTGAACTTCCTGCGACGCCTCAGCTCCACATAAAGACATGAAGTCGTTACGTAACGCTCATTTGCTTATTAATGCTCTCTGTTGTTACAGATAGTAAAAGCTCTGGAGCATCTGCACAGCAATTTGCAAGTCATCCACAGAGGTAAGAGCCTGAGTGGAAACCATTAAAGTCTCAGAGACATCGTCAGAATGGAGTCAGCTGCTTCCTTCCTTCCGTTAAAAACCCTTTAACGGCTTATTAAAGCCAGCTCGGTGGGAGATATTTGCATCTTTTTTTTCTGCTGGATTGAACCCTGCGGGCTGGGTTTGTTTTTTTAAAACTGTCATCTAGCAACAAAAAACACAAGTTTTATTCTTCTGTCTCCTGCAAACATAAAACACGTCGGTCTCATCGAGCTGACAGTAGAAAAATAAACAAGTGGTTCTGTTTGATTCTGTCTTAGTAAAACAGTTTGTTTAACAGACGCTCATGTTTGAAACCCGGTTCATCCTGAGTTTGTTGGATTTGTTCGTATTTGAGTGAGAAAAAAAAAAAGGTTTATTCAGTGTGCTCTGCTCCGGGTTTCTCCAGATGTGAAGCCCTCCAACGTGCTGATCAACACTCAGGGCCAGGTGAAGATGTGCGACTTCGGCATCAGCGGCTACCTGGTCGACTCTGTGGCTAAAACTATGGACGCTGGCTGCAAACCCTACATGGCCGTAAGCAAAACCAGACCACACAGAAATACTAGGGTCAAGAGTCAGCTGCTGATGACGATTAGAGGAAAACATCAGGCTGTATCATCAGCTGGGTTGCGGCCCACGTACGTCACTGCACCGCCCCGTAACCCATGCTTCCATCCAACTCTAATGCAAATTTTAATGGGCGTGGCCTATATGGACTGAGACACAACCTTTAACTCCAACTGTCCCTCAAAGAAAATAGGAAGTAGCTTCTTTAAAATAATTCATGAAACTTCTTTAGGTTGGTTAATTAAATGTAAAATAAAGAAATGAATACATGACATGAAGTCCCTCCTTATCATCTGTTTGCTGATTGGCTGGGCGAAGTGACATCATCATCATGTTACCTTTCCCTCCCTCAGCCGGAGAGGATCAACCCGGAGACGAACCAGAAGGGCTACAACGTCAAGTCCGACATCTGGAGTTTAGGAATCACCATGGTGAGCTCGCCTCGTCTTCATTCGGTGTTTTGACCGATCTGAGAAGCATCAAAGTCTTTGTTCCTGAATTCCTGTCTGTAAGTTGAAACCACCTTGTTTTCGTGGCCTCAGATCGAGCTCGCCATTCTGCGCTTCCCGTACGACACGTGGGGAACGCCCTTTCAGCAGCTGAAGCAGGTGGTGGAAGAACCTTCGCCCCAGCTTCCTGCAGACCAGTTCTCCCCGGAGTTTGTGGACTTCACCTCTCAGTGGTACGTTGGCGTCGGGCAGTTCTGAGGAAACACCCAGTAGACCATTAACACCACGGCTACAGATTAAACTCATTTTTATGTTCTTCAGTTTCACGTTGGTTATCACTTAGTTTTTTATTTAATTGAGATTGTAGGAAAGTGTCGTCTGAAATGAGATTTTCAAAAGAAATGAGTGAAAAGATAAACAATCGGTGAGAATTAGTTTAATTTGACTCAACTGTTAAATCGGTAAATTAAACTTTCTCTTCTTTGTCAGGCCTCCATCTTTGTGTCAATGTGTCCACCTGGTATCCATTTTTTAATGACTTCTCTTTCGTCCTCCTGCTGGTTTTGTTTCCTCTTTTCTCTGTTGCTTAGTTACACCTGCAGGTATTAACGAAGTGGAAGAAGCAGCCTGTAACTGTCAGAGCAGCAAGGCGTTCCTTAATTAAAGACAAACCTGTAAACTGAGTTTTTGCACTGAAAGCTATGCTTTTTTAATTTTTCACTTTTCTGCTCAAAACTGTTGAAACTCTTGGGAAATGTTTTCAAAAGTCAGTGTTAAAAAAAAGTGTTAAATTCTAAATTACAAACCTGTTTCCTTTACCATCGGTTTCTGTCACGTTGACGGTTCTGTTTCCTGTTCAGTCAGTTTAACTGAACTCTGCGGAAACAGTTTGGTCATTTCTTTTTTTTTTCTGCAGCTTAAAGAAAATCGCCAAAGAGCGGCCGACGTACACAGAACTGATGGTGAGTTTTCCTCCTCTTTGTGTTCAGACTGTAATGGTGTTAATTAGACACAGGAGGGCGCTCTCAGACTGTTGCCTTACATCTTACACCTCACACCGAACACACCAAACTGAGGTGGATGTTACACCTTGTAGTGATCGCTCACTTTCTGAAAGGACAAAAACAAGTCAGCAGTCAGAAGTAAACACAAATAACAGTCAGAAATAAACAAAAACAACAGTTAGAAATAAACAAAAACATATCAACAGTCAGAAATAAACACAAACAACAGTTAGAAATAAACAAAAACATATCAACAGTCAGAAATAAACACAAACAACAGTTAGAAATAAACAAAGCATATCAACAGTCAGAACCTGATGTTCTGATGGTTCTAACCTGATGTTCTGATGGTTCTGACCTGATGTTCTGATGGTTCTAACCTGATGTTCTGATGGTTCTGACCTGATGTTCTGATGGTTCTAACCTGATGTTCTGGTGGTTCTAACCTGATGTTCTGATGGTTCTGACCTGATGTTCTGGTGGTTCTGACCTGATGTTCCGGTGGTTCTAACCTGATGTTCTGGAGGTTCTGACCTGATGTTCTGATGGTTCTGACCTGATGTTCCGGTGGTTCTAACCTGATGTTCTGGAGGTTCTGACCTGATGTTCTGATATTTCTGACCTGATGTTATGGTGGTTCTGACCTGATGTTCTGATGGTTCTAACCTGATGTTCTGATGGTTCTGACCTGATGTTATGGTGGTTCTGACCTGATGTTCCTGTGGTTCTAACCTGATGTTCTGATGGTTCTGACCTGATGTTCTGATGGTTCTGACCTGATGTTCTGATGGTTCTAACCTGATGTTCTGATGGTTCTGACCTGATGTTCTGATGGTTCT
>JARVJO010000125.1:18512261-18525689 GCA_031762555.1 Cynodonichthys magdalenae | reverse complement strand
TCCATCCATCCATCCATCCATCCATCCATCCATCCATCCATCCATCCATCCATCCATCCATCCATCCATCCATCTGTCTATCCATGCATCCATCCATCCATCCATCCATCCATCCATCCATCCATCCATCAATCTGTCCATCCATCCATCCATCCACCCATGTGTCCATCAATGCATCCATCTATCATTCCAACCATCCATCAATCCATCCCTCCATCCATCCATCCATCCATTTATCCATCCATCCATCCTCCCGTCCAACCATCCATCCATCCATTCATCCATCCATCCATCCATCCATCCATCCATTCATCCAACCATCTATCCATCTGTCCAACCATCCATCCGTCCGTCCATCCATCCATCCATCCATCCATCCACCCATGTGTCCATCAATGCATCCATCTATCATTCCGTCCATCCATCAATCCATCCCTCCATCCATCCATCCATCCATCCATTTATCCATCCATCCATCCTCCCGTCCAACCATCCATCCATCCATCCATTCATCCATCCATCCATCCATCCATCCATCCATCCATCCATCCATTCGTCCAACCATCTATCCATCTGTCCAACCATCCATCGGTCCATCCATCCATCCATCCGTCCGTCTGTCCAACCATCCATCCATCCATCCATCCATCCATCCATCCATCCATCCATCCATCCATCCATCAATGAATCCATCTATCTCGTTGCAGCTCATCTTCATCACAGCACTGCAGAAGCTGCAATAATCACTCTGTAGACCTCACACTCCATTCTTCTTTCACTCATGAACAAAACCCTGAGACACTTAAACTCCTCCTCTTGTGTCTGAGCCTCAGTCCTGACCTGGAGAGAGCAGTCTACCATTGCTGACTGGAGGCTGGGGTGAGGATTTTTGAGTGGCAGATCTGTCCTGTTAGTGCATCTGTCAGTGTTTGATCATTTCTCAAAAAATATAGATTATTATAATAATTAAAACTAATTCTCAAATCTCAGAAATAAAAATACATGTGACTCAGGTGACCGCTGGTGCAGTAAATGTTTGAACCAGTCCACAAATAGCAGGGAATCAATCACTTTGCATAAGAGCAGAACTGAGCAGAAATAAAGTGATTAAAGACGTGTTTACCTGCTCCACACCTCCGGTTTCTATGGAGCAACTGGAGCTGCAAAATGAAGCATCTGTGGGTAAAAATTGAGGCTGAGATGACCGAAGGAGATTTAGGCTGGCTGCTGGAGGCAAACACACACACACTCACTCAGCCATTAGTCTCCATAAAAGTCCGAGGCCTGTCAGCATTAATCAGCTCCTGGCCTGTTTTTGTGAACTTTTTAGCCGAGGTGTACCCGAACACGGCGCAGCAGTTTTCCCATCATCATCATCATCATGTGTGCACAAACCCACGTGGCTGACAGGAAAGCTGGGTCTCCGTGCTCTGTTGTCCTTATGGTTTTCCATCACTAAGGTTGGCCATGGATCTGCTTCGAACAGGTCCTTACATGGGTGGGAGGGGCAGAGGATTCTGACCAATCACCTGTCTGCAGTCGTTTTATTGAACTGGGTTGGCTTTCAGGAACTTTGCGGTAATATGGGCGTTTTTCTTTTCCTCTGTTGATACTGATTTCCCCCTGGTTCTTCCTGCTGACCTGATAAATTCTGGTTTTAGAGGATTTGTTTATGTTCTGTACCAACTGTCTTTTTCATTTACCTGAGTCGACCCAACTGTTTAGTTGGAACTGAGCACATCGTCCTTGCAGTGGTTGCTCACACTTTAGTGGGTGTAAAAACAAAACACATTGATTGTGTTTGTATGGTTCTGGTGACCTCCATATATTGAGGTTTACATTCTGAATGTGACCCCGTTTCTTTTATATTCTGTCTTCAAAGAATGTCCTGACTAAGTATTTGTTATGAATTTAAAAGAGAGTTTTCTTTTGACAGTGTTTCAGTAAATAAAAGCTCTGTTGGTTGCCTTGGTGCCGTCAGGACTAAATTAAGCTCCTAATTGAAGACGGGTCAGATCCATCAGGTGAAAAACACCGCCGCTCTCTTTTCATGCACACTCAGACTAATAATAAAAAACCCAAACAGTTTCCTGAAAGCAGGACATGAGGAGCGATGGATCATCTGAGGACATGAAATGTTCTGCTTTGGTTTTCATTAATGTGATTTACTTATGAGTGTTTGTTCAGATCATGTTGACTTTTTTAATTCAGTATGAATAATTTGCTCTTTCTGATCACAAATTATGAAAAATCCTCTAATGAACCATCTTCAGAGTATAATTGTACAAGATATTTAATTTGTTGTACTGTTGGTACAAAGAGATCTGATCATGAATTCAACAAAATGAAAAATAAGATGTCTAAAGGTTTTTTATTTTTCTTACAAAACCTGTCAGGTGTCATGGATTGAAATATTAAGAATCTGTTTATAGTTTAGGAATCCATCTGTATGGATTTATAATTTGTTGCTTCAGTTTTGTTTTTCCACGCTCACAGATTTCCTTACAGATATTTTGTTTGAAAGAAAACCAAGATGTCATTAATGGGTTCAATGAGAATGGATAATTGGATATTTTAGATCAGATTTCTAGGATATTGAACTGAAACTACAGAAATCTCTTCTAAATTTAAGAAAAGTCAAATATGCACAAGCTTATTTTAATCCAAACAAGTCATTTTCTGAACTGAATAAGTGTTTAAGAATATAAATAAATTATAAAAAATTCTAACTGAACTGTTAAAATGGCATCAGAAGATCATAGATCTTAAATAGAACATAAATATTAGGGGTGCAACGATACAGACAAAAAAAAATTCATGCTCTTCTTAACTTGTAATTTATTACAAGTATTATTGTATTGTTCTTGGTTTTTTATTGTTTTTGTACAGTTTTTTTTTCAGTGATTTTTGGTTAGTCGTGGCACAGAAACAGCTGCACCAATCAACATGAAATTTGGTAACAATGCAGATGTGTTCGACCTACACTGCACCAGCCAACAGTTTTACAATAGACCCCATATTTGAGGAGGGGGCTATACAAAAATGCTTATAACTCAAAAACTATTCAACATGGGAGCTTCAGATATTTATTTTTTGTTTGTATGTTTGTTTGCTTTGATGAAAGGCTATCCATCTGACCCACTAATGAGCCCAACCCCCTCCAGACCCCCAATCCTCAATGCAGCCTAGGTGGAGTAGTCGAAAACAGATCCACTGAGCCTTCAACACAGAAGTGTATTGAAGGGTTTCACATACGTGTATTGTTGCATCACTAACAAATATATGAGCCTTAGAAGCAGACAAATGCACTAAACTGTGAGAAAAGATTTTTGCAGTCTTTTATTTCTGGTTCGGACACCTGACAAGTTCTTTCATTTTTAAAAATATGTCAGATATTTACAAAGTTTAGGTTCTGTAAGTAAATCTGCCAAAAGCTTCACTCTAAAAATGAAATGTTGGATTTACTTAACCATGTTATGTCAACTGGTTCCACTTAACTGAGTTAAGTAATTTCAAAGCAACATGCTCATGTTCTTTGGTTAAAAAACTGGTATATTGCGTTGAATTTACTCAACTCAGTTAAGTAGAACCAGTTGACATAACATGGTTAAGTAAATCCAACATTTCATTTTTTAGAGTGTTTTTGATCTCCCAGCTTGATGAGAAGAAGCTAGTTTTCTGAAATGTGCAAGCTCAGCTTTAATCGTTTTGTTCATCATCAGTGCTTCTAGTTAAACTAACTTCCCTCAGACTTTTTCATTAATGGACAGAGAACATCTTGATTGATTCATGCATGAATCAGAACCAAACATGTCATTTTTTTAAGTCTGAATAATGATGTGAAACTGTTTGGTAACTGGTGTGCCTGTGTGTACCTGTTCCTGTTTCACTCGGCTCTCTCAGGGGATTATGGACCCAGAGCTGACGTCGCTGGTTGTTAGCGTCCTCCCACTCCCGTTTGTGTACCTATAGCAACAGCTGGGCACAGCGGGGAGGGTGTCACATCTCTGGTGGCATAAAAATAATAATAAACCTGCACAATGTGGTCTGTGCAGACTGTGCAGATCACAAGCTCCATTTACAAGAACAAGTTAAACGTGACTTTAGCTAATGTTTTTGTTTGTTTTTGGGTTCACTCTTACAAACATCGAACAGTTGCTCTTCGATCAAACATTTTTTTTAATGTTTGAGTTCGGAATGAAAAACCTTAAATTTGCCACTGTCTCTGCAACCTCCTACCATTTCTAACACTTCCACTTCAGCACATCTTCAAACAATGCTTCAGGGCAGGGGTGCTCTGAGGGGCGGGAGCTCGGCTTGAAACCGAGCTGGGAGGAGCTAGGCACAAATAGGCGGAGCTTTGTACCAGCTTGTACCATGGCTATTACAGGAGATTCGTGGATTTCTCAAACATGCATGAATCAGGGGCGGAGCAAGACTTTTTGGAAGGGGTGGAACAGGAGAGGCCAAGATGTTTTTTTTTTATGGAGGCACATACAAATAAAGAAAAGCACTCTGGATTTGAAAATTCAAGATGGCTGCCACAGCTGATTTAAAATGGCTTTAATTCAGCAGAAGTCACAACCTTATATTCAGCTATTTTTAGACATGCAAAACAGAAGATCAGTATAGAAATAGCCGAAACCAATCTTCATCATATATTCAAGATGGCCACCACAGCTAACTTTAAAAGGCTATAATTCAGCCATTTCAAGACTTATTGAGATGAAATGTGTTGAGTTGCTTTGATCACATGCTAACTGTGGGTGTTAATCCCAAAATAAGCTAACCACTAATGCTAATGCTAATGCTAATGCTAATTTTACAAAGGGCTATATTTAGCCTTTTTTAAACATAAACAGATGACATTTTTTACAGTGCAAAATCATCATAGAACAAACTTTCACAACATCTAAACATAAATACAAAATCCGAGATCCCCACCCACTTTTTTAAAATTTATGAGTGGTGTCTGGGGTGACCAATCAGGTACCAGGGGTGGTACCACCCTGGCCACCCCTCTGCCTTCGCCCCTGGCATGAATGAGTCCAAGCAACACTCTGGGTAGGTTTTTGATGACACTAAAACACAATATAAATGTCCCAGATGAGGATGCATCATCACGCAGTTCTTCAATTTTCTTCTCACAATGAAGAAAACTCGTGAGCTTGGTACTGTCAGCTAGCTGCGGCACAGATGAGATGCTACCTTTTGTCTCACATCATAAGATGTTCTATTCTGACCATTAAGGTCGGGTATATATTTCAGACACAACTACTCTCTGAAAAAATTAAGTATTCACCAGACTTGTCAGAGAAGCTCAGTCTAAAACAGTCCCATCCTGTTCGCAGCTGTTGGCTTCTCTCTCAGTATTCTCCCTTACACACACACCCTCTCACACACACACATACATACACACTCGTCCTCGGTTAGCCTCACTGACCACTGAATCACCTCCTACTCCTCTCCACCCACTCTGTCCACACTCTGAGCTGTTAATCCCCCTTTTTTTGTCCAGCCGGCAGCTTCTGTGATGCTCATTTAATCACTGACAGTGTTTTTGTGCGCTGGTCATCCTGTCAGATAAAATCACACTGCTAACAAAGTCATCAGCCCTGTGGACAAAAAAGAAAAAATGAAAGGCACTGTCGGGCTACTGGATAGTTTCAGCGATGATCGGACTCCAAACATGCATGAGTTTAGTCGTCATGCGTGAGCTGCTGTCACAGTAAAGCTTGTTTTCAGTTTCACACATGATGAACCATTTTAGTTTGGCAGGCAGTCATTTACACAGCATGTTTCCATTATTGATGGGACCAAAAAAAGAGCACATTTGAATAAATACGTCCATTGCATGCTCTCATCTGACTGTGGTTTAAAATATAAAAATTGAACAAATACTCAAAAAACCTTTAGATTTTCCTGTTTAGGAAGCTTGAATCATCATTTGTTGTATTTACTGTTGGTTCAACATTGCAGTAATTTGGTATTTTAAACAGATTTATAATAATGTCTAATCTATCCAATCAGAAAATAATCCTAACACTAAAACAAATGGTTAAAATGTTTCTTTTAAAGGCTGAGCTGAGCTTGAATTCCTCTAATCTGGTCATAGACGTGTTTTTATGTTAGCAAAGGAGTGACATGAAGTCCACCTGTCCTCTTGGGACAGACCCTGTGATAGGCTGTGTCAAATTTAGGGGCTGCATGATGCATCCTTCTAACAGCGATGCGCCGAAGGATGTCCAAATTCGAAGGCAAATGCGTCCTTTTTCCCTTGATTTGAGGGATGGGTCCTCAAATCCAATGAATCCAATGGATCCTTCAAAGCCCACTCTATCCAGAGGTCATCGTAAACGAGCTTGTATGGCGGGTCCTTTAGTCCTTCATGTATTGCCTCCAAGCTAATTTTGTCAATTTATAATATTAAAGGGAAAATATGTCAAATCAACTTTTTTGATGTTGCTGCTTTTTTATTATTATTACAACAAAACAGGCTACGATGCTCCAGGTTGTAAACGGCATGAAGCTGTTGTGATGACTGCAGAAATGGCGGAATCAGAAGGAGGTTCTTAAAGAGACAGAAACCAATTTCAAGGTGTTTAGAAACGGCTGTGATGTGAAGTCAAATTAATTTTTGATTTATACAAATAAACAGCATTTAATAACTAAAGGTGGCATATTTACTTTATTTTGGTATAGAATTGAACTATATGCCTGAGAACACATAATGTTGCCCCTTTAACATTTTGCTAATTTCTACTTTTATTGCTTCTGTTTAGCTTCATCCTGGTTGCTAGGCAACAGGACATACATGAGAGGGTGGGAATAAAGCTGAAGTCTACACTGTCCGAATTAACAGCCACTTTCTTCCCAGTTGACAAGGCACCCAGCCCACGTAGACCAGGTAGGCCGGGTCCTCTGAGGGTTGTAGCCTCTGAATTTGGACACAACTGTGGTCAAGCCTGTCCTGCACCCCCTGACCCTCCCTGATGAGGAAGAACCAAACCATCTACTGCTTCACTGTCAATTATCTCCAACATTCACCTTCCAGTTTAATGAGCTCCACGGTCAGCAGAAGTTCAGTAATGAAGCTTTCGGAGAATCCAGCAGCTTGGTTGACGTCAGCGGTCAGAATGGGATTTGATTGGGCGCCACGTGCATCGCATTTATGCTTCTTCTTCCTCGACTACAGCTGGTCTGCAGCCATCAAGCATTTCACAGAATTCCTCACAGGATCCCAGTTGTGGTAAAGATAGATAAAAGCTGAAGCGTCGATTTAAAATCAAAAACCTTAAAACTCCTGGTTTGTTGCGTAAAACAAACTAATATGATGAACAAAATGCGGGAACAATATGAAGGACTGCCTTAAACAAGATCTATTGGCCCTCAGAACATGTGTTGGTAATGGCTCTCAGCTACTACCACACCAAACTACAACTCTTCTGGTCAACAGTAAACTTGGAGGAAAGTCAAAGCTGTGATCTGATTAGTCGATGCTTGCTCACTCATGTTTGGCTGTCTGTGTCTTGTTCTATAAAAAGAACAAGTAAGGTCAGATTGAATTAACCAGACAATTCTGCCTCGTAATGATGATGATGATGATGATGATGATGATGATGATGACAGGATAGCTTCCTAATTGGCTGCTCGGGTGTGTTTGTTTGTTGTTATCAAGGATGAGGCAGCAGTTTTGACCTGAAACCATGCAGGGCGTTTATTTTATTTTGTATCATTTTTGTATTTATAAAGGGGAAACAGTCAAGTAATTGTAATCAATGATTTTTTTAAATCTCAAGGTACGCACCAATAACGCCCCCAGAAATGTATTTATAGGGGGGGGGGGGCATCTCTTTTTCGCCAAATAGATTTACCTTTTGAAAAGTCCACTCCCTCAGTTTAGTTAGCTTCACCGCGAGGTCACAGCTTATGGAAAAAACGCCAGAGACCACTGGATGAAGGACTGAGGCGTTACATCGCCGCCTCACATTCCACCCAGTCGACTGACAACAGGAGGATCAGAACTGGAATCTGCTGAACAAACTCTCACACAACAGAGAGACTAAATCACTTCCTTCAGCATTCCTGCCTGAGAGTCTTGGTTCCTAAAATCTGAAACGTCTCAGATCTGTAACCGTCGACTCCAGGTGGAATTTCAAACTTGTTTTCAGACGTTAAACAAGTCCGACTGCACAGATTTAGATCTATAAAGCTCACGACATTCAAAAAAACAGCTGCTCTCAGAACATTAGAAAAACTGAGTTTTATGACACCAGGTTATAAGAAAGATTTAGAAAATTTCAACTTCTGATTTATGAGGAGCCAAGTGTAAAATAAAATGTTAAGAAACGTCACTGACACATTTTCATTGTTTATCTGTAAAATCCTAAATTTCCACAAACATTTTATTATTTAGCTCACTGTTCTCACATTCTGCTAATTTTTACTAAATGTTAAATTTAAAAATGTAATGTAATATATGTAAATATTAAATCCTAAATCTAAAAGTTTAATCTTAAATGTTAAAGTTTACATTGGTTGTTTTCATAAACGGGAGGCTGGGTCCTCCAAAGGACCCAGTCTACCTTGTCGAGGTGGGCCGGGTCCTTGGTAGACCACGAAGACCTGAAGAAAGTTGCTGTGAATTTGGACGGTCTAGCTTTCGGCTTTTATTCCCTCCCTTACCCAGCGTATGTCTGGTTGCCTAGCAACCGTGACGACTCTAAACAGAAGCTAAATTAGATCGAAATTAGAAACATATCAACATATTAGAGTTATTATTATCACAAAACAATAAAATTAACTTAAAGACGATATTTGAAAAACTATGGACCTGCTGTAGGTGCATGTTTATTTCTCTAAACCAGATCTGTTTTTTTTCTGACAAAAATAATATTTAAAAACATGTCTATACAAATAATAAAAGTATTAACAACACAACTGCTTGAAACTTTTAATTTTTATACCGCCAGATTTTTATTTAAAACATTTTCCTTTCACTCGCTACATCCCCCATTACTAGCAGAAAAAAATCTCGGGTCGGCCCCCAATGCATTATGGGATATGGTGGGCCGGGAAGGATCCATCGGACCAGTCCTTCAATTCGGGGCAAAGGGAGGACGTATTTGTCGGCCGCTTCGGAGGAGTCTTCGGTTTGGACAGCCTCTGTCGTGGCGCTCTGACGTAAGCGGCCGACAAATTCGGCCTTCAGAGGACCTGGCCTCCCATTTTGGACACAGCCGTTAAGTATTTAGGAATGGAACGCAGCCTTTTCTGTTGGTGCTCGGCTCTTGTTATGACATCATCATCCTGAGACAAAAGCAACCACTAACTCTGCTAACTCTGCTAACGCTTCCCTACAAGACATTTATCAGGTCTGAGAAGACCTTCAAACTGCCGGACCCCAGGTACCATCCCTATTGTTTTCAATGAACACATTTTGAATTACAATTTTAAATGTCTTCTTCAGCAGCGTTAGCTGCATTAGCATTGTTAGCAGCGTAATTAGCAGTCTTAGCGGTTGCTTTTGTCAAAGGATGATGATGTCACAACAAAAGCATGTCGCCACAGTAAAGGCTGTTCCATTCTGAAATTCTTAAATGTAAACTTTATCATTTAGCTGCAACATTTGAGATGTAATTTTTACATTTGGATATATGATTTAATATTTACATTTAACATTTAAACGTGATCAAAATGTAAGAACAGTGAGCTAAGTAACAACAAATGTTTAGAGGAAAAACTCATATATTTGTTGGTGACATTTTTAATATATATTTTGTTAAACTTGGCGCCTCGTATTGATTTTGTTTCTGGTAACTGAAAATAAATCTCTCCGGCTGCCATCTGAGTGGAACCACCTCCCAGTTCTGATGGAACTGATGGTTTTATCAGATCCTTCAGTCTCTCCTCACACCTGAACTTCACCTGCTCATCATCTTCTTGGCCTCCTCTCTGTTCTGTCCAGTGATGGTTTCAGGACACCGTGCTGTTTTCATCCTCTTGGTTCTCTTCGTATTTTTTTGTAAGTAGATTTTTTTTTCTGTCACGTCAGCTTTTTATTTATGTTTTGTAATAAAAGTTTTATTTTTTATTTTTTTCCAGTTTCTGGTTCCAACCTTCAAACTGTGAGATTTTGAGGTTTTGTTGCTGATCGGTTGTTTGAAGCCAGTAAAATATTTGATTACAAGCTGTTTTTCTGATTGGAACCTTATTTTAGAACTTTATTTAGGTCGTTCCTGTACTTACTTCTTTACTTAGAGTCTGTTTCTGGTTACTTCAGGCATAAAAATATGTGGTTATTTTTAGAAACATCAATGTTACAAAAAAAACTAAATTTAATTAAATGATGTTAGAGAAAACTTGAGTTTTTATTTGAAACGTGGGATTGTTGTGCTGCGGGATGAAAATAGGGACAATATTTTTAATAGATAGTCCTGAAACAAAAGATTTATTGCAGCTTGTATTTGCTTCATCTGAAAAAAGAAGCTGCAGAGAAACATGGATGTCGTAGTTTTCCTGAAACTACAGAACCTAAAATGTTTCCTATGTTTCAGAGCAAAGTGTGATTGTATTTTATTTTAGTTTAGTTGTTTCTGCTGGTTTGTTGGGTAGGAGTTGGCTAGCAGATGGAAGGAGCAGAAACACCTCTTGTGGGGATATGAATCATCTCAGCAGCACAGTGAGATCAAAATCAGTCTTCAAAGAGGACAGAGGGACATGAAGGCTGATGAATTATTCACAACAAACTGTTTATGAGTTTAAACAGGAGCAAACCTTCATTCAGGTTCAGTGTTTTAGCTCTGATGCTAAGAGAGCTAACCTTGACTTTAAACTTTTGACTCCTGAAGTATGCCAGTAATCCAGGAAGCTGTGTGTGTGTGTTTGTGTGTGTGTGAAGGTTGGGGGGGAGGGGGTAAATGTGTCATTGGTGGGAGGAAAACTTAAAAAAATGCTGAGCAGGTTATGGTTCAGGAGAAAACAACTCTGCTGGAGGATGATGACAGGTTTTGTCTCAGATGGTAACGATGCATCAAAGATATGTTGAGTTTCAAAATAAAAGCCCAGCCAGGTTTTCACATCAATAATTGCCCCTGGGGGTCCGAAGATCACGACTATCCACTATTAACTTTCAGCCTTTGAGCTCAGTGATTTCTTTAAATGCTCCTAAATGCAGAGTGTAGAGTAATGAAGTAATTTGTTACATAAATAACCATAATTTACATCTCTACAGATAAATCAGGTCCAATGCATCAAATGTTTTTCCATTTTTGTTTTAATTGCACTGATTAAACAAAATAAATGAAAGAAAAAAATAACTTTTTTGAGAATCTGTAATTTTACCAAGTATATTTTTTAAATCGTAACTTTTGCTTTTATTTTGTTAAGTTCAAAACATAAAAGTGATATTTTCACTTCTTCACTTTAAAATGCAACACCTCGTTACACGCTAAAAATCATGAAATGTTGAGTAAACTGCTTTAAATTTACTCAGCTCGCTCTAGTGGAACCAGTTAACATAACTTGGTTAAATAAATCCAACACTTAACTTTTTAGAGTAAAAGTACAGTTTTATGACTTTTACTTACTTATCAGTGAAATTCATTTTTATCAAAGTAATTTTCTGTTGAGGTTTTTTTACTTTTACTTAGTTATTTTTCAAGTACTTTACACACCTCAGATGAGTAGATGATGGAGATTCAAAGTCATTTTTTTGAGGAACATAAAACAGCTGATATAAAAATATCAATTTAGTTTTGTTGTGCCTGTGTCATGAAATTTTAGCGATATATTCGAGTGCATAATTTGGAAAAATAACATTAATGAAGAATGGCAAAGAAAATTTAACAACACTGTAATGAACCACTGTTGAGATATTTGCATGAGCAGAAACAGGAAGTGATGTCAAAAGGGAACGCATGCATTTAAAAAGAGAGTCGGCTATTTCTGTAGATTATTTTGAGACACTGTCGGAGAGATAGAGAAGAGTCAGATTTATAAAGACAAGGGAGTTCCCTTATTTTAAAGAGTTCCCCTTTGACATCACTTCCTGTTTCATTTCAGCTGCACCAAACTCAACAACAAAAAAAAATGCACATTTTGTGACAAACTGGGTAAAATCACATGAATGATGACAATTTTTTTTTAAATTAGAATATTTTCTTTGGTTTTAATTTTTTTGTATTTGAAAAAAAAGTATGTCACATGCACTTTAAAGTTTGGCTTTTGTTCTAAGCACACTTACCTAGCACCTACCAAGATGGCGGCACAAATTCTCCAGCATTCCTCGTTTTCAGGGCTCTGATCCGACTGAGTTTAGTGAGGATAGTCCGGTCCGGTCCGGTCAGCCGGGGGCGGGGGTCCGTGTGAAGCAGGAAGACTTCAGCTGAGCCACAGACCAAACACAGAGGATCACAGGTCGGTTCCAGAGCCGGGTCCGTTTGAACATCAGGTTCCCAGAAGCCTGAGTGGAAGCCAGGCGTTCCGGTTATAGTTCAGGAGCGCAGACTGTGTTTGTGTTGCTTCTTGTTGCTCCCAGATTACAAAGCCTGAGAGGCAGGCCGGGTGCGGAGCGTGATGGGGTAAACACAAACAAATGGTGATGAAAAGTAAACAACTCAGATGCTTGATATGTCAGGAGTATACACGGCACAACACAACATTTACCTTTGGATGTTTACAAAACTGAAACCAGAGTTGCTGTTTTCATAAACAGAGTGCGCACACACACACACACACACACACACACCCACACACACACACACACACACACACAGACAGAAAGAGCTACTGCTCTCCTTTAACAATGTGCTACTATTCTTCCTCTCTGACAGGATGTGTGTTTCCTGCTCTCAGCTTTATATTAATAATCCAATAAATAAATGTGGGATTAAATGGTGTGACCGGAACAGGCTTCCTTACTTTCCCACCCTGCTCCAAACTAACTGGTGCCAGGTTTGGGCCGTAAAGAAAATTTTTTTTGTTTGTTTATTTACAAAAAACAGCAACTGACGGTGTTTTCATAATTTAAATTCTGACAGATAATAAATATTTTGGACCAATTATTGGACGTGTGTCTGAAATTGTAACTTTTGATGTCTGTAACTCTGTCACTTTTCCAGATATTGAGCTTTAACTTGGCGTGGTAGTAGCTGAGAGTCGTACCTATCGTGTGCTGTGTGTGTGTGTTTATTAACAGACTGATAGGCCTTTAATTAAATCCTGATCCACACGTGACTTTAATCTGATTTTAGTCTCAGAGAGGAAACAGTTCCTGGATGTAATGAGCTCGTGAAACAACCGGAGTCATGATGGAGATGAATCAGGTACTGTAACTTCCTTCATACCCACACACACACACACACACACACACACGCACGGTCTAGTACAGCTATCTTTATGGGGACCTTGCATTGACTTCTATTATTT
>JARVJO010000125.1:18479270-18512161 GCA_031762555.1 Cynodonichthys magdalenae | reverse complement strand
CCCATAGGTAACATTAGGTCCCCACAAGTAGGTGTGTATGCCAAAAACACTGTCCCACATTGTAGGGAATACCAGCCTGCACACACACACACACACACACACACACACAAAGAAACATCCCCTTTAAAACTGACTCAGGTTCTGACTTCACGCGTTAACCCTTCTGCCAATCAACACAAACTGGAGTTTTCTCTCAATTGGTTTGACGTAAAAATACTTGGTAATGCTTTAAAACAACTGCACCTTATTTACCCTTAATTAATCATTAATAACTGGTTAGTTAACCTTGAAAACATCATTATTTATAGATGATTAATACTTAATAAGCTATAAATTAACATATTCATTAGCGTTTTACTCATAAAGACTTATTACTTCCAATAACAACATACATATAGTTTAATCATGCTTAATAACTCATGAATTAATGCATAATAACGTATGAATTAACTATTCAAAATACTGTGTACATATGTATGCTTATATAATGTACATTTACACCACGTGTTAGACATGTATTAATGATTAGAGAATGTTTGAATTGAATATTTACTATATTTACGATTCATTAAATATTGTTAATTCAAACATTCTCTATTATTACAGGTTTAGCACATGGAGTGAAAGTACATTTATTTGAGCATACATATACACACAGTATACAGAGTAGATAATTCATGAGTTATTAATAAACAATGAGTAAGTTGGTTTTAGAAGTAAATCATTATGTGTTAATTTCTAGTTTATTATGAATGAATCATCCTTAATGATGTTTTCAAGGTTAACTAACCATTTATTAATGATTAAGTAAAGATAAATAAGGGGTAGTTATTATAAAGTGTTATTTTATACATAAAATCAGTTGGATTTGTAATTGTTCAGGTCAGAATGAAAGCAGCATGAAAAGAAAGTTTCTGAAACCAGGTTTCAGTCATTTTATTCTCCAGATGCCTCCGACTCCAACAGGACGCAGAAACAGTTTGCCGTGAGCCATCGTGTCGTTATATTTAGGCCCCCCTGAACGTTTCCTGCTGCTGATTGGCCAGTGAGCTCGCTCCGAACAATTTAACCACAGCTGGCGCGTAACGACTGAGATGAGGAAAAGAACGAGAGACAGATGAGTGAGGTGGATCTGAGCGCAGGAGAGGAAACAGAAGGTGTTAATCCTCGGTGTGCAGAGTGAAGGCAGCTGCTGCAGGTTTCTGTCTCCACATACATCTATTCCTCTTATTTTATCAACTTTATGTGAGTTAAACTAAAGGATTTGGAGACATAATCATCTTTTTAAACTACTTAATAAAGACAACTGGAAACAAAATGCCAAAATTTAAAATTGGAGTGCAGTTTTTCTAACTGTGAGAGACATTTTTCCATCTTTCTTACTGAGTAATATTTATTAGAGCCACAAACTTTATATATAAACTTCTACACTACATTTTATGTTGAATTAAGTTTTTTACAGATTCTTAGTGTAAAGGCATCTCTTCAAGATGCTCTCCTATACAAAACCACATCAACGTATTTGACTTTGAAACGAGTTAAAGAAGCTCCCTCAAAGATAAACACAGCATTAAGTTTAACGTTAATGTCTTTAAAAAGAGAGAACATGAATTGAAACCAGTGTACAGACCTAAATGTCCTCAAATAGAAGGCCATAATCTTTATTTCCTTAACCTCAAACTCCTTTTTATTTTGAAAAAAACGAGTTCCCACAAACAGCTTCATGTAATTAAAGTCATTCTGCACATTTTGCAGAAAAATGTGGAGAATTAAAGCGTTTTGGACAGTTATATTGACTATAATAAAGTCAAGTCTGACTCATAGTCTTGACTTGAACACAAACTGCAGATAATTTCTCTGAATTTTATCTCTAATCAGCCATATGTTGTAAATTTAGAGAATAAATTAGCTGAAAAGTTTAATACGTTTGCAAAGTTTCCAGTGGAAAAAAAGATCATGTTAAAGTTCATAAAGTTTGTTCACTTTTTTAAAGCTTATATTTAAAATTAATACAAGAAAAAGAATCAGATTCTGTTTATCCAGACATTTTATTGAAAAAGAACAATATAACATGTTCAATAATAATATTAATACAAAAATCTGTACATTCTGTGGTTTTGCAGTACATTTGGAAGACTGCTAACAAAACAAAAAACAAAAAAACACATAAAAGTATTTACACGCGTAGGTTCATGCAGCCGAGAGGCTTTCCGTCTGTTTTTAACTAAACTTACAGGATATAACGCTGGACTCTGTCGGAGCGGGCTTACAGTAAGTTACAGAATAAAGTCAGCTGAAAACTTCAGAGCATCAGATTCTCTTCAACCTTTCAATTCAAGGTGGAAATTTAAAAAAAAAATTCTAAACTTTATGTTGGACTCCTCGGGTTTAAGGCTTGATGAAGCGGCTCGATAAAAATGTAAAAAATAAAATAAACTGTACACACATTCTTTAAAAACCAACTGTATTAACTCCTAAAAGATCTAATTCTCTGTACCAAATCTAATCATGTGGCTTTAAGAAATATATACCTATAACAGTAATAATAATAATAACACACTTTGGCTTTTTTTTTTTTAGTTTGTTAACCAACCGCGACAAAATAAAACTGAAGCAACAACATAGCAGCACTTTAAACCATTCAGATTCACCTGTTCTTCTTTAAATTCAGGGATTCTGACAGTTTGTGGTAATACTTCTCCACTCGTGTTCCGACCAGTCCGACCAGCTTTCAGCTGTCGCCCGGACTAATAAAGGACTGGAAAATCAGTGCCGGTCGCTCCGTTTTTATCTTTATTGCTTACAAAAACTGTAATCAGTGGTTCCTACTTGCTCTGAGACCAGCTCACGAACAAATACTCTGTACCTTCTTTGTTCCAGACTTCCTTTTATTTAATTTGGTTCTGTGTGAAAAAAGCATCAGACAGAGAGAAGCTCAAGTGTTTAACTTCTGTTTTCTAGCAGCACTAAATGAAGAAAATCTACAGAAAACGTCTTGTTTTTGTCAGACAGAGCGACTGGAGCCGTTTGCAGCGGCCCGCCTCCTCTCAGCGGACGCCGGACTGGTGGAGAGTTGGTGGGGGATTTGTGCTGAGTCATTCTGTGTGCAGTCAGAGTTAAGACACATGAAGTCCCGACGCGTCTCACAGCAGTACCGTTTCTCCTCCGGGCCCGGCTCGTTGTGCCTTTCAGAGCAAGAGATGAAAGTTTGTTTTTTTGGTTTGTCCAACAGTCATATTTCAGATTCCCGCCTCACGGGCCGGGAGTCCAGCGGCACCATGGCCTGGTGGTGTTCGGTCTCTGAGATGTTGTCCATTTGGGTGCCGTCGGGCCCAACGCTGCCCCCGTTCCCCTCGTCCGTGTCCTCCTTCTTCTCCAGCGCCGTCTCGTTCTCGTAGCAGAAGGAGTTGGAGTTGGAGAGGAGGCATTTTTTCTCAGCGAGGTCCCTGGCGCTGCACAGAGGGGTGCTCGGCACCTCGTACGTCTTGTGGAAGCGGGAGTAGTCCACTTTGTAGTAGTTCTTCTCCGCGAAGAGCACTGGGTCGAATCGGTGACCCCAGAGGATCTCGCTGGCCACGTAGGAGCTGCGGCACTGCGTGGTCATCGCCGTGGCTTCCACCATACCCTCCAGGATGACCACGATCTCGAAGTCGGCGCCCTCCAGGTCCTGCTTGTCCATGTCGAAGAAGGGGCTGTCCTCGTTGATCTCGTGGACGATGGTGATGGGAGTGACCAGGAAGATGCGGTCCACCCCGCTGTCGAAGCCCACGTTGATGTCCGTTTGGTCGAGGGGGATGAACTCGCGCTCCGCCGTCACTCTGGACCGGAGAAGCTGAGCCCGAACGTGCGCCTCCACCAGGTGGCTCTTCCTTAGATTCCCCACGCGCCACATCAGGCAAAGCTTGTTGTCCCTCATCGCCACCGTGGCGTTGTGGCTAAACACCAGAGTCTCGTTTCTTTTCTTCGGCTTTGCCATCTTGGCCATGACTGCGCCGATGATGAAGGCGTCGATGATGCAGCCGACGATGCTCTGGAAAACCACCACGAAGACGGCGACGGGGCACTCATCCGTCACGTATCTGTAGCCGTAGCCGATGGTTGTTTGCGTCTCGATGGAAAACAGGAAGGCGGCGGTGAAGCTGCCCACGTTGGAGATGCACTTCTGGGCGTGGCCTTCCAGGTCCCCGTGAAAGATGGCCACCAACCAGAAGATGCAGCCGAAGAAGAGCCAGGACAGGAGGAAGGCCAGGCAGAAGATGATGAACATCCACCTCCAGCGGATGTCCACGCACGTAGTGAAGATGTCGGCCAGGTAGCGCTGGCCCTTCTCGCTCACGTTGACGAACTGCACGTTGCAGTGGCCGTCCTTCTTCACGAACCTGCTGTGCGACTGGTGCCTCGTGTGCACTTTGGCCTTGCCATTGGGCACGACGGTGGTGGCGAGCTTCATGCTGTCCTCCTCTGATGACACGGTGCTATAGCGGCTGGCTCGCACGCTTCCCATCACCTCAGTCTTGGAGGGCGGTGCTGCTTCTGCTTTAGAAAACAGTCTGAGTTTTTGGAAAAAGCGTTGGAGAAACAGTTTTGAAACGCTTCCAGGGACCAACTACGGGAAGAAATGGGGACCGAGTGAGGCGGCTGAAGGGACGCCTCTAGATGGAGCACGACAAGAGGATGAAGTGATGTGGGGGAGTCACTCCTCTTTCCTTAGGGGTCCGATCCTCATCACCTGCTGCAAGAACACAGAGCAGAGAGGCTTGTTAGAGAAAACAGCTTGGTGTCAGTTGTTATAAAGAAACGAGGCACTTATGGAATATAAAACACAGACAGCTCATTACAGCTGATCAGCTCCAACATGTGTGCAGCCTGAGGAGAACCAGGAACAACTTCAGCAGATATGCTGCTCTGATTCGACATTTTGACTCTAACTGAGAGAGGTCAGGCAGTAATTACAGTTAAATCCAGTTAATGGCCTTTTTACAAAGAGAACATGTTGTTCTTGGCTGCACCTTGCTGACCTGCTCGCCTCATCTCAGGTCCTGAGTTACGACTCGCCGCGTTCCCCTTCAGGATTATGGGAACAGGTTTTTCACAGACAGAGCTCTCACATTTTCTTACAATTTTAACACAAAATGAAAGAATGCACGTTTTTAATTTGCTGGATGTTGTGCACGGACGATTGTTTCTAAATGACATCGTGTCTCGGGGTTTGGGTCTCTGATCCCTCTGTCCTCTGATGTGCAGCACAGATGCACAGTTTGTTGACTCTCCAAAGCCCTCGGGGGGGTCTGTCTCTCTGCTGCACATCTCCCAGCTCTGCTGAAGCACCTCTCATTAGTTTGGGCTGTCCTGGCAACAAAGTCCTAATCGACCTCCCTGCAGTCTTTTTTATTTTTTAATCAGTCAGTTTGTCTCCGAGACACAAGAGTTTAAGATAAGAAGTGAAAGAATCGACTCTAACTCATTAAAGTGTTTCACACCTAAAGCTGTCTGATGCAACTTCCTGCTGAGTTGTGTTAAAATGATCCGATACTAAAACTGAATGAACTGGATCTAAATTTAAAACAAACTGAACTGCTTTACTTTTAAGTTTTAAGTCAGTTTGTGACATTTTAAAAAAATATTTAAGGTCTGATCTGAGCTCATGTGAGCAGGTGCCACTTCCCTCAATCTAAGATAAATTTCCAACCAGAACTTTATTCTGAAAATCTAAATAAATCCGTTTGATGAGGTGAAACTTTTGGCGGGTTTTGTGCGTTAAAAAGGGTTCGGAAGTCTGCGGAGAGTTCGGCTCAGATCAGAACCCCCCGGCTGCTTTAATCTAATGATAAAAAATAATTAACCTGACCTGAGAACAGCCCTGGCCCCCCTCCCAGGTGAATGAAAGTTGGATCTACCTGTTGCTCATCGGATCTTCCTGCTGAAATATAATCCAGGCCGCCTCACTTATCCTGGGCTGAGACGTCCCTCATGTCTCCGGAGGACCGGTTCTGATAATGTGCTTCGCAGTGAGGTTCTCCAAAGCGTTTTTAAAACCGCAGGCACCAGTTCGGCCCACCCCTCCCGGCTCTGAGGCCGGCCAATGGGAGGAGAGGACCGGAGCGCAGAGAGGCGCGCGCGCCGCCGCAAACACTCCGCAGGTTTCTGAAGGATGCAAGTGATGCGTTCAGGGAACAACATGCAGGCAACGTTTGGCTCGAATTAGGCGACGACACATTAAAGCTCAACCAGGGATTAAATCTGACTTTATTATCAGGAAAGCAAACTTCTAAATCTGCACTGGAAAGACTCTTCCTGCAAAAAAAAAATAATTAAAATTAAAAAACAGCAAAAATGTTTTAAGAAAAAAAAAGGTTTAACTTTGATTAGAAAAAAAAAACATGAGTTCAATATTTTCACTTTTAGGAACAAAATTAAGTAAAACATAAAAAAATATCTGCAGAGAAACTAACTCAAGATCATTAAAACAAACAAACAAACAAACAAACAGTTAAAACAAAATATTAAAAAACGTTAAAAGAAAAAGTTAAAATAAAACAGAAACAACTTAATTTAAGCAGATTAAATGGTCGTCGACTAACCTCTTCAAACTGCTGCCAGTGGCTCCTTGTGGTCACCACGGTAACCACACACTCAAGTCTGTCACTCCCTGACTAAACCACAAACAAGAAAACTATAAAACCTACAAGAGTCCAAAGAATCTGGTTATTTTTCTCCAAAGCGTCAGATCAGAACCCCCCTGTTTTAACTAAACTTTAACATTTATTTGCTGATTTCCTGCAGGTTTTGATATAAACTGTGATGAAAAGAAAAAGCACTTTACTCCCATAATGGTTTTCATGTTTTGATGTTTTTTTTATAAAGTCTGCAGGAAGAGCAGGAATCATGAATGAAACAAAAGAAAACCAAACCATCAGGGTGTCAGGGTTTTATGCGATGAACGCATAAAATAAAACCAAAACAAAAAGCAGACTCAGACCTCCTGGTTTTAGTGATTATGTTGTTTTTACAGATCCTAATTTTTGAACGCTGCTTTGGAAACAGAGTTGTGTCGGAAACACTGAGTCACTGAACGAAGGCCTGGATCAGGATCCCACCATCTCCCAGATCCAGTTGCTTCACATGTTTAGACTCAGCATCTGTTGTTCTGTAATCTTGGGTTGGTCTGGAAGCGTGTTGTCTTCCTGAGCACTAATTCATCACAAACATTAACCTCAGCTTCATGGTTTTCACAAAGAATCTCAGAGGGCTCCATTCCTCCCAGCCCCTTGTATTTTTAGCCCTGGTTATTTTTAGCAGCGCACATATTTAGGCCGAACCACCTGTGTCAGAGAGCCGTGCACGCCGTGAGTGTGTTTGTTTTCCATGCCCAATTTGCAGCGCTGCGTGCGGCGAGCCAGAGCTGCGTGTGGACCACAAGGTGGAGGGCTGGAGGCTGGGCTGAAGGAAACCCAGACAGCTGGTGTCTCAGCAGCAGCATCTAGAGGATTGAGGTATGAAAACACTGAAATAAAAATGAGCTGATGATTGGAACAAGACGTAAATATTATTTCACTGCTTTCTAACTGCATTTTTGGGATTCTTCAACTCTGAAAACTCAAGTTTTAATTGTGGATCTTTTGTTTTGAAGCCCTAAACAAGTAATTTGACCTGATGTGTATGTTATTTACCAGGTCAGAAACAAACGCTCAGAAGTCAAAGAAGCATTCCTAAAGAGAATGCACGTCACCCGCCACCTGATAAATGACTCTCAGCTTTTTTCACAACAAAATATTGTAAAAATGACCAAGTTTTTGTGTTAAAATAAGTTAACTTTGACGATCATCTTAAATCAAGTTAGCTCCAAAAGTCAGACTATCTGTTTTTAAGACAGGCAACATTTTGTTTATTAAAAATGTCTTTTTCTGATGATGGAAACACAAATTGAACTTAATCAGAAGAAAAAGAATGCTGACGAAGCATTTTATCATCTCATCTCATTAAAAAAACATATATTTGTAAAATTGTTACTTTAAATCAGGATTATTTAACTTCAGTTGGGCCAATGATCACTGCCAGGGCCTGCTCAAGCTAATTTGTCACCCTGGGCAAGATTTTATGCATTTTCCAGCCATTTGAAAAGCATTTGACTAAATTCTTGGGATTAATAAAACAGCCTAAAATCAGTATTTTATGAACACAGAAAACCAGACTTTAACCTGAACTTTATCTGAGATTAGAACTGAAACTTTCCACACTGAGCCCCAGTATTTATTCTGCATCAAATGATATTTTTATCATGAAATATCCTCTGCAGCCTATAACACCTCATAAACCAGAGGAAGCAGTGATTATTATACAGACCAAATCAACTGTACTCTGATAAAACAGCTATAAAAATAACATTTTTATCCCTCATTATAGACACCCCCTAGATGGGCGGTGCCCTTAGCATTAGCCTACACTGCCTACGCCACGGGCCGGCCATGATTACTGCAGGTCTGAGATCCTCATTAATCACAACTTTATAACAACAGAAAAAGTCACTTTTGTTGACAGAGAGGCTGGTAGAACCTTTCATTTCGGTGTCGGATAAGCAGACTTTACCTCCTCATTAGTTTTTTTTCTGGATAACTTGAATTAAAATGATGATTTGACTGGAATTGTTTTCTATTTAATGTTGGCAAATTAGACAAAACAACACGTTCATCTCGTTCACACTAAATATGTCAGTTTTCTTTCTAAATTTTTTACTTCATATAGAGATGTTTTGACACTTGTAGAGTTCAGCTAATAAGACTTTTGCTGTTTTCTGTCTTTTAGATCAGCCAATCACAGATCTGCTTTCAGGTGGGCAGGTTAACCCCCCCTCTCTTCATTGTCATAGTTTACTAAAGGTTGTCTGTTTCACAGATTATTATTTGATGCTGGAGGTCTGGAAGTAGCTAATAAGAGTTCCTGAGTCCAGTTTTCTTCAGCTCATTTATTTTGTCAGAGCTGTTAATGTCAACATGTTACTAAACTAAAATACATTTTTGGAGAATTTCTCATCAAAACAACAACAACAAGGTGTTGAACTGCCTAAATATGAAACACCAACTTTTTCTTTTCTTTCGTTGGTGAAAAATCTGTTCTTGGAGAACGCAGAGAGGCCACAATGAGATCTTTAACTCAACGTGATCCATCAGTTTTCGGCGGGCAGAAATTTGAACCGAATCCATCATTTTTTCATCAGCCAGGTCAGACAGACCTGGAAAACCAAAATCATGAGCGCTCTGGGAGCATCTGATATTAGAAAGTCTCCATTTTAAAAACAAACTTCAGTCTCAGCGCAGCGTCCAAACCTGCTTCGTTTACAAGAAGCTGCAGCCAAAAGATCTGAGTGAGATATGGTTTGTTTTATTTGCTCAAAGCTTTGGTAATAGTTGGGTTATTAATGTTTTATTGGCTGGCCAGAAACACTTAGAATTCAGAAAGATCTTCCAGTTTTCTCACCGCTGGTGAATTAAATAATCTGTTGGTCAAAGTGGAAAATTTCTTTCCCCTTTCTGCTCCTTCCTCTGCAAGGAGAAAATCCATGATAAATTCAAACTTTAGCAACATTTTATTGCTTTTAAAATCACTCAAGTTGTTTGCTGTATAATTAATCCACTCTGAAAAAATGATGCAACTGTGTTTTTGTTGTTTTTGATGCTTTCAGAGAGTGAACGAGGCCGGTCTGTCTGTTTCCTGCAGCCAGGATCACTCAGGCCTGAATTAATGGGAATCGAAGGATAACACGGGACGGGGAGCATCACCAAAACCATGTCAAGCAGGACATAAACCACACAGCTGACTAAATATTTGGGGTATTATTTAGTCCTAATTCTGTCCCTTTTCTATAATCTCCCTCCTTGATTGTCCCCATTATTCAGTATAAGAAAAATTCTGACAAAATGACCTAAGTCTAGTATTCACTGGAGTGTTCTGGTATTTTTATCTGCTCCCCAAAGATTGGCTCATTTAAAAGGTGATCAGAAATAGGGACACGTTTTGTCTAAACTTTATGCGTGTCAGCCAAAGAAAGACATTAATCTAGCGTTGAAATGTCTTGGATTCCCCTCAACACATCACTCTAACCCTGTAGTGAAGCGAACGCTCCACCAAGAGGTCTATGTTCCAACCCCCACCCATGATTATAAGATTGAGTCATCGAAGGATATCTCAATAACTATGTTTCCATCAACATTTTAAAAGCACATTTTGAAGTATAGCATTAGAAAAAGTGTATGGAAACTGCAAAATTTTAAAAAATTTCCTCAATTTCGCTCATAAAAAACATTTTTATGCTCGATTGAAGTGGTTTTATTTCTGAAAAAGAGTTAATGTGTAAAAAGGGACATGCATTTGTCGAATAAGTTCTGACCAGAGGTGGGTAGAGTACTAACTTTTTCCATTTACAGGCACCTACCAACAGATATACAGTACTTGGGTTGACAAAGGATGACATCGTCTTCAGAAAAGTTGATGTATTGGAACATCTTCAGTAGAATACCTCGGGGTCACTGGGTGTTCCGGCTATTTACTACTGAGAACAGTTGTACTCAAGTAAAAGTAGAAATGAGTGTCCAATAAGTTACTCAAGTAAGAGTACTGATCTTAACATCTGATTTAATATTTTAAAATGATGTCATAAGACTGACAAAATATAGAAAGTAATGTTTAAATTCTGGTGTTTTTAAAGACTAAAATAATGAAAACAAAACAAAAAATTCCAGCAGAAGAAACCCTTTTACAAGTCAAATCTTTCTCATAAAATGTATGAAACTAGAACAGGGTAAAATACTTCCTGTGACTATATCTATAGTTTACTGTACACTCATTTGACTTCTAAATGTCTCAGCAGATAGAAAATATAATAAAAACAAAGCTTGTGTACTTATAAGAGGTCTCACTTCAACATAAACTGTGAGTAGTGATACGTCATAATATTACTCAAGTAAAGTAAAAAATGTGGTGTAGTAAAACTGCTCCTAAATGTAATGTTTTCCAAAAAGTTGCTCAAGTAAATGTAATTGAGTACATGTAACTTGTTACTACTCACCCCTGGTTCTCCTTGAACTTTGTTTGGTTCTTCTACCTCTTCTTGAAGAGTTTATTAACGATTGGCTAAAAACTGAATGGTGTGCAGTCGTATAAGCTAAACAATTTTTGCGATGCTAATGATTTTGAGAAACATACAAAAACGCATGCTAAGATATGACTTCCATACATGTCAAGATATGGATTGTCTGTAAATTACACAGATTTTCACCCATTTTGCACGCTGTATAGGGAAAACTCATGGATTTAAAAAAAAACTCAGCTTCAGATTTATTTTACGCCTGTAGGACGTAAACAAAACTTTAATAAAATTAAGTTAAATAACCATTACAGATTCTTGAGAGTCAAGATGCAGCTAAACATCAGAAGGGTTTGACATGTATGGACTTCAGATAGAGAAAACTTTCCGGACAACTTCACCCTGGCACCAACAAGTTCCCATATGGTTGACTTTTTATGTGTATCTCGGTAATAAGTCATAAAATATATTCAAGTCCGACACAGCTAAAATATTGTTGAAAGTGGTTAGCATACTCTCAGCTCATTGGTCAGTTAATGAAACCTTCGCTGACTGGTTGTAGCGCCAATTGACAGCGACAAAAGTTGAACGTTTTTCAACTTTCTGATTCAAGTGAGCACCTCTACGTGTACGAGCTCGAAATTTCACTTGAACAAGTTTCACTGGTTGCTTGGCTGGAGGAGGGCAAGTGATTGTGCCTCACCGCACCAGTTCTGTAGGAAATGAATGGAGAGGGAGCAACGTCGCCTCCTGAATGCCGAACCCATAGGAATTCATTCTTTCTCTACGTCTCCGGACAACAATACTAGTTGATATGACAGAACAAATACAATACGTTACTAAAAACTCTTTATTGTGCCGAGATGTGTGGTCCCTGTTTGTTTGCAACCTCTGCTTCCTTTTTATTACAGCCATGCGTAACATCGTCTGACGAAATAATGCTTTGCATAGCCTGGTTGATTTGCTCCAAACAGTAGGAAACACATTTTCTGGTCATTCAAATTTCTTTTTCTTTTGCAATGTTTTTAAAGTTCACTCAAAATTTGCATTACAATTGGATGAAAAATGGTTACAGTCACCCTAACGTTCATCAAATTAAAGAGAAACCTTTCCAGCCCTCCTGTGTCTTCATGTCGTCAAAGTCAAGTTGAAATTGAAACAAAGTGCAAAACAAATAAGACAAATTAATTAATTTTATTATCCTAATGATTAACATGCATCTTTGCAGTGATAGATTCTCACATCTTCTAATATTTTAAGCTAATTAAAACAATTTATAATTAAAATGTCCAGGACGAATGAGCAATTTTAATAATTAGACCTGGAATTATTTTTGGTTGAGTAACAAATGACTTCCCAGTTTAGAAGAACAGCTGGACACAGTCTGAAAGGAGTTCCATCATCCAGGAGGAGCTCCGATTAGAACTGCTGCTCCTCCTCGTTGAAAGGCGTCAGCTGAGGTGGTCCTGTTAGGATTCCCCCTGATTGGTTTTCCAGGTATGTTGTTCTAGAAGAAAACCTAGATGCAGACTCAGAACTGGATGTAGGGATAGGGGATCCTCTCAGGTTTAAATACCTGACCACAGATGAGCAGCAGAAAATAACCTTTACAAACTTCTTAACACTACCCCTGATGGGTTGTCTCTCTCTAGATGGTTGGCTCAGTCATTTTATTTTTAATTTTTAAAAAAAGTTTTAGACATCTTTATCAGGACTGAGGTTGCGTGGAACAGTCAGAGTCCTGATGATGACTTTCTCCTTGGTTCGTTGTATCATTTGGTTTGGAGCTGGTGCCGTCCATCAGCTCCACTGTTACCACCGGAGGTTTTAGGCAGTCATCGTGATAGTTTTGTGGATTGGTTTTCAGAGAAGGTCGTGGAGAACATCTGGGCGAATGCCGTGGTGAAAGTCGAGCAGAGAGCTCCAATTGCTTCTTGTGGTCGTAACCCTCAGCGCTGCTTATGGGGACATGCACCTTTGTGGTGTGATTGAACAAATTGTAATCCACCTTGTAGTGCCTCTTGTTCACCCTGATCATCTCTTGGAACAGATGACCCCAGAGGATCTCATCAGGCGTGTATGAAGTTCTGGTCTGATGCAGCATGCCCGTGGAGTCGTCTGTGTAGGTAAACGACACCACCAGCTCAAAGCTGGCTTTCCGTAGATCGTCCAAACCCATCTTGTACAACGGGCTGCCAGGTTCAATTCTGTGGAAAACAATGGTAGGTGTGACCAGGACGATGTCCTTTTGTTGGATGGTCAGGTCTTCATAGCTCAGGTCAACTTTCCCTGTTGAGTGATCTACGGTATGGACAATCTGAGCCTGAGCCGTGCCCTCTACCATGTGGTACCTGCGGAAGTCCCCAATCCTCCAGGAGAGACAAAGAAAACCATCTCGAAGGTTGATGACCGCACGACTGCTGAAGCCAACTGTCTGTGCTCTCTTTCTGGCCGAGGCCATTTTGGAAACTACGATTCCGATCACGAATGTGTCGATGAAGCAGCTGATGACGTCCTGAATAGTGACAACAATGATGGCAACCATGCAGTTCTCGGACATCCCTCTGAACCCGTAACCAATCGTGGTTTGGGTTTCCAGAGAAAAGAGGAAAGCAGCCGTGAAGCTGCGCACCTCAAACACGCAGGGCTCGTTGTTGTGGTCCCTGATGTCTCCATGGGCCAGAGCAATGACCCAGAAGAGGATGCCGAAGAAGAGCCAGGACAGGATGTAGGACGAGGCGAAGATCAGGAACATCACCCTCCACCTGATCTCCACCAACGTGGTGAAGATGTCAGTGACAAACAGCAGCCACTCATGTGGAACGTGGCGGAAGTAGATGTTGCAGCTGCCCTCCTTACGAATGTAACGTTGTTTCTTTGGGTGGGCTCCATTTTCGGTCTTCACACTGATGTCACTGGTGGGGCTCACAGATGTATATTTCGTTGGCATATTTTAGTGTCTGTGGAGGAAAAGGTTGTTAATTCATTTGGTTGTAAACAGATAACGCTGAAAGATGGTGGTGTTTGTTTCCTTTTGTTGTTGCTCTGATACAGAAAACTCGCGGTTTTTTCCACCAATTTTCTTTTCCAGCTGCTGTTATTGTTCAAGGAATGAAAAGGTTCAGTTTGGAGTGGACTGGACACTGGAAATGTCCAACTTCCTTTAAATAAATACTCCTTAGTGACAAAGACAGCATCTGTCAGGAAGACAAATATGTTTTAACTCTTTATTATGTCACAAATTATTCCTACTTTTCAATACTTACTCTTCAGTGCAGTTTTTTTTTTCAATTTGATTGAACTGGAGATCTATTTTTGTTGCAATCTGGGAATGTTTTCCTGTGATTCTCTTTTTCCAGCCGGCTTTTTTTGTGTTAAAAAGGTTAAATCTTAATAGGAAAGTTGCCTGGAGATTCAAAACTCGTCACAATAGTTCCTGTTTGCTGTTTTCTGTGTCTTATGGGGGTTATTATTTGTTAAAAATTAAAACTTTTAACACTAAAATAAATGGTACATTTACTGCCTCACTCTGCAGATTCCTTTAGAGCAGCAGCTGTAGATGAGTAACCACATAAAAGCTAAAGTTTTATCACGGAGAGTTAAAAATAGAACTTTAATTGTCATAAAGTTTTGCAAGTACCTAAAACTTTCCAACACTAAGGACACCAAGTTCAATAAGAGTTCCAACAGTAGTAAATAAACAAGGTAACGATCCCAGCAGCGACAACACAGAAGGTTTTTAGTTGCCTCAAAGCTGCGGCTGAAGACATTTTTTTCTGTGTGGAGGTTAAAGAGATGTCAACGATTCAATAAAACATTCCAGAGGATATTGGAAAAACTGAATGTGGAAACTGGAATGACATGGTGAATTCAAAAAGAAAAGATCAATCAGTTAAAACAGAGAGCTTTCTCTCCTTTTTAAATCCATCACTTAATGCTACAGCCAAAATCAGAGCTGCGTCTCAGTGCAGGGGTGCAGCCCATGTGGGGCGCATTTGTCGGCTGCTTACGTTACTGCGGCACAACACGGGCTGCATCTGAAGATCCTACACAGTCGACGATCCCAGGATTCATTGTTCCGTCAGCAACTGTTTTTTTGTTGAGTTTGGAAAATCATCACGGACCAAAGAATTTGTTTGTGAATTAAGTATATAGGGTGTGGCCTATGTAGGGTGTAGCCTACCTGGGCTGCAACCCCTGACTTGTTACACAGCTTATTTCTGTCTGAACGTGGGGCAGTGTGTGGTCACACAAGCCTAAGTCATTTAAAGACTAGACAGTCTAATTTCTCAGCCGTTTATGCCCACGTAGGGTGTGGCATTTGTCGGGTGTGGCCCATGTAGGGTGTGGCCTACATGAGCCGTAACCCTTGATTTGTTTTACAGCTTAATTGTGCCTGAACATGGAGCTCATTTCATAAAGTCATAGAAGAACTTCCTGTATCTCATAGGCATCAAATGAGTCATCATTGCAGGATATGTCCACGATAATGAACTCTTTATAAGAGTTCCTGAAAAATATGTTTATTTTGTCAAGATTTTGTCAATCAGAGTGGATTACCAGGAGTGTAAGCTGTAATATATTTATCTAATTAAACACAAAGCTGATGTTAAATTCACTTTGAAACTAAATATTGTTAATTACAGTGGACTTTTAAAGGTTAAAAATATTTCGGTGTCAGAGCTGACCTCTAAATCTCCCCTCTTTTATGGTTTGGTCATTTTGTACCCTGACTTTTATAACATGACATAAATTTAGATGTTTTCCTGTTTAAAACCTGCTGGATTCATTCACCTGCATCATCCCTGGATTAATTCTGGTCAACATCATGCAGTTGAGGAATCATTAATCAGCACTTAGTTTATGGTTATTGACAGATTGGAGCTGCTTCGCCCTGTTGACCTGGGTTAATCCAATTGTTTTGTTTCTGTTTGGTTTGATGCAGAAGAGAAGCTGAAAAGTGACTTCCAAGAATCTTTTTGTTTGCACTAAAAGTCATTTCTACTTCCTGCTTATTAAGAGTAAAGAGTCCAGCAGCTGTCCACAAAGAAAGAAATGGGTAAAGATGATGAAAGAATAAACTAAAGCATAAATACACAAAACAGTAGCTAAAAGCTAAAACTGAATCAAGTATGGAGACGATTTTAAAAGTGTAAAACCTAAATGCATTTCTGCACAATAGTAAATAAAGTTAAATATTTCAGAAAGTTAGGAAAACCAAAAGTCAGAGCTGTAATGCTCCGAAAGAGCCAAACATTTTTCACAACAGAAAGCCTAAATTTGGACCCTTCATGTGTTTTTTATGTGTAATCACTGATCGTTTTAATGTAACATGATCCATTTGACCATAATGGTGGATAAATGTGGAGCATCGAGCCGTGAAAAGACTTTTTAATTAGTTTTGAATGTTTGTAATTACTTCAAGACTCCGAGGAGGAGCTTCCACTGAAAGTATCTTCAAATTTCATATCAGAAGAAAAAGATGTTTGTATTTGGAGCTGCAGGGCCCGGCAGGCTGTTGACCCAGCAGCTTCGGCTGTTTTCTGAACATCAGCTCTTGTATTTGTGGAGATGGAGACGTGAAACAAACTGCTCTGTGTACAAAACAGTCGGTAGTACCAGAACATTAAACACTTCCTGATCTGTCACATAAAGTTTCCGCAGAACTCTGAGACGAGACGTTTCTGTTTTCTTTACTGCACAAAAGCGAAAGGGTAATAATGGTTTTGAAGAAAACATATTCTGAGCTCTTTACAGATCAGTTTACGAGTCATTTCTTCATCTCAGTCTAAAACTCTGGTGTCTGATATTCATTCCATCCAGGAGTGTTGGGCCTTTAATTACAAGAACATGTTCTTGTCCTTCAACCGTTTGACCAGTTAGGATATGACCTCTGGAAAGAACTTTTCCATTTTGTGTTGTTTCCTCCGCCTCTTACAAGTCCATTACATGCTCACTTACTGCAAATGACAGCGTGTCACCCTCATGCGGTTCAGTGGAACAGAACCGAGTACACAGGTCGCTGGTTGCAGCTTTGGCCCGAGGCTCACCTCCGGTCACCTTCAGAGCCTCCCTCCACACCGTGGAACACCTCAGAGCCTTTCCTGAGAAGTGGTGATTTGTCCAAGGAGCTGCTGTGGCAAACGTTTTTAAATGAGGTTTAAAGGTCGAGACTCAGGATTGTTTTGATGACGTTCTGGCAGCGTGTTCCTCTGGGTTAATGGTTTATCCAGGCTTCAAAGCAGCAGCTGAACCGGAGCGCTCATTTGGGTTTAAGCTGCAGGATTCTCCTCCCTGAAAGCTTCACTTTTTATCTCTGTTTAAACCGTAAACTAAACATGTCGCTGCTGACTGGAATCTGAGTAAAACATGAATTTATGAAGCAGAATCAAGTTTAGTTTACGATAAACAAATGATTAAATCTGACATTCACTCTGTTTTTGGTTTAAACACAAGCGGGTTTTGGATGATTCGATGATGATGAGGATGAATCTTCATGCTGCTCATCACTCAGCTGAACTTTCACAATCTGCTCCTCCTGAGCACCAAGTATCAGCTCATTTATCTGAACCAGAACCAGATCAAGAACTTGTCCTGCTGGACCCCAGGGAGCAGAAAACGTATGTGAAATAAACGAGAAAAGAAGAAGCAGAACACAAGCTAAAACCTACAAAAAACAAATCAAAAATAGCTAGAAGAAGCAAAATGCTAGCTCAAGATAACAAACCACTGGACAGAACTAGCAAAAGGCTAGCTGAAAGTAGCAAAGCAATAGCTAAAAATATTTAAAAGGTAGCTAAAAGTGTCAAAAGGCTGGCTAAATATATTAAAAGACTAACTAAATAACCTAAAAAAATAAAATAAAAGAATATATGAATGTAGCGAAAAATAGTTAAAATAATCAGAAGGCTAGCCACAGTAGCAAAAGGCAAGCTAAAAATAGCAAACACCTATCTAAAAGCAAATTTTTGTAAAAGGTTAGCTAAGAGTGTTAAAGCATTAGGTAAAAAAATTTGAAAGTTTGCCAAAAGTAGCAAAAGGCTAGTTGAATATATTAATAGACACGCTTAATCAATTTATGAGATTATCAAAAATTAGTAAAAAAAAATTTGAAAAATAATCAAAAAGATAGCCAAAAGTAGCAAAAGGCTGGCTAAATAAATGAAAAACTATCCAAAAGTAGAAAGAAATGGGTAAAATACTTAAAAGGATAGAGTTAGAAGGCTAGCCAAAGTAACACAAGACTAGCTGAATCACATAAAAGACTAGCTAAAAGTATGAAAAAGCTAAGTAAAACTAATTTACAAGCTTTCTTAAAGCCAAATTTAGCAAAAGGATAGCTAAAAGTAGCAAAGTAATAGTTAAAAAAATTGAAAGGCTTGCTCAAAGCCACAACAAATGGCTAAAATATTTAAAAGGAAAGCCAAAATTTGCAAAAATATGGCTCAATTCATTAAAATATGAGTTAAAAGAATCAAAAGGTTAGCTAAAAGAAGCAGAAGGCTAAAAGTGAAATGTAGAAAAGAATAGCTAAAAGGCCAATTATACATGTAGCTAAAAGCATCAAAACCCCTTAGCTAAATGTGGGAAAATAGCTAAAATTAGAAAAACAATACCCAAATCAATCAAAACAATAGCCTAAAATAGCAACAAGTTAGTTAAATGAAATAAAAGACTACCTAAAAGAGGCCTAGATAAAATAGCAGAAGGCTATCTAAAAGCTAAATGTAGCTAAACACCCAAAATGATAATAAAATCATGTTCAAGTGAAATTTTAAAAAGTAAGTTAAATGCTCAAAGGTAAAAGTGCTGCAGCTTCACATTTTCTCTGTTTAAACTCTAAATTTGCTGAATGACTTTTCCCCTTGTTACTTCTGACCCGACGCTCTGTGTAAAACATAAATATGTGCAAATTTATCAAACAGTCCAGTTTTGTTGTGTGTCAGCAGAAACGCCGCCTCGCAGAAAAACACTTTGAAATCTAAAACACACAGAAACGTGTTTATAGAATTAAAGAACCAGTCTGCAAGTTTTTAAAAGTCCCTGAAACACGAACCAGAACTAACCCTAAGCCTTTAACATCAGCTCAGGTTTCAGAGGGAAACGAGCTGAATGGATCAAATCTTTTGTGTTTGTGCTTTGAACACTGCAGCTCAGATTTCTCATTGTTTTCCTCGTTGGGTCACGTTTTCTTTAACTCTGTGACACTTTGAACATCGACTTTTTATTATTTGAATTAAGCTAAAGAAACACATGCTTTTATTTTCCCAAGCTTCAGCTCCAAATGTTGTTCTGCAGATTCTGTACAACGACTAATTTTCTATAGATTTACAAAAGAGAATTAAAAAAAGAAATCTTTCTGATCTTCCACATCAGTTCCTACCTTGTTGAACTGTTAAACGCTGAGACGACTGCAGGACTTTGAGAAGCTGTGCTGGAATGAGCCGTCCCACACATCACAAGAAGAAAAGTAAAGATTAACACCTCCCTCAGCATCACATGGTGTCGGTCAGCCAGGTGAGTGCGTCTCTGCAGGTAGACTGGGCCTTTTCTGTCCTACCCAACCCCACACATATAACCATCCTCTGACTCTCACTGCTAATTCATAAATAAAACCTCCTTTTGTCTTATCCTGCAGATAAAAAGTGTCTCTCCTTTGTTCGCGTCCTTTTTTAGTTATTCTCTGCATAAAAGTCCTCAAATATCTGCAACCAGACTCTCCTTTCTGTCCAAAACAAAAAGCTTATCTCTGGTTTTAACTTGAAAATCTTTTGAATCTGTTGGTGTTTGTTGGGAACGGGCTCATGGGTCCAACTTGTCCTCGTTTCTTTTCTCCAGCAGATCTGGGTCAATGGAAACTGGAGACCCTTGGACCGATGGGTCGGTGAGTTCAACCTCCAGGCCAAGTGTCTGCTTCTTTAATTTTTTTATGGGGCACCAAGTGTAAAATAAAATGTTTTAAAATGTCATTTTGGTGCCCGTATCCAGCAGTCGAGAGCAAGGTGCGGGGGACACCATGGACAAGTTGCATGTCCATTATAGAGACAAACAACCGCTCCCACCTAGGGGCAATTTAGAGCTACCAATAAACCTAACAGTCATGTTTTTGATCTGTGGGGGGAAACAGGAGTACCTGGAGAAAACCCACACATGCACAGAGAGAATATGCAATTTTTTCCCAGAAACGTTATGTTCAGATGTTAAATTCTGAATCTAAATGTAAAAGTTAAATATTAAATGTGCCTAAATGTTGAATTTAAGAAACAAGTATTTCAGAATGGAACACAGCCTTTGCTGTTGGTGCTCAGCTCTTGTTATGACATCATCATCCTGAGCCAATAGCAAATGCTAACTCTATAAAACCTTCCCTACAAGACATCAAACTTGCAGTTGCGGCCAGTGACTGAGCTGCACTTCAAACTACCAGACCAAAGATACCATCCATGTTGTTTTTAGAACCCACATTTTGAATTCTAATTTTAAATGCCATCTTTAGCAGCATTAGCATCATTAGCATTATCATCCATATTGTGAGCAGATGGAACATACAAATTTGTTAATTGAAAACAGTATGGATGGTATAGTGATCCAGCAATTTAAAGTGAAGCTCAGACAAGTTTGAGGTCTTATAAGGAAGGTTTAGCAGGGTTAGCAGTGTTAGCAGCTTTAGTGGTTGCTTTTGTCTCAGGATGATGACATCATAACAAGATCTGAGCACCAATAGCAAAGGCTGTGTTCTGTTCTGAAAGTTCAACATTTAACCACATGTAAGATTTAACTTTTACATTAAGGATTTAATATTTACACATATCATTTAACATTTAAATATAACATTTAGTACACATTTAGCAAAATGTAAGAACAGTGAGCTAAATAACAATAAAATGTCAGTGTAAAATTTTTTATTAAGATTTTACAAAAAAGTGAGCTAAATAATGAAAATGTGTTTGTGACATTTGTTAATGTTTTATTTTACACTTGGTGCTTCATAACAGTTTATTCAAAACCTTGGCTTTAAAGGCAGGGGGTGATATTAATTTCCTCATTTGTTATGAAATGTCTCCCAGAAGTAGAACAAGTTATTTGGCATCTTTGCAAGAAGAGAAAATCATGGAAATGAGTCTTTTGTGTTTTTTAGCTGAATCACAGCAGGGGGTCCTCACAGTAAATTCTCCTGGGTGTCTAAGGTTATGCCTGTGAAAAAGCCAGTTTTTATGTTTCTGAACCCGACCTCTACGAGTTTCTTTAAAGCACACAGGTTTCAGACTCGGCGTCGTCAATAACCTGTGGAAACGAGACACATGTTCAGTCCACTCCATGTAAAAACGGACCCTCAAAACAAATCACCTCACTTCCAGGAAAAATTAAATATTTTTTTCCACAATAAAAATAATCTACAAAAATCCATGAGCCCAGAGCTCTCAGATCAAACATCCAGACGAAACGCCAGGGAACAAAATTAAAGAGGCCCCGAAGAGTCCGGGGTGTGAAAAACAGATAGATTCACAAAACTAAAAATAAAGTTCAATAAAAGCAAAAGATTATTGGTTTTTTAACGGAGCTGCATCACAGGAGAGTTGAACTGAGGCTGAGATCAGTTCAGAGTTTTAATATTAAGCTATAAAATTATTTTAAGGCTTACAATAAAATCTGTTTTATGACAAGAACATCACAAAAATGACACAATGTTCTGCAGAGTCCTGCTGTTGTTTCCAACCTCTTCTGGTTCTGGGTTAAATGAATGTTCTGATGATGATGAAGATAAATCTTCAGTGATTGTGAACAGATCAGGTGTAAGTGCAACACTGCTGCTCATCACTCAGCTGAACTTTAATATCAGTTCATTTGATTTGTTTTTTATGAGCAACAGAACCAGATGAAGAACCCGACAGTCTTGACCTCAGGGTGCAGAAAACAAAGGTAAAAACTTGCAGTGTGAAAACTGAGAGCTGAATGACTGCGATGAAAAAGCTCAAACTGAGATGTTAACTCTAAATGGAGCAGAACGCTAGCTGAATGCTAAAAGGAACAGAATATTAGCTAAATGCTAAACAGAGCAGAACTCTGGCTAAATGTTAAAGGAGCAGAATATTAGCTAAATGCTAAAAGGAGCAGAACAATAGCTGAATGCTAAAAGGAGCAGAACACTAGCTAAATACTAAAAAAAAGCAGCAGATTAGCTAAATGTCACAAAGAGCAGAACACTAGCTAAATGCTAAAAGAAGCAGAACACTAGTTAAATGCTAAAAGAAGCAGAATATTAGCTAAATGCTATAAGAAGCATAACACTAGCTTAAAACGAGCAGAACAAAAGAAGCAGAAATGCTAAAAAAGCAGAACAATATCTAAATGCCAAAAGGAGCACTAGATAAATGCTAAAAGAAGCAGAATACTAGCTAAATGCTAAAGTGAGCAGAACATTAGCTAAATGCTAAATGGAGCTAAATATGGCAAAGATTTGGTTAAATGTAACTAAAGGTTCAAAATATTATATATATATATATATATATATATATATAATATTAAAAGCCTAAAAGTAGAGAAAAGTAGAACATTTACGTATGTATTTTCTATAGGGGCAAATATTCATTAACATTTTTTTTAAATATAAAAGGTAGAAATAATAAAAGTCAGAGCATCTGTCTGCTTAATGAGCTGAAAATTATCAAGAGTGAGTGACTGTAATTACAACGCTAGCAACATATGGAAAATAAAACAGGAAATAAAAACGCTAACTCATCATTCACACTTTTATGAAGTGTAGCTTTAGCTGAAAGTTTTTTTTCTTTTAATGGTGCTAAACACAAGTTTTTCTGTTGATCAGCTGATCACTTTGACCGTAAAATTATAATGATTTTCAGACTTTTTAAATCTTCTGTGACGTGTTAATGCTTTGTTGAGCTGAACGTTTCCATGTCCACTCTGTTTATTT
Source organism: Cynodonichthys magdalenae (assembly GCA_031762555.1). Classification (NCBI taxonomy): domain Eukaryota; kingdom Metazoa; phylum Chordata; class Actinopteri; order Cyprinodontiformes; family Rivulidae; genus Cynodonichthys; species Cynodonichthys magdalenae. The sequence goes on along the minus strand of JARVJO010000125.1, from coordinate 18,489,149 downwards.
CTGTTTGCAAGTGTGTTTAACTCCTGTCCAACTGCAGTGTGTGTGTGTGTGACACCGACATGAAGTGTTTCAGAAGATGTTTTTCCTAAAAGGCAGAAGAAACAAACACTTGAGCAGAAGGAAGCTGCTGCTGTCTGACGATGAGTGTCGGAACGAAGCCTCACTTCCTGATTACATCCACCTGCCTTTTATCCTTTTCTCTGCTCAAAAAGACAGGAAGGAAGTAAAAACATCTTCCTTTACTTTCCTGATTTACACGGAGGCACAGACTAAATATAAATACAACAGAATTTTTCAACGCTTCCTCTCTTTTTCTGAGAGCCAGGCTGCTTTTCGTTTATTCTAAAGATTTTTGCTTTTCAGTAATTCTCGTCAGCTGCAAATTAAACTAAACACTGATGGAGGCAGTTGGACGTTACCATGGTAACATGAAGAAAACTATACCTGCAGAGTTTCAACTTTGACAGCGGAGAAGTTCTTAAGTAAAGAGCTAAATTATTCCCAGAGGAATTCCAGGCTGGGTTTTTGTGTTCAGGATCCACAGAGTTCCAGTAATTTCATGGTGTCTCCTCCGGTTTGGTCCGGGAGCAGCTGCGTGTGTGCTGCGTGTGTGCGAGCTTCTTAAGCATTCTTATGTCATGGCTCATGAGGCTGCGATGTGATGCTAATCTAGCCCAGCACCAGCAGGAGAACTCAACTGGAGCCGCTGGCAAACATCGCAGCTTTTCCATCCTCGCTTTCTCAACACTTTCCTGCCTGATTCCTCAGCTTCGCCTCATTGAACCATAGAAGAAGAAGAGCTGAGAACATCACACCAGCATGGAGGCCCTAATGAGTACTGATAGCAGGACACTCAGTTCAATTAGCTCCATTACTAAAAGAAGAAGAACAGAAATGTTGCCCTCTCTTCTTCTACATTGTTGGTTTCTGCTCATGGTTTCAGTCAGATTCAGGTTCTGGACTCTGACTGGACCTTGGTTCTTTTCTTTTCGACCCGCTCTGTTGTAGATCTGCTGCTGTGTTTGGGATCATGGTTCTGTTGGACCCAGTTAGGTCCAAACTTCAGCTGTCAAACAGATGGACTCACATTAGAGTCTAGAACACCTTGGTCTACAGAGGACTTCATGGTCCACTTATCAAGCCATCAGCCCTTCACCACCATGCTGACAGCTGGGAGGAGCTGATGCTGCAGTGCATTCTGGGTAACCGTCTGGTCCAGAAGTCTTGGGGTTCCTTCCGATGAAACTAACCTGTGCTGCCATGTTGTTTTTAAAAGCAAGAGGCCATGATCTTTAACCTCCTAAAAGAGGCCTGTAGAGTCCAAGATGGAGCTCATTGCACGGTCTGACCTTCAGGGTAAAGAGTGTCAGCTATTTTAAATGTTTCCAACTGTGATGAATCATAATCTGTGTAGAATGATGGACTCTAAATTACCTTTGACCATCCCCATATTGATGAGCAGCAACAGTTGTTTCTCTGCAGTCATTGCTGATGACTTCTCACCTTGATGTTGTGTTACACACCTGGAGGTCCAGAAGTGGTCCCACTGATCCTGAACCTCTCAAGGCGTTATTTTTTTTTCATTCGGTTCTCGTCGGATCTGTTCTACGCGGGTGTAGGTGATTTATCACTGTAACTTGTGTCCCTGCTCTGTGGGCGGTATCATCAGTGCAAACTAGGAGGTAACGTCGTTTAAAAGTGAGTGGTATAATTAAAATGGAGGTGCTGCTGTTTACAGCTAACTACTGATATAAAAAGTCTGATATTTGCTCTGTAAATAATCTCTTACCATCTGGCAAACTGAATGTTCTGAATGCTCACGCACCTGTTATTAAATTACATCATCCAGGGCGGTTCATGTAGCTCCACTGGACAATCAGCAACTGTTACATGCTTCATCCCCCCACACCCCAAACGGTGCCGGCACCGCAGTACTACCTCCACAAACCGGGCAGATAAAGGGGTGGGTGCCGACAGTGGAAAGACCTTAAACTGGTGTGGAGTAGGTTGGAGCCTAAGATAATGGAGCCTGTGGAAAAACGCGTTCAGATCCTCTGGAACAGGGCCAACCCGTGTCATAGGCAGTATAGGCAAATACTAAGGGTGCCATCCCTCTTGGGCTCTACAAATGGGAGATGAAAAACTATTTATAACATTTTTTCAGAGTGTAGTTGATTTAATCTGTAGAATAATCCCTGATTACTCAGGTTCATGAAGGGAACTTGTTCTGCTTTGTTCCTACATGAGATGTAATATGGTGCAGAGGATGTTTCATGATAAAGGTATCATATGATGCAGTCAAGACTAACTACTGGTGCTCAGTGTGGAAACAGAAAATAAAATAAGGAGAATAAACGTTTCAGTTCTGATCTCAGCTAAAGTTCAGGTTAAAGTCTGGTTTTTAGTTTCTGCCTTCATAAAATACTGATTTTATGTTTTATTAATCCCGATAATTTAGTAAAATGCTCTTAAAAGGCTGGAAAATGCAGAGTTTTGGATAATTTTTTACAAACCCTGGACTCCCCTAGAACTGCATCACTCCACCGCTGCTCGTTAACATGAACAGATGTTCCTTGTTGGTGTTGACATATATGAGGTGGACTTCTGGTATTTTGTTTTAAATGATTACTATTTTAATTAGGCAACCTGGTTTCTAAGGATAAAAAATATTATTAAAAATAAAACTCTTTCATTATGTACTTAAATGTTTGTAAATTGGCAGTGAGATTGAAAAACGAACAAGCAGCACCACCTAAAATCTTGCCCAAGGCGCCAGATTAACCAGGGTCGGCCCTGGTCTGGAACCAGTTTTTCAGTCACTGATTTACCATTTGGTTTAATAAATAACGATTTGATGGAATTTGTTGTTGTGTTTTTGTTTACTTTGTGTTTAATTAGAATAATTTATAATCTCAGATCGGGTTTATTCTGCCGTTCATCATGACTTCTGGTTGTAATTAATAAAGTTCATCAAGCTGCTCAGAAAGAATCAGTACCTCCATTAACCTATTTGGTTTTAATCACAGATGAGCTGGTTTATAAAAAGCTGTTTTATGGAGCTGTTTTTAGAGTTTGGTTCTATAAAATAAAAGTGTGTTTGTGTTGTTTACTGGCTGTTAAACAGGAAACCCAGTCTGTTCATTCAGGAGCCGCACTGTCCTGTCCTAACCACCCAGCTTTTTCCATTTACGCTGCTACATCTCTTACACAATTCTGTCACTTCTGTTAAAGTTCAGGAAGCCCAATCAGTGCTACAACACACACACACACACACACACACAGAGATCTGCTCAGTGTTTGTCTCCCTGCAGTTAAATGATTCAACTTCTCAGAATCTCTTGGAAATATTTTGGTTGAAACAATCTCATTCCAGCGGCACTAAAAATAACACCGCCTTCATGCGCCGTCCTGCGGTCTCGGGAGGGAAAAGTGTGTTTGGTTGGATCATCGGCTCCAGAGTTTCCAATCAGATTGACGGCCCTCTGCAGGGTTCAGATCCTAGCATGAAGTCCACATCAGCGATACGACTGCAGCTCGCCTTCTTCGACCGCAGTCCTCATCAAGAAGAATCTTGGCCTGGTTTGGCTTTCAACCCTCGGCTGAAGTCAGAAATAGTCTGCGAGGAGTTTAGAATCAGGACAGCGTTGTTTAGAAAGCTTAATGAGACCTGAAGCTCCTTCATAAACTGATTTCCAGAAAGGAAAAATCGTAAACCACAAATGTTTCCTTATCTTTTCATCACATAGTTGTCCAGTTATTTTTCTAAGAGTCATGTTTTAGTTTTAAAATGGAAAAATAAAACTTATCAGCAGCAGAGCTCTGCATCAGACTTGTTGTTTTACACATTAAAACCTCCTGTCAGTAATGACTGACCTGATGGGAGCAAAGTTCAAACAATCTGAAAGTCTTGTTCAGCTTTTCTGGAACTGTTGGAGAACAGGAAGAATAAATCTGTTATTTGTCTGATTTGGAGCAGGTTTTATCCAGAAGAAAACACAAAGTTACAGATAATTTCACCTTCTTCTGTCCCCTCTGTTCCACCAACCCTCTGTAGATCCTCCTTCATCTATGAAACATCTCTGTGCTCTTCTCCTCCTCCTCTTCCTCAACCCCCCACCCCCCAAACAACATCCTGTCTTTAATATTTCTTCAACTGTCAGCTGTATTATAAGAAAATGGAAGTGTTTGGGAACGACAGCAGCTACGCCATGAAGTGGAGGGCCACGTAAACTGACGGAGCGGGGTCAGTGGATGCTGAAGCGCGTAGTGCAAAGAGGTCACCAACTTTCTGCAGAGTCGATCACTACAGACCTCCAAACTTCATGTGGTCTTCAGATTAGCTTCCATGGTCGAGCAGCTGCATCCAAGCCATACATCACCAAGTGCAATGCAAAGCGTCGGATGCAGTGGTGTAAAGTACGCCGCCACCGAACTCTAGAGCAGTGACAACGCTTCTCCATCTGGTAATCTGATGGACGAGTCTGGGTTTGACCCCTTAGTTCCAGTGAAAGGAACTCTGGATGCTTCAGCATACCAAGACATTTTGGACAATTCCATGCTCCCAACTTAGTGGGAACAGTTTGGAGCTGGCCCCTTCCTCTTCCAACATGACAGCAAGGTCCATAAACACATGGATGGAGAGTCTGGTGTGGACGAACTTGACCGGCCTGCAGAAAGTCCTGACCTCAACCCAATAAAACACCTTTGCAGCCTTTGTTGTTGATGAGCGGCTCTGGTGACGTCATCATCCTGAGACAAAAGCAACTGTTAACGCTGCTAACTCTGCTAATGCAGCTCATGATGGTTTAATTAAATTCAAAATGTGAAAACAACATGGATGGTACCTGTGTTTCAGCAATTTGAAGTGCAGCTCAGACACTGACCATAGCTGCAAGTTTGATGTCTTGTAGAGAAGCGTTAGCAGTGTTAGCTGCATTAGCAGTATTAGTGGCATTAGCAGCATTGGTGGCGTTAGTAGCATTAGCAGTGTTAGCAAAGTTAGCAACATTAGTGGCATTAGCAGTGTTAGCATTTGTTTTTGTCTCATGATGATGATGTCAGAACAACAGCCACTCACCAACAGCAAAGGCTATGTTCCATTACGAAATTCTTAAATGTAAACTTCAGTTTTTAGCCACAATGTTTAAACTTAAAGTTTTACATAGAGATTTAGGCTTTAATATCTACATATATTATTTTACATTTAAACTTAATATTTTGTCAAATTTAGCAAAATATAAAAACTGTGAGCTAAATAACAATAAAATGTTAGTTACAAGGATTGTACACTCAGAAAGTGAGCAAAATAATGAAAACATTTTGAACATTTCATTTTACACTTGGCACACAATAAATGAGATCTACCTGGTTAAATAAATGTATTAAAATAAAATAAAATTAAACTTAACTTAAATATTTGGCCTGTTGGATTTCAGAAAAACATGAAATAAAAGAAACTGCTGACCTGTAATAAACTAAAGCCTCTTTTTTCCATTATTGTGATTTTTATGAAGCTAATAATAAAATTATGAAGCTTAGTTTAGTTTGTCACATCTCTACAGATGTTCAGAACCAAACAGAACTTTTATTCTGGGTCCCGCACCTCTGCAGCGTGAAGGCAGCAGAAATGCATGATAGCATGAGAAAGACAAATTAAAAGTCAGTGCTTCCTTCCCTCTTTGCTCTTTTCTCTCCTGCTCAACTTTGGAAAATTCTCTGGCGTTTATTTGTCGACTGAAACAGCCGAGAAGAACGGTTTGTAAGTGTTTCCATCCTTTTTGGTTTTCCACAGAATCCACTGGTATTTTATGTTGCCTCAGTACCTTTAAGATATATACCTTCTTTAATTGGAGAAAGTTTCCGTGTTAATTTTGTTTCTGATTGGAGAAACTGAAAATATTGTTCCTGCAGCTCGTTTTGTTCATGCAGTGCTGGGAAATGGAAGCAGCCAGGTTCAGAAACGGATATCATCTATTCTTTCTGGATAATGCAACAAGCAGGACATCAAAGTCCGTCTGAAGACCTACAGAGTCAGGACGTGTAAGATGAGAGGACCTGAGGGACAGCTGGATAACAAGCAGCAGAAACTCTGTGAACCCAGACTCAGCCGAGTGAAAACAAAAACAAAAGAGGATATATTTTCTCCTCCTGGAAGCTCTGAAGTGGGTGTTGAGTTATTTAAGAAGCTGAGTCTGTGAGAATCCACGTCTCATACAAGTGTCGTAACAGGACTCTGAAGAAAGATTTACAGGCTCTGAACGAAGCGAAGACGCTCAGCTGGGGACACCAGGGATGAGAAGTAAAGAACCGTCCAGCTGCAGCGCCGGGACTGAGGCCTTTAAAGTGTTTCTCACTGGGCTGCAACTGTTGGAGACTTAAAACAAAAAGAAATTCCCTAAACTTCCTGCAGTATCACTGAATTCTGAGTGTTTGTGACCAAGTGACCTTTGAGTCATGTTTCCATACACGTCAACCCCTTTAGACAATTATTTTCCTGAAAGGAGGACGAGGATAGGTGGGCAATTAATTTGTAGCAGCACTAATTTTAATTTTTTACGTCCTACAAGCTGTAAGACGTAAAATAAATTTGTAGCCAAGTTTTTGAAAATATCCATGAGACTTTTCTATACGTCCGCCTGTAAAATGGGGGGGAATCTGTGTAATTCACAGACAATCCATCTGTGTTTTGTTCAGCCTGTTAGTAAAAAATCAAGACTTTCAGTGACTCCTGAAGTGACATTCTGCACATGAAGATCTGATGGAAACATTGAGCCAAACAAATAATAAATTAGTTGGTTTTTGCTTGGACAACAGCTTCACAATAGATCCAATCATCTGTGCATGGACATCTGAGGATGCTAACATGTTAGCATCCATGCACAGATGCTAACATGTGCATGGATGTCCGAGGATGCTAACATGCTAATATGTTAGCAACTGTGCATGGATGCCCTAGGACACTAACAGCTAGCAGCTTCAGAATGGATCAAAACTAATTCATTTATTATCTGTTTGGTTCAGTGTTGGTTCAATAATTAACTCTACATCTCCACACCAAGTGTTTTTGAAGATTTTTAGACGATTGTTTTTAAGTGAAGCAGGTCGAGCGACACGGAGCTGCAGTCATGTGGTCCGGTTGATCGTGGCTTTCAGGCCCGGCCCGGTCTTTGTTCGGACCACCACTGCAGCTGCGCCTCTGCCCCACCTGTGACAATAAACAGCTTCATTACCACCTCCTGTCCACTGACGCCATTTAATTCCCTCACTGGGATCACCCTGAGGACAGAAACACCAGACATGAGTTTCTGCCTCGAGTATTAAAAGTTACATTTTATATTTGCCATTAATTGTGTTTTTTAAAGCATTTTTCTTCAATACTTTGATGTGACGTGTTAATTTGGAGTTATTTACTCCAAATCACCCATCAGATTTCTAAAAACTTCAACACAAATCATGGTTTTATTGCTAATTATCAGCTAGTTTTTGTTAAGGTCTACAAATCTCTCAGGTCTGACCCTGCAGCCAGGATCATCAGAGTACCTTAACCTGGAGATTCTTTGATGTTTGTGGTTCTGGTCTTTATGGACCGGATCTCATCTTGTTTTATTGCACATTCACGAGTGATGAGTCAGCGAGGAGACTCGTGTCACGATGAAAAACTAAACTTTATGTTCGATAAAACTGAATCAGACGTTTTATCTTCAACAGGTTGCAGAAAAATCTCAGGTCTTTTTTTAGAACTAACAGATGTGCGAAGAGGTCCAGTCCTGGTAAAATAAATAAATAAAAACTTTATCCTTGTTCTCATATTTTCTTTTACAACTTTTGGCTCGTTGATGCATTTCTGTATTTGTAGGTTTATTTATTTGCAGAAACTCACAATTCTCTCAGAACCCAGAGACTGTTTAAAAGAAAAAAAATGTCTTCTTCAGGATTTTTCCATCGTTTTATTTGAAGAATTTATAAATTTAATGATTTATGTTTTTATGATGACTTTACTTTTCTACCTGATCTGTTATTTTTAACAAACTCCTGACTTTGTTGTGTGATTAGAGTTAAATGTTCTGATTGGTCACCTGGTTTCACAGTTTCTGTAAAAGACGAGTCTGTAGGTTGGAGTGTTTTATGTATTGTGTATGTACCTGGTACTAACAGGGTATGTACCTGGTACGTACAAGTTACTTACCTGGTACTTAAAGAGTACATATGTGGTACTTTTCTGGTGTTCACAGGGTACTTACCCTGGTACTTTAAGAATAGGACAGGTAATTCCAGGGTAAATATCTGGTACCTACAGGGTACATACCTGATAAGAACAGTAAGTACTAGGTACGAATTAAGCCATAATATATAATATAATATTGTTTATCAAACTTTAACCAATTCATGAAAAGTTTGTGAGACGAAACAACAAAACAAAAAAGATCAGGACAGATTTTTAAAAATAAAACCTGTGAGCATCATTTGACTTGCAGTCAGCGAGATGAGGGAGGTTTCTGCTGAGTCCGTTTTGTCGTTTGTCCAACGGGTCAGAACGTACCTGTGTTTATCACATTTAACACGTCACCTGTAAAACAGGACATGTCAGAATACAGAGAGGCAGAGGATCCTTTTGGAAGCTCAGCTTTCCGCCCGGTTGCTCCGACGTTGTTCTAGTTTACAGAGCTGTAGTTCAGCTCGAAGTGACGGATGTGAATATTTCCTGCAAATGGCTTGTGGTCGGGTCACGGCACCAGTGTCAGCTCTGCCTCGTTAGGCGGCAGCTGCAGGCTGATAAATCACTCAGTACAGGACTTTGGCAACGCGAGGCTTTAGGTGCACTCAATCCACTCCTCCAGTCTGCACCGGAGTCCTGTCCCACCATGTATGTGCCCATAACTCAGCTGCAGCCAAACCATCTCATTAGTGAAACAATCCTCACCCTGGTGTGTGTGTGTGTGTGTGCGTGTGTGTGTGTGTCTGAACAAGCGGGGTGAGATTTCATGTTGTTCTGGAGGATTTGTCATCACCGGCTCAGAATGCATTATATTATTATATCTTTTGTATTCCAACTACCTGTAATATTTTCCGATTTGCTAATATTTTCCATGATTTTTTTTATTTTTTTTTTTCCCACATTTGCTCAATCACTTCCAACCTATTATCCATGCATTTATCCAGTCTGTGCTTGCACAATATTTATTCCTGGTACACCGTATTCCAAATAGGTGCCCTTAAAATCTGCTTATTAACCTAAAAACTGACACTTTATGAATGTGTGTAAAAGCAACACCTCGGAGCTGACTGTTAGGATCCTAATGAGGAACGACCGCAGTCCAGTTTCATGTTTTTTTTACTATTCCACATAAATTCAACTTTTCTAAGAAATAAACTCACAAAAGGTTTTAGAGAAATTTATTTCTAAACGTAACCTTATATCTTTCAGAAATTTAGGAGTGACAACAAAGCTGAAAAATGAAATGACTTCAGCAAATGTTGAGTTTATCTTCATTGTTTTTCTATAGTTAGCACAAAAAGTAAGTAAATTAGTGTTTGGTAGATTATATCGTTGTTGTAACAATGCTTCTCGGCAATAAATCTTAAACTAGATACCAGCTCTACTGCTCATCTACAAATGCATGTTCCTTACAAATGTGGCACCATTTAAAAGGGAAATGTAACAATATAGGATTGTTATAACACAGAAATAATCTAACAAACACAAATTTCCTTACTTTTTGCACTAAGTTTAGATAGTTTAGACATTGTAAGATTTCAGGGGGTTAAAGGACTGCAGCTGTGTAACCGCAGTGGTAATACACAGACCAGTGACGTGCGGTGAGGTTCATGGATGGTGAGGCACTCAGTTCATCAGAATCAGATTTACAAATATATGAATCC
>JARVJO010000125.1:18469106-18479170 GCA_031762555.1 Cynodonichthys magdalenae | reverse complement strand
TTAATATTGTTTATTCTTTTTAATTTCCATGATGACAGCTCTGCCTCCCCTGCCTCTAGTGACCGCACGTCACTGACACAGACTGAAGGTTCAAATCTTCAGTCGTTGCTCTGACAGAGTTCTGTGGAGTCAATAATTGTTTTATGAATTTATGGGTCAATTACCCTCGCTGTATTCTGATACAGCGGGGGTAATTGACCCATAAAATGATTAGTGGCTCCACAGACATCGGTATCGGAGCAAAGATTGAAGATTTTAACCTGTAAAAATCCACCACAGCTAAAGCACAGGTCGTCCTGACAACCTTCAGGTTTTTCCTACAAATCTTTACGGTGAGCATAAAGTCAGCTCTGTGTTTATTTAGGAAAACATGAGGCAACGTGATGCTGCTCAGACACAACACCTTATAGTGACCATGATATCAGAGCTAGCAGTTAGCTCAACGAGCATGTTGTGGTCAAGATAAACAAAAAAAACGTTCCTAATAATATCTGTTTATTATCTTTAACGAAGACAGCAGCAGTTGAGCGAACTTTCTTTCTTACACGAGTCGCTCTGCAGCTTGTTTGGATCGAGTAGGGTTGCCAACTGTCCAGTATTGGCCCGTAGTCTGACTGCAGGATGGTACCGAAGAGGCCAAATGCAACGATCATAAGAAACAGAGGGCATTAAAACGACTGCTGCAGTGACAGGCTGTGTTGCTTCATTTGATCCGTTACTGGACTTTAGAAGATCTAGACTATTGCTAGTGCGGTGGGTGACCATGTTTTGATAATAAATTAATAATGTATATTGTAAGCTGCCACAAATATATTATCAAACAATTAATGGCATATTTTACCTAACTATTGAAAATAATTAAATTAATAAGTTAATTAAATCCTTCTGTTTAACCCATCATGTTACATAGAAATAACAGAAATCAGATTCAGTCTTGTTTAGGTGGATGCAACTCAAACATCAATCGAAACATTACATCGTTAAGCCCCGCCCCCAGTGGTGTTGCTCCTCAATGCTAGGGTCAGGTCAGTTTAGTAGGCCACGGATCAGGACACATGGTGTTCAGGTTTCTGTAAAATGGTTTAAGGCTTTGCAGACTTGGATAGATTTAATCGATTCACTTGACAAAGTGTTACGCAGTCAGTAATTTGGTGTAAAGTTTGGCGTGGTCATAGAGAGTCAGATGGGTGATGTGCATCTCCGCACATAGAGAGACGGGTCTTTACTGTCTTCAGTTTTTCTTCTCCAAACGATGGAGGGTGAAATGGTCCAGGTTCTGATTCATTAATCTGCGGTAATAAAGCTCAAATCACAGCAATGTAAGAAGAAAAGCAGCCCTTTTTCCTGTTCTGTGAGGTTTTTACTGCCATGACTTTGAGCAAACAGTAAAAGTTAACCACAGAACCTCGCTGCGGCCCAGAAAGTGAGCGGTGCTTGTTATGTTGTGTTTGTTTTCAGGCCACAGACACGTTATTGTGTGAAGTAATAGTTAGTAACTGTGCTTTTTAATTGAATCCTTTTCTTCTGCTGCAGCTTTAAAGATTAAAAATGTTTCTGGGTATAAATCAGTTCAGTCTTGTCTCACTCTCTCAGGGCTGGACCCAATTATTCGACCCGGTTGGCTTGGTTTTGATTGTTGAAGAAGTAAATGAGACATGACGTGGAAAAACAGATTCTTTTTTTTTAATACAAACCTGTAACTGCTTCAAGTGTGAGCTGCGTCTGCTCGTTTAATTTCATGTATTTTTAGGGAAATTGATCTTTATTTGTTTAAACTCGTTTGATCTTCTGCTCTTGCCCGCTCTTTATGAATTGTTGTGTATTTCTTGGCGTGAAGAGAGCTGAGCAGCAAATAGCTTGTTGGTGTCGTCACGAGACAAATAAAAACTCGGCAGTAAAACAATAAAATGACTTCTGCTCATGGTTTTGTCGGGATGTTAGGCGTCACTTAAAACATGACAAATTTAAAGCAGCAGCAGTCTGAGAGGAAACGGTCTGTTAGTTATCACGGCTGGGTTTTCCATCACATTTTCAGTCCTGCTGCTCAGTGACGTGTTAAAAAGTTTAATGAATCTGAAGCAGGAGGTTTATAGATCTGTTTTTTATTGTTGACTTTCATTTACACACCCTGCGAACCATAAACAGACATGACAAAGCAACATTTTCAATTTCCCTCAGTGGTTCTTACATCACAATGCGGCCGGTTCATTACCTAGTGTTCTTTTCTTCCTGCTTCCTCCTTCTCCTCCCATCAGCATCTCCACCACACTCTCTGTCCCGGTCAGCCTTTCATTACTTTTACCCACCAGAATGTGGAGCAGATCTGCTTCATGCGAGCAGAAAACCACAGGTTTTGTTCTGTCTGGACGGCGCCCAGCATCGCCAGCATCCCTCCGTGATTTCTGTGAACGCAAACAAAAGAGGAAGACGGTGATTCAACCATATATCAGAGGATATGCGTTATTTAAATCTATCAGCAGTCGGTGAGGGAACAGGAAACTGAAAATCTCTCAGGATGCTGGCGCTCCTCCATCGCATCAGAAACCTCCCAGCATCCCTCGCCAAGCAGCCCAGCCCCGAAACGCAGCAGTGACCAGAACCTTCTCCCAGCTGAGTCTGAGGTTTTTTCATTACGAGGTCAGAAAAGGACACTCCGCTAAAAACCCAGAGCTGAAACATTTTCCTCGCTGATCTCAGTTAGCTGTCAGTTAAGGACCCATTCTTTTCTGGGAGGTAATGATGCTAAAAGTCAACGCTAACTTTTAACACAGGAAGTTTCACCAAAGGAAGCAGATGAACATTTGTTCATTGTTTAAATTAAATTCAGTCTGAGCCACAGAAAGACACACAAGGTGAACTTTAGGGGTGTCAAACTCATTTTCACCGAGTTGTAATTAACTTCAACTAAACAGGAGACGTCACGTTCCTGAGCACTGCTAGCTAACAATAGCTGAGCTCTACCTGGTATTTCCTGCATAGAAACCGCATAACCCCACCCCCAGGCAAATTTTGAACAATTCCAACAAAGTGGGCGGTGCCAAGAGACACTGAGAAGCCCAGCCATGTGTGGGGATGAGCGAAGAGTTGTGGTCAGGACGAGAGAACGTGACAGCTAGCTTAATTTGACATATTAGCCTCATTCACAAGACAGTTCAGTACGGGACCGACGCCAGTTCTGTTCCCCTCGGATCATTCAGAAGACACACGGAGGCGGCAAGGTCCAATAATATGTGCCTAAAATAATTTCATAATCTGTATAACACAAACACCAACACACAGACTTAACTTCTGATGTTCTTGGAAGCAGCAAACGGTGTGAAGGCTCTTAACCTGGAGAAGTTCCTCCTGGAGATTATTTTGCTGCTATTTCTGCTGCTTTTCATTTTATTTATTTTTTTTTTCTCTTTCTATTTTATATATTTGTTTTGTTTTTAATGAAATGAATAAATTTCTAAATAAAAAACATAAAAAAAGTTCCTGCTGTCACACTGGCTGTTGAGTTATTTCCTTCCCCACTGTTCTCTGGCGGTGGTCTTTCCCTTCTCTCCCAAACCCCCGGTCTTGGAAGTGAACAAAGCAGGTACAGCTCCCTTTTTTAACTGCCGTCTTCCCGTTTTTCACTCTGGCTCTTGAATATCCTCAGGTTTGAAATGTCGGCCATAAATGCGAGTGTGTTCTTTAAAGTTTTCCCTGCGGATAGCCGCAATCTTTAGCCTTAACTCCTCATCAGCAGGAAAATGGAAAACTTTATGTGCTTTCTTGTACCTACTAATTAACGGAGACAACAATACTCAGTCGTTGTACCAGTAGCTCGCAGATGTTTCAACTTTTGTGTCTTTTTCATGGTGTAGCATTAGCAGCTACCGCTAAAAACAATATGGAGCAGGTGGCAACAGGAAGCAATGGGCGTGGCTTAAATTTAAATGGAAGTAAGTCACCAGTACTTGTGGCATATAGGCTATTCGCTGTTAAAAATCTAGGATGGTATCATTTTGTGGGTAAAATAATCAGCGTGCATTATGGGAGATGTAGTTTATGATCAATGCTGGATTTAAGGCAGCTTATTTCGAGATATTATTATAGGCATATTCAACTAAACTGCTCAGGGGACTAAAGTTACTCAAAGCCAACAGCTCAGGGGCTGGACTTTTTTCACCTTTTACATTTTTTTTTATTAATTTATTTATTATTAAATCAAGCAAAAAATAACAATTTTATTTTGGCAGGGGGCAGGGTCTCATTGACGGGCCTAACGGAAGTCTCCAGCTGGCCACATTTGACCCATGGACCTTACGTTTGACACAAATGGACCTAAAGTTGTGGAGGTGGATGATTCTCATCCTGTTATCTTGGACCAAAGAAAAAAGCAGCGTGTTTGAGTCGCGCCTCCCATTAACTCAGATGTCGTCAACTAACCTATCAGAATCTTCCAATGCCGTGACATCATCGTCTATATTTCCTCAAACTGTTTGAAGTCAGAATCATCTCTGAGTTTTTAACTCGTGTCTTTGAAGAAACTGAAAAAAATCCACTTTTCTCCCTTTCAATGACTTCATTCCAACATACTCAGGAGTTTATGCAACAGAGTGGAGTTCACCTGCAGCTGAGACCAGAATCAGTTCAGGTGCTGATTTGTCCGATCGGACCACAGACTCAAGCCCAACCCCCCAACCCCCACTCTGCATAGTTTCCACTGGCTCGCTCACTGACTCTTACAAAAACAATGAAAGGGCCTGTTTTAACGGAGCCCGCTGTCTGATCTCAGCTAGAGCCTAATCAGAGCCACCACCGGGTCGGGTCAGAACTGTTAAAGGAACAAACAGAACTGACCCTGTCGCAATCCAGGCCAACGCTTTGGATCGTACCCTTTGGAAGGAGAAGAGAAAAGACAAATGATGATGAGAAAACAAAATGTTTGTTGATATTTTGTGCTTCTTCTGCACACTTTGAGTTATTTCAGCTGGTATTTTATCAGAATGTTTGGCTCATTTAGTAGATAGCAGCTAAAAGAGTTACCTGTATTTATAAACGTTTTGTTTCTTTTAGCTTTCATGGCTTATTTCACCTTCCTGTTGAGTCCTGTTTTCAGTAGATCTGAGCTGGACGCCTCCAGCCAGCCGTTATAAGGTGCAGATGTGACGGCAGAGGGAGGTTCCATCTGCACACAACCCATTATCCTGCACATCACAAATACCTGCAGTCATTGGGAACACATTAGGAAGTGATGTGTTCATTCTTTCCGAACAGGGGTGAAGCACTCGTCTGGTATGGGTGCTCGTGTTTGGTGGGCGGCCTCAGCCAAACCCTCTTCAGTCAGCTCTGCTCCTGGTTAGCCTCCATCTGTGGCTCCGGTGGACACGAGCCGCGGCTCAGGGGCCACGGAGCGGGCAGATAGATGTTGAAAAATGAAACGCAGGCGTCCAGTTGTGCAGCGGGGAGGGGCCAGCGAGATGCGAGGCAGCTGATTGCGTGTCTCTGCTTTCACGCGAGTGTTTCTCTGTTGAGTCCTGCCTTCATGCCACATATTATCTAAAATATCAGCATTAATCATCTAAGATATCAGCAGATAACTTTCTGTTTCTAGACCTGCTTTCACCTGCTAACACCTGTTCACACCTGCTAACACCTGTTCACACATATTTACATCTGTTTACAGGCCACACATTAATCATCTAAAATATCAGCATATAACCTGCTGTTTCTACTCCTGTTTACACCTGTTCACACCTGTTCACACCTGTTTACACCTGTTCAAACGTGTTTACAACTGGTTACACCTGATTACAGCTTTTCAATCGTGTTTACACCTGCTTACATCTGTTCACACCTGTTTACACCTGCTTACACCTGCTTACACCTGTTCAAACTTGTTTACACCAGCTAAAACCTGTTCACACCTGTTTACACCTGCTTACATCTGTTCACACCTGTTTACACCTGTTTACACCTGTTTACACCTGTTCAAACGTGTTTACAACTGGTTACACCTGATTACAGCTTTTCAATCGTGTTTACACCTGCTTACATCTGTTCACACCTGTTTACACCTGTTTACACCTGCTTACACCTGCTTACACCTGTTCAAACTTGTTTACACCTGCTAAAACCTGTTCACACCTGTTTACACCTGCTTACACCTGTTCAAATTTGTTTACACCTGGTTACACCTGTTCAAACCTGCTTACACCTGTTCAAACTTGTTTACACCTGCTTACACCTTTTCAAACCTAATTACACCTGCTTAAACCTGTTCACACCTGCTTACACCTGTTCAAATCTGCTTACACCTGTTCAAACTTAATTACGCCTGCTTACACCTGTTTACACCTGCTTACACCTGTTCAAACTTAATTACACCTGCTTACACCTGTTTACACCTGTTTACAGGCCACACATTAATCATCTAAAATATCAGCAGCTGTTGTTCCTACTCCTGTTTACTCCTGTTTACACCTGCTTGCACCTGATTCATTTAGGTCTTAGCTAGTGTTCTGCCCCTTTCAGCTCTTAGCCACTGTTCTGCTTCTGCCTGTTTTAGCTCCTAGCTAGTGTTCTTCTTCTGTTACCTGCGTTTCTGCTCCTTTTTTTGCTGTTAGCTTGTGCTCTGCTTTTTTTAGCCTAACACCTCAGTTTCAGCTTTTTCAGTGCTGTATTTTAGTTTATCTTCCTTCTGCAGTCACGAGAACAGATGACTGCTTTAGCCACAAATATCTGCTGACAGTTTTGTTCTGAGGACAATTTTTGTTTTCACTTCTCTCACATCCAATTAGCCGTCTGTAACGAGCGTCACCTTCTGACCTCGTCACGCGTCTTTATTCCACATCAGATAAGTGAAGGTCCTCAGACAGTCACGCAGGTCTGCAGATGTCCTGCCGTGGAGGAGCTTCCATTGGACGACCTGACACATTAGACTCTTCGGCTGTGTGTGACCACACACCCAGGCGGCTGATCAGAACCAGATGCTTCTGCGTGCACGCACACACACCATATCTCCCTCTCACGTATGGAAACTCACACACATCTGTAATCATCTGCTGAGAGCTCCAGCTCTTATTTCCTGCTCAGCTCATGTAGAGCTTTGAGAGCTACAAATATTTAATCAGTCAACTTTCACTTTGGTAGCGTGAGATTTTCTTTGAGCACAAGATGTTGGGTCAAACTGATTTCATCCACCTGGGTTGAGTGTTTCTGCACTTTGTTTTGGCTCATTGCAAACATCAGCTGCTTTCCTTTCTCTCTTCACTGCTTCTTGTGGTTTGCAGCCGTGCAAAGTGTTTAACTGTGCCTGCTGAGAACGAGTTAACCAGGAACTCTAATTACACGGTAGAGATCACGTTAAAAACCTGCGGAACCCTTGTTAAAACTCAACAAAGATGCTCTGAATAAAAGTGACAAGAACCGTGTTTCACATTCTGAAACCTGACAATAACACTTCCTGGTGTCCATTTTTCAGTTTCCATCACTGTTTTTGATTTGCATCTCCTCCTGCAGTTTTGGAAAATAATATTCAAAATAAATAATTGTGTGAATGTTTTTCTGCCCGTATCACCTTCTGTAGGTTTTGTGCTATTTCAACAAAAGGTTCAGCTCCTTCAGGACATTCCCATTATGATTTTTGTACTTCAGCAATTTATATTTTTTAAGATATTTCGTTTTTTTCTGCCATTTTTTATTCCCATTGAAAATGAATAGAGCTGCCTTCAACATCCTTAAAACACTTCAAAATGTTCAAAAATCTTTACTGAACTTTTCACTGTTTGTTCTGATTTTAGCTTTTTGTTCTGCTTTTTCCAGCCAGTTTAAGCTTCTTATGCTAATTTCAGCTGCTTTCTGCTAATTTTAATTTGGTTTTTGTGTTTTTAGTTATTTTTTTTTAGCTAAATTGATAATTTCAGCGGCATGGTGGCTCAGTTGGTAGAGCTGTTGGCTCTCAGCAAGAAGGTCGCTGGATCAAATCCCAGCCCAGGGACCTTTCTGGGTAGAGTTTGCATGTTCTCTCCGTGCATGTGTGGGTTCTCTCTGGGTACTCCGGCTTCCTCCCACAAATCAAAAACATGACTGTTAGGTTAATTGATAACTCTAAATTGTCCCTAGGTGTGAGTGAGAGAGTGAATGGTCGTTTGTCTCTATATGTGGCCCTGTGATGGACTTGTGACCTGTCCAGGGTGTACCCCGCCCCTCGCACTGTGACGGCTGGATATGGGCACCAGTGACCCTCAAAAGGAAGAAACGGGTACAGATAATGGATGGATGATAATTTCAGCTTCCCACTGCTTAATTTAGCAAACATCTGATTTTTGTACAGCTACTATTTTTGGCTATTTTAGGTCAGATTCAGCTTCTTTAGCTACTTCAAAACGAATTGCAGGTAATTTCCCCATCTGTCTGTTAACTTAAAGTTGTTTTGTCTACCTTTAGCTTCTTTTTGCTAATTTTAGCTACTTTTTGCTCTTTTCAGATTTTTTTACCCTCTTTTTGCTTTGTTTACTAATTTTTCATTTCTGTTGTCCTTTTTTTGGGATAGCTGTGGTGGAGTGATTTGGGGAGTCATCCTGCAAACGGAGGATTGCTGGTTCAATCCCCCGTTCCAGCTGTCTCCATCATTGTGTCCTTGGGGAAGACACTTCACCCGCCTTGCCTACTGATGGTGGTCAGAGGGTCCGGTGGTGCCGTTGCATGGCAGGCCTCTGCCAAAAATGTTCTAGTTTGCTTTTATCATAATTCTGTTTCCTTTATCTGAAACAGTTTCTCGTGACATAGAACAAGCTGTTAACTTTGCTTTAATAAATAAAGTTTGTTGAATCAAATGGAAACTTAAATTATAAATGTCAGTAATTTTAAGTCTCAGTGATGAGGTGTGTTTAATATGTGTCTGAAAATAAATAAATACTCAAAGATGTGATTGTAGACAAAACTTAAACCTATTAAACAATTAAATTTTTTACTTTTAGGTTCTGATTTCCAATTTTTGCAAATCCTCTTTATGTTGAACTTCATGAGCATTTAGCATCTCTGAGAGCTGAGATGTGTTTTTACAGCTGTCTGTACACACACACACACACACACATACACACACACCCCCCCACACACACACATTAATACTAAACTGAGGCATTTCTTGTTTCTGTCAGATTTGTTTAAGCTTCTTTGAACTTTGGCTAAACTTTAACAAACAGTTTTGCATAAAATAAAGATTTAATGCTCTGTCTGTAAAATATGAGGGTGTGGTCGCTTCAGGACGAGTCCAGCCCAGAGGAGAGATCTCAGCTAACCTCCTGATGTCCTTTCATGGGCAACAATCCAAACCCATCCTGTGTTTTTAAATCTTCTCAGTCTTCAGGTTCATCCTCAGCGAGCTGCGAGCCGGCTCCAGATAATCGGCAGAAAATAGATGTATAGTCATGGACTGGTTTCTTTAAAAGCCGATTTCCTGAGTTTTTAATGATGATGACATGGTGGTTAGCTGATTCGTGCAACCGTCTTCCTCCACATAACTCAGAAATTATGACTGAAAACAAACAGGTTTCAAATATTATCTGAGGTGCTTGTTCAGACAACTGGTCCAGTTCTGCTGATCTTTGTTTTAAAGGGAACTCATTAGACAATATTTAATAAACATTTACTACAACTGTAAAACAGAGACTGTAAAAATACTTTAGGCTGTTAAGTTTTTATAAATTTTAAAAAATTTACTGTCACACGGACAGTGGCATTTTATTAGCGTTGCAAAGCATAGTGGGTAAATGATGACATAGGAGCTCCTGCGCAAGCTCTGACCAGCTGGAAGGTTAATCTTGGACAATATCTGATGATCAGCCCTTTTAAATTAAACCAGAGCTGCTTCATTGAATGAAAATGTCAGCTTAGTCTGTTAGCTTTCACGTTAGCGCCCAAGCTACTACATATAAATATGACGATATAGCGTTACCACCCAAGTTAATATATATAAATATGGAGATATAGCATTACCGCTCAAGCTAATACATGCAGTTAGGTCCATATATATTTGGACACTGACACAAATTTTGTCTTTTTACCCGTTTACTGAAACATATTCAAGTTAT
>JARVJO010000125.1:18428798-18449182 GCA_031762555.1 Cynodonichthys magdalenae | reverse complement strand
CAGAGGTGACCAAGTCCAGACTGGTCAAGGCTAGTCCACAGAGGTGACCAGGTTCCGACCGGTCCAGGATGGTCTAGGTTGGTCCACGGAGGTGACCAGGTCCAGACTGGTCAAGGCTGGTCCACAGAGGTGACCAGGTCCAGACTGGTCCAGGATGGTCTAGATTGGTCCACAGAGGTGACCATGTCCAGACTAGTCAAGACTGGTCCACAGAGGTGACCAAGTCCAGACTGGTCAAGGCTAGTCCACAGAGGTGACCAGGTTCAGACTGGTCCAGGATGGTCTAGATTGGTCCACGGAGGTGACCAGGTTCAGGCTAGTCAAAGCTGGTCCACAGAGGTGTCCAGGTCCAGACTGGTCCAGGATGGTCTAGATTGGTCCACAGAGGTGTCCAGGTCCAGACTGGTCAAGGCTGGTCCACAGAGGTGTCCAGGTCCAGACTGGTCCAGGATGGTCTAGATTGGTCCACAGATGTGTCCAGGTCCAGACTGGTCAAGGCCAGTCCAGGCCAGTCCACAGAGATGATCAAATAAAATCATGTTTTGCTTTTTAGAGCTGTAATCAGGTCCAACAACTAACCAGGACAAACATTTTCCTTTTATTTGCTTTTAACGTAACAATTTTCAAACTGAACATCTGGATGAGACAAAAGATTTGACTGAATTTATGAAATTCTGTGTTGAAGATCTCAGGGTCTACCTGGTGGTCCACTTCAGGAAAAGTTAAATTAAAATATCTTCCTCGACCAGGAGAAAAGAGGAAACTTTTTATTTCTTCAGCTCTGTGTCTGTTTCTGCTTCTGCTGCATAAACAGTTATTTTATTGTATCAATCTAAACATGAACGTGTTTGTTTTTATTTATTTCTGTATGAAGCAACCAGCTGACACTTGTGACGTCAGCGGAGTTTGTTCGTGTACCAGCTTGTTTACATTGTCTTCATCTGGGGGATTAAAGATGACGCCAAACATTCAAATCATCCTCGGCCAAAACCAGAAGATCCTCTCATTTCATTTTGTTCAACAGAAAACATTAAAAACCAGCAGCAGGACCTCAAATCCATCAAAACTTCAGATCAAAGTTTGGTTCTCACGTCTGCCACGGATGTTTTTACAAAAATATATAAACATTAAATAATATATAAGAGGGGAAAAAAAGATTTAAAAGAGGAAGTAGCTGAAACTCCACACAGAAAACTAAATGTGTGAAAACTGCTGACTCAGCATTCAGACTTTTGTTTTGCCTCGTGGTTTTAGACCCATTTGGCACAAATAAAAACATTAAAAAATCATCAGCGTCTTGTGTGATCATGTCTCTGTCCCCTGTTGTCTCCCGTCTCGTCCTCTGAGTCCACATGGAGACTCTGCAGAGAGCAGGTTCTGCAGAACTGAGATAGACTAAGCACAATTAAGGGGGTTGCATTCCTCTCGTTTTTCTATAAATATCCTGCACATTTCCTTTCTGTTGTTCTCATTAAACCAGTGGAAAATCTGTGGGGATCTGAGGGCCCCTTTTCTCCCCCTGTGGCCTCGGAGACGGGGGACAAACTGGGTGGCAGAGCTGGTGGGGCAGGCAGCCATGTGGGGAGGGGGGATCAGTTCTACGGGTCGTGGAGTTTAAAACCTCAGCTGCTGTTTAGAAACGTCTTCCTTGTCAATGTTTGTCTTTTTTATTCTTTTTGTCTTCGTCCCTTCAGGATCATGTCCCATCGACTCGTCTCTGTCCAACATCTTCATTGTCCATCATGTCCGCCGTCGGGACATCTTCATCTCTGCTCCTCATCTGGTCTTTGTGTCGGGGACACGGTGTCCAAACCAAACCCGAACCAAACTTCATTTGATGACTCAGAAGTTTCACTCGTTCTTTAAAAAAATCAACACCCGAGTTCTAACAGAGTCAGGAGGAAGATTATATTTCATTTAAACAATAAAACTTCATCTTTCGTTCGAAACAAAGAGCGTCTTTGTTTCTGTGGTGAAAGGTTAAAGGTCAAATAACTTCTGTGTGAGTGGTCTTGGTCTGCCCTTTTCAACCAAAACTAATTCACATGCTGGAAATATTTTTATGGTCCAGACTGGGCTCAGTCTACTTCCTGAGTTTGAAGCCATATGGACATAATAACAATAATAAATGCATACAAGCAAACACTTCGTGGCACGTCATCCAGAGGATGGATCGACCCGCGGACCTGAGCTGAAGAGCAGAACTCAGCTGCTTCTCTGCAGGTTCTGTGGTTTCTGTTTGAAGACGAAGGGTCAGAGTCGACACGAAATCCTCCCTGAGAAAAATCTCCAGTCCTGGCTGTCCTCCGAGTCGAACTTTATCCCACGAGAAAAACCTTCAAACGATCAAGTCAGACTGGATTTATTCAGAATGATGGAAAAAAAGATTTGTGTAATCTGATAAATAAAACCAACTATAATCAGGTAAAATCAGAACCGTCACCTGAGCTCAGGTCCTGTCAGAGTCCACAGCTCATTACTCTCCCTGATGATCCTCATCTTCAGCCCAGACCTCCAAACATATTCAACACAACGGCTCCAGAGCTGTAATTGTTCCAGAATGGGTGCGGTGTAATTCCTGGCTGCCCAAACACCGGCCTCAAGTCTCCGGCTGCAGCAGAGGTGAAGAAAGAAGTGACATAATGTGGGCGGATGTCGGGCTTTTTTTTTCTCTCTTAGTTCAGAAAGGAAACTAATGTGAGGCAGCAGAGGGTGGTGGACCAGGGGTGTCCAGTCCTGATCCTGGAGGACCACCGTCCAGGACTGGACACCCCTGGTATATACAGTATATAAAGTATATACGTTGATATTCAAAGACGTTTATTTTACATTTTCACTCTAAAAAACGAATAAACACCTTGCAGATGATGGAACAAAAACCAAAAATGTCTAAATGAAACAAAAAAATTAACCACATAGGGATATATGTCCTCACGTATGCTGATGACATCATCACGTCACGTGGGCGGAACCGTGTGTTTTGACAAGCGGAGGCCCCCTCCTATTTAACACCCCCAACCCCCAAGCTGCCGCGTTCCACCGCTCTGTTTTTTATGGAAAAGCGAAGGAGGAGCGGTTATCTCTGTGGTAAGATATTTCAAGGCCAGGGGCGGAGCCAGAGGGGTGGCAAGTGCCAGGTGCCTCCCCCAAATAATTAACAAGTGGATTTTGTATTTGCATTTAGATTTTGTTAAAGATTGTTCTGATATTACAGTACTGTATATATTTTCAGCTGAATTATAGCCCTTTGTTTTATAGCATTAGCATTAGCATTAGTTGTTAGCTTAATACTCAACACATTTCATCTCAATAAGTCTTAAAATGATTGAATTATAACCTTTTAAAGTTAATTGTGGTGGCCATCTTAAATATTTGGTAAAGATTGGTTTCTGCTATTTCTACACTGCAAAAACTGTTATATATACTGTTAATCTTATATCCAGACAAAATCTTTTTGATCTTGTTTTGAGACTGATTACTGATTAATTACCAACTAATTAAGAACATAATGTGTAAGATTAATAATCTTGTTAGCAGAACACGTAAGGTTATTTATCTTGCTAGCCTGGAAATTTGACTCAAATTAAAAAATCTGCCAGTGGAGGAGGACAATTGCACTTGGTAAGATTCTTGAAAGAAGAAGTTTTTGAGTCAAATTAAGTGATTTCAAGCATCTTACCAAGTGAAACTGTTCTTGCAGCTTCAGCTTTGTATGTCTAAAGTTGTGATTAGCATTCAGCGTATTTTTTGACCATTCTTAGCCATAATCACAAATTTTCAGCTCAATATTTCTTAAAACAGCTGAACCATCTGCAATCAGCGGCCAAGGTGTAAAAACAATAAAATAATAAAACAACGAACGACTCTTCACAAATTATTTCTTTTGCAACTCAGTTTATTGTTTGTTTTAATGAGTTGTTCAAAAGATTCGAATCGTTTGCAAACGTCACATCTCTGCTACTGATTCGGAGCAGTGAGTCGGTCCAAGTGACTCTGAAGAGTTTCTGATGATGTTGCTGTTTTTTTTTTTAGGGTTTGATAACTTTTGGATTTCAATCTCTGGTCATTGAGGTAAATTTAGACCTCAGATTCGTGGGACCTGATTCAGTGTCAAGATTTGAATCATTAACTGGAACAGATCAGGAATCGATCAGCTCTAATAAGTGATTGACAGGCTTTCTGCAGAACTTGAAGACCTGCTGAACCTGTGGGAAAAACTAGTCTTTTTCTGAGTCAGACAGAAATATGGACCCACCGTACACACTCCTTTCTTTTACATTTTTGAAATTATTTGATGAATATCTTTAAAAAAATGGGTTTGTTTGATATTAAACCAAAACATCTGCAAGCCGTCATGTTTGTGAAGATCCAACAGTTTCTCCTCACACGACTCGGTTCTGTGAGACCCAGATGGAGGAGCTGTTTGTGATGTTTCGGTCCAGCTGCTGAGTTCTGACACCAGACTGTCCGGCCGCTGGTTTTTTACGAGGCTCCGCTGCCGTCCAGCTCCTGTCTGCTACAGTCATTCTGGTGTATCGTTACCAACCGTGTGCACGTCCTGCGCGTGCACGTCGTGCATGTGCACACGCAAGGGACTGTTTGACTCAAGTAGCAAAAAGGAGAAAAAAGTCCTCCAGGTTCCAGCTCTTAATGTGCTGACATTTGGCTGACTCTGAGCGCCGTGGGACTCGGAAGTCGAGTCGTTTACATCACGTTTGAAGGATTCGGCGCTCAGACGGATTTCTTTGTTTTCCACAGAGGCTGTTTGCGATCAGTCGAGCCGATTCGTGTTTGTGATCCCGGAGACATTGAAAATGAGGGGAAAATGTGACGGCGTGAGGCGCGCCATAACTCAGTTTGTGGCGGGACATGTTTTTCAGTAGTTGCAGAAGGCCGAGTCGCGTGCGCCGGCCTCCTCCGTGAATCACCGCCGGTCCTTTTTCTCTTTCACAGGTTTTGGTTCGGGTTTGTTTTGTTGCAGCCGTTTATTGATGTTTTGTTTCCAGATTTTGTGGTTTTTCTCAGGGTAAACTTTGCACGGCGCAGACGCTGTTCCTGTCCCACCCGGCCCAACAAAGTCCTTGAGTTTCCACCGCATAACAACAACGTTTCAATTTGTCTAATCGTGGGTATTTAGGCTAAGTAAACCATCACTCCTCAGGGTTTCATCTGCAGCCACAGTCCAGTCATGCAGACCTTTATTCAAACCAGTTGTGTGGTCGGGACGGGGTGGGTAAGTGGGGGGAGACGAAGAGACGTTGTGGTTCTTTCACAGCTTTCGCTCCTAATGTCCTGTCTGAGTGGACTGAAGCACCTGCAGGAGGGGCGGTGACCTCCTGACCTCTGAGCTTGTCTGCAGAGGCTGAGGGTCTCAGAACCAGACAAAACTTTATTAATCACTTAACTGTTTTTATCATGATAATGATATAGTTTGGACCAGATGGATCAACAGGTTCAACTTTATCCGTTTTTAAAAAATAAGCTTCTAATTTTCTTTCTTTCTTGAACTGTGCGTTTAATTCTGTCTGTGTTCAGGGAAACGTGAGGACATGTTTAAATTATTATTTTTATTATTAATTATTTTATCTTCTTTTAGGGGGGGCTTTGTAAGCCCATTCGGGTTTCTATGACCGCTCCAGCACATTTTATTTTATCTTCTTATTTTCTTGTGTTTGATGTTTTTTTGTTTTTCAAATAAGTACAAATAAACAAAAACATTTTCACGTTATTTAGCTCACTTTATGAGCATAATATCCTAGTTTTCCACTTCCACTAAATGTTAAATTTAAATGTGAAATAAGATGTGCAAATTTTAAATCTTAAATCTAAATGTAAAAGTAAAGTTTTAAATGTTGTTGGTAAATACTAAGGTTAACATTTAGGAATTTTGCTATGGAACGCAGCCTTTGTTGTTGGTGCTCGGCTCTTGTTATGTCATCATCTTGAGACAATAGCTAACACTGCTAACACTGCTAATGCTGCTGATGTTGCTAATGATGCTAATGTTGTTAATGCTGCTAAAGTTGCTAATGCTGCTAATATTGCTAATGTTGCTAATGCTACTGATGCTGCTGGTGTTGCTAACACTACTAATGTTGCTAACACTGCTAAAGTTGCTAATGCTGCTAACACTGCTAACATTGCTAACGCTGCTAACTACCTACAAGACATCAAACTTGCAGTTACCGCTGGTGTCCGAGCTGCACTTCAAACTGCCGGACCACAGGTATCATCCATGTTTTCAATTAACATGTTTTTAATTTAAATTTCAAATACCATCTCCCGCAACCTTAGCATCCTTAGCAGCATTAGCGGTTGCTTTTGTCGCAGGATGATGATGTCATTACAAGAGCTGAGCACCAACATCAAAGGCTGCATTCCATTCCAAATAAACTTGATATTTAGATTTAGGATTTAATATTTACATGTATTATTTAACATTTAAACCTAACATTGAATAAAAATTAGAACAGTGAGCTAAATAATAAAATTTTCTATTGTTTATTATTTTAATTTTTGGTGTTTTTTTTATGCTGCAAACTTTGGACAGACGACATGAAGATGAACTCCAGAGAATAAACTGGTTCAAATTTCACCAGATTAACACCAGCAGCTGCTTTACTTTCAGTTAATCTGAGTTTATTTTAGACGTTGCGTCTGCTCTCATGTTCAGGTGAGACTTGACGCTTTCAGAACAAACCTTTGAAAGTTGCTCAGTCACCTGCCGGGCTGTCTGAGCGGGAGGTTTTGTTTTTTCGACCAAACCTCAGCTTCCTGACCGGCCTCATAAAGTCTGAGACCAGAGCCAAAACCCAAACCGAGCCAACGGGTTTTAATGGGACAGGTTCTAATGAAACACTCCTCTCCCAAAGCGCTGACGTTATGCACTGGACACACACACACACAGCTGTTCATAAAGCGTGTGTGTGTGTGATAGGAGGTTTATCTGATGTTTTCACACACTTGGAGGTTTTTGGTTCCTTCGGTGGTGTTTGGAAGAAGCAGCTGGTCTGAGGTCACTGCTTCTTGATGACCTCCCTAAAAGTGTCGTCATGTTTGTGTGTGAGTCTTTTAATGAAGGTGTCCTGAAGCTCTAACCGTACGGTGATGACATGAGGTCGTTCTTGAAGGAGCTGCAGGTCATGTTCAGTCCACCTGCTACACACACACACACACACAAGCTAATGATTCAGATTGAAGCTCAAACATTCCCATGTGTGACTGCTGGTCAACAGTCTCACCCTGCGCCGCCTGGGTCAATCGGCACGCAGCGATGATGTCATTTCCTCCTCTCAGGCCTCCTGCCGGTGGTCTTCAGAGACGTGACTCCGGTTGGTTTTGATCTAATCCTCCTGCTGAGTCTCACACCAGAAGAGGAGCCTGAAGTTTCACAGGAAAAAAAAAAAAGAGAGATTACAACCTGATGACTCGTCTGGTTCTGAATCTGGGACCAGTTCTCTCAGGAGGCCCTTATCTTTAATTACCTGCAGGTCCGACACACAGAAGTGCTGCAGGACTTGATGCATCACAGAAGCTGCAGCTGAGATGTTTTTAAACCTGAAGCAGCTTCTGGAACTGTTCAACCTGCAGCTGCAGCTCAGACTGAGCAGCTGCTGCCACCTGCTGGTCGACAGCTGCATCACAGGAGCAGGCAGCATCATCTGGATTCAAAAAGGAGAATTAACGAGAGAATCTGCATTTCATGCAAAAACTCAGTGGGAGCGCTTAATGCTGAGAGATGTATGATGAAGGCTCCTGAAGAATATGAGGTCGAGCTGAAAAGGTTTATTAGCAAAACTGTGAGTAAAACTTAAACAGACAAGTTTTGCTGAAAGCAGAAAAACAATATAAATCAATATAAAATAAAAAAATGTGTTCAAAAACTGAACAAAGCAGAAATGTAACTAAAATTAGAAGAAATAGGTAAACATGACTAAAATAGTAACTTAAAAATCAGAAAGAAATTTAAATAACAGAAGTTGCAAAAAGCAAAAAAAGTAATAAAATGTATTTTAAAAATCTGTATAAAGCTGAAAATTAGACAAAAAATGTACAACAAGCAGGAAAATGACAAACCTGTGACCTTGACCTTTTATTTTGTGACCTTAAAATATTAAGGATTATTATTTTCCAATGAGGTGTCAAGCTGTGACATTTGAGATTTCTAAATGGCTAACAAATTAGCGCTATCTAAACTTAGGGGTGACCTTTGACCTCGTGACCTTAAAATCACTAAAAATCATTGTCAACCCACATCGTGTCCTGCTGTGAAGTTTGACATCCCTACGTCACACGGTTCCAGAGTTCGAGCTCAAAGAAAAACATGCAGTAAGCAGTAAAAAGCTGAAGTTACAAAAAAGGTGAATTTAGCTGAAAAAAGCTCAAATTAGCTGAAAATACCTAAACAGAACCTAAAACTGTAGAGAACTGCTAACTGTAGCAGGGACCAGCTGAAAGTAATATTAAGTCTAAATTTGCACAACAGCCAAAAGTTGCTGAAAAATAGCTAAAATAGAAGAAAAAAAGCTAAAATTACCTGAAATTAGCAAAGAAGTTAAAAATGCAGAACCTGAACAAAAGTTAAAAAAGTAGTAAAAATGTATTAACATTTTACCATTACCATGCATTTTCAACTAGAGGAAAAATGGCCAAAAAGTGAAAAAGTAAAAAAAAAATATAAATAGCTGAAATAGCTGGAATGTCCTGAAGGAGCTGAACCTTTTTGATATATGATTTGTTGAAATATCACAAAAATTGTGAAGCGTGTTAAAAATGTACAGAAGAACAATAATAAACAAAAAATAAAGGAAAACCGGATTACTATGATTAACATTTCCTTTATTTTTTAACAAAACCTTCTGGAAATATTCATTGGCTTTACATCTATAAGGGATTAACTTTTGATGAACCTTTGGAGTCGACTTGGTTCAACATGGCCGCCACAGCTGGTCCACATTAGCCAACAAAAAATGATTAAAACTTCATTTGTAAAATATTGAGCTAAAAAAAATATGCGGTGGAAAATAACATCAATGTGGATTTGTTTGAATGGGGTCACAGCAGAACCTCTGTTTCTGATCCATAAATCAACAGAATTGTTGTTGAATCAAAACAACTCTGACTAAATTTAAACTCTTTGATGATGGTTTGAATAAATTCCTGCAGTTCTGCAGTCTGACCACAAGGGGGAGCATTGACTCACTTTTTTCTCTCCTCACTTTACAGACTTTAACAAATAAATCTGATTAATCTGCAGAAATATTCAACATTTCAGTCACTCATTTAATGTTTCTTAAAAAAATATTTGTTTTTACGTGTATTTGTTTTAAAAACGTCTTTTTTTATTTACTGCAGTAAAATCAGCTCCTCTGAGGATTGTTTTTAATTTGAGGGTTTATCTCTTAATGAGTTTTTCTTTAGCGGAAACTTCAAACCCCACACAGTCTGTGTCTGTTGAAACCAGAACAGTTCTGGACCGGACCAGTTCTATCAAACCAAACTCAAACCTGAAAATGAATTTCTCCTCTCTGGACTCCTCAGCCTGGAGACCCGAGTCGGTTCTGGTTCCTCTGGGTTTCTCGCTCATCTTCCTCCTCGGGATCGCGGGGAACTCTCTGGTTCTGGCGGTTCTGTGTCGGAACGGACAGATGAAGACCAAAACCACCAACATGTTCATCTTCAGCCTGGCGGCGGCGGACCTCTGCTTATTCGTCTTCTGCGTCCCGTTCCAGGCCACCATCTACAGCCTGGCCCGCTGGGTGTTCGGTTCGGTTCTCTGCAGAACCGTGCACTTCCTCATCTTCCTCACCATGTTCGCCAGCATCTTCACCCTGACCGCCGTGTCCCTGGACAGGTGCGCAGAACCAAACACACTGAGGCTCACCTTAGCTATTTATTTATGTTTTGTTAAAACTTCCAAAAAAAAGTCGGCATAAAACTAAACCATTAAAAAAAATGATGTTTAAATGAGGAAAAATATCATTAAACTTTTATTTATTATTCATAAATAATCTTTGTTTTAGACAAACAGGTCCAAAGACTTTCCCTCTGTGTTCAAACATACCCAGAGCATCTTTCACTTCCTGTTTCTAACAAGAGCAGAGAGAAAAATGTTTGTTTACAAATTCTAAATTCTATCAGATTATATTTACAGATTAAGGTGGAAGCAGCAAGACAAACAGGAAATGCTGAAATTCACTGAAGAACCTGAAACTGAGTTGTTTTGAGTTAAAACAAACAGAAAAACAGCCATTTGTGGCTGAAAGTCAGCGAAAATACGCAAATATCGTTAGCTAAAATAGCAAAATGCAAGCTAAAATATAGTGTTGCGTTAGCTTTAGCAAAAGTATAATTATTGATATAAGCTAGCATTAGCATTAATAAATTGAGCATTAGCAGGTTAGTTAGTACTAGTTTACCGTTAGCAGTAAGATAGTTATCATTAGCAGAATTACCATAGCTACGGAATCTGAGAACGGACTTTTCCCACGTATAAGTTTTTCCCACAATATAACCAATGAACGAGTTAATTTCCCAATGATTTACTTGAGATAATTTCCTAGCGGTTTACTCGAAACAAGTTGTGGTTTTCCTTACGGTCTGGTCCCCTCAGCTGGTCGCTGATAAAGTTTATTCTATCAGCAGAAGAAGTTATCTGTACAAGACAAACAAACTGCACTTTCAGCCTGTTATGATAGTAAACTTCATCGAGGATCAGCTGAGGGGACCAGACCATCTCCATGGTTACCAAATGATGCACAGAAAGAAAACCATAGCTCTTTATCTCGAGAAAACGCTCTTTGTTATTTTGTGATGACGTCATTATGAAAAAACATGGAAAAAAACTAGAAGTGGAAAACGAAGCTCTCGGCTTCCGTACATAGCATTAACAGAATTACCACTGACTTAGCATTAGCAGAATTAGCATTAGTTGATTAACATAAGCAGTAGAAGAGTATAGTATAAGTAATATTAGCAGAACTGACATTGTATTAGCAGTAGTAGAATTAGCATTTGTAGCATTAGCAGAGTTAGTGTTAGAATTAACATAAACTCTAGAAGACTTAGTATTAGCAGTGGCGTCTACACTGAAGTACATTTTTAAAAAAAATGTCCTCTTAACAGTGGACAGGGACTTTTCAGCAGTTTCCTGTTCATTGCAGCCTGGAGCCTTGGCGGTTCCTGAACATTTGAACCTTTGGGTCTTTGAAATAATCCACCAGCTGCAGTCAGTCATGATCATCAGGGCTCTTCTGAAACTTTGAGCACCTTTTAACAGATTTAATTGAAGTCTGTTGTGGACTTATTCCACCATGGAAAAACAAAACAAAAAAAATGTTTAAATATCCTTTAAAAGCTCAAAATAACACATTTATGCTTTTAAATTAGCTCCAACATTTTCTGTATATATTTATTATATTTTGTTTTTAAGACAAGGGAAGTGTTGAAGTCTGAGATGACCCAGATGTGGTTCTGATGTGTGGCTGTTTATGTGAAACTCTGAGTCTTGGACTCCAGCTGTTTTTCAGATCGAGGGTTCCTGTTGGTTGACGTCAACATGAGGACTATATTTTTAATATTTCACACATTCTGCGTGGGTTTTATAAACTTATCCGAGTGTTTGACTTTTTTGTTTGGTTAGTGTTTATATCTGCTGTCAGATGTGACGGTTGGTTTAAAGTGGTCACATGATGGACTGAGATGTGTCCAGCAGCTCAGGATCTGACCAGAGGACGGGGCTGTTGTTGGACCGGACTGAAAGGTTTCTGTTGATGCTCTCCATATTTACGAGTCTCCCTTTGCTCCTGCAGGTACTTGGCCATCCGTTACCCGCTCCGTTCCCGGGAGATAAGGACTCCGAGGAACACCCTCGCCTCCATCTGCCTGGTTTGGGTCTTGGCTCTGGTTTTCTCCTCCCCGTATCTCAGCTACTTCTCACAGATGGACCTGGACGGTACCCTGCTCTGTGTTCCTGTCTGGGAGCCCCGACGTCGCATCATCATGGACGTGTGCACCTTCATCTTCGGCTACCTCATCCCCGTCCTGGTCCTGAGCGTCACGTACGCCTGCACCATCCGCCACCTGTGGATCGGCGTGGACCCCGTGAAGGACCAGTCTGAGTCGAGGGGAGCCAAGAGGAAGGTCACCAAAATGGTCATCATCGTGGCGGCGCTCTTCTGTCTCTGTTGGCTGCCTCACCACATCGTCATCCTCTGGATGTGGTCCGGACACTTCCCGCTGAACGAAGTCACCTACGTCCTCCGGATCCTGTCCCACCTGGTGGCCTATGCCAACTCCTGCCTCAACCCCGTCGTCTACGCCCTCGTCTCCAAACACTTCCGGAAAGGTTTTAGGACTGTGTTCAACTGGTCGATGAAGAGGAGGGGGAGCAGGGTCCGGTCCGTTCAGGTGGTGAACACGGTCAGCAGCGTGGACATACGGGTCTCAGAGGAAGAACCAGCTTCAACTTCTACCTGATAAAAACTAAGAGAAACAAACATGAGATTTTGTCTCAATGTCTAAACTATAAATCTTTGTTGAATTCACACTTTTCCAGTCTCGGTTGACCTGTTACCTGGAAAAAACTCTGCTAGTCTATCATAGTAAAAATATGTCAAATTAATTTGCAGTCAGAGTTTTTGAATATTGTGGCTCATTTGCAGTGTTGGGCACAGCTAACCAAAAAGTTAGTTTCACTAACCACTAATCTGCTAAACACGAATTTTAGCTCCGCTAATGCTAATCCACTAAACAGATAAAAAATAAACAAATCAGTGGAAGCTAACGCTAACACCACTATCATGTCTCCTTATCCTAGTTAGTTTCTATTGGTTTAGTTTGAAGGTGGGCGGGATCATCTGTGGCAAATATGCCAATCAAAACTAGAGTTTTGTCTAATTTGATACTTCCAGTTTACCCCTTTCAGAATAAAAGCATTTATTTAATCGAGTTTATATTTTTATTATCACTGAAGTTAAATAACTACTTTCTCTACCATATTTTATATGTATTCAGTTTTTGTATTCTTTATTTAAATATTGAAAATGTTATTTTATTTCTATTTGATGCTTTTATTTCAAAGTTTAGATGCTGCAAACACGTACCTGACACTTTGTAAGAGTAGATCGCTTTTATTTAATTTGGGAAAAACAGCATAACAAAATTCATTTTTACACTTGTGATTTATTTTTGTAGACTTAAAATTAGTGGAACTTAATTTAGCGTAAGCTAATAGTTTCCAAAGTAAGCCAAAAAGCTAACTTGCTAAATGTTCCACTATTAGTGGTTTAGCAGAACTGTGCCCACCACTGACGGTTTGCAAAACTGTACTCTTTGCCGTACACATTATATTGTTGTCCACAAACCCACGTCGTAGCCTTCTCCAAGTCCTGAATTACACATTAGGAATGAAAATAAGCAGATTTGGACACGTTTAGTTTCAACATTGTACAATTTATTACTTTGAAATGAGCTGTTCCACTGAGAATCAGGTCAATAAATTAGTAAAAACAGTATTCAGTTCCCTTTACTCCATAAAAGTCCTGATGGTTCAGGTGCCTTTGTGTTTTTATCTTCAAACAGGAACATTTGAATAAAAACTCACTTCCTGTCTGCAGAGGTTTCTCTGACATCTGTCCACTTCTCTCTGTCATTAATGAAAATCATGAACCTGGAGGATAATTTAGTGTTTATTTGTCCAACAAATGAAGTTAAATTTACATAAATGAGGAAGAGGAGGAGGAAGGTTTCATCAGGCGGACGTATCAAACAGCTTCTCAATCATCTCTTCCACTTCCTCCGGTTGATATTTGAGATACTTCTCGGGGTTTTTGGTGAAGGAAATGTTGGCACACCTGAAGAAAACCGATCAGAGTTTTATTAAAACTGAATCCTGAACCTGGTCTTGAGGAGCAGAGGGGGTCTCACCTCCGCAGGAAGTTCCTGTAAGCATCAGAAACTACTTTCTTCTGCGCCTGGCGGATGAAGTCTCGCTGTTCTTTGTTGGGGATCGCCCAGCCCTTCTGGGTCTTACACAGCTCCTCCAAACCATCGTTAAACCCCTGAAAGAGACGCGTCTGCTGCAGAAACCTGCCAGTTCAATTGTTTTGTTTTATTTTGTTAATGACTCACCTTGAATTTATCTTTGATCACTTGTCGCTCTTTATCTTTCAGCTGGAGGAAGAGAAGATTTGATTAAAACTACTCAACACTGGAGCATTTTTTATGAGTGAGGCCAGGTAAAACCATTTTTCTGAAAATAATCAGGAACTATCTGTGTGTTATCTGTGATGTTTTTGTGTAAAATCTCCATTTCACTGGCTACTTTTGCTGCGGTTATAATGGGAAGTGGGAATTTCCCACTTACAAGACGTAAATTTAAAATTTAATACCCCTTCAGTAGTAATTTCATGTCGTGGCATGGATCTCCTAATTAAGTTTAATTGTTTTGTTTAGTGGATTAGCTTTTTCACTAACTTTGAAAACCATTAGCTGACTTTAAGTCCGCTAACAGCTAACTAACTAACTAACTAACAACAGGTCTGTGACAGTCTTACTAGTCTTCAGCTCGAAGGATGCACTGATAGTTGTCTTATCGGTTAGGGGCTAGTTGTTAGCGTTAGCAAAGCTATATCTTGTTAGCCAATTATGACTTTGTGAAGCTAACTTTTTGGTTAGCTGTGCCCAACTCTTACTTTTAATAGTATTTCTGTATTATTTATTTCACCAGTCTCTATAAGAGGACATGTTAAAATGTTGTTAATATACAGGAAATACCAGGTAGAGCTCAGTTATTGTTTCTTAGCGCTGCTCAGTCGTAGCGATGAGACGAGCAGTTCGTGTTGCTCACGTGGCTCCAGGTGAAGGTGAGTCTGACCCCCCCTGGTGTAAAGTATTTCAGTTCTGAAAGGTTTGATAAATTCAGTGGAATTTCTCCGTCTCGTTTCAGTAAACTCTGAGATTTAACCTCTCGGTGCTACAGCTCACACAGACGTGTTCTGATCGACACTCTGCCACCAAAGTGAATATAAACTCCTGACCTTGGCGCCGGGCTGCAGGGCGGGCATGTTCCTGTCCGTCAGATGTTCGGTGACTTTCAGCCAGCTGCAGCAGAAACAAAACAAAAACACCTTCAGCTTCCTTCATGCTTTAATCTTCTCTAGACTGGATTACTGCAGCTCCCTTTATAGTGGACGGACTGTGTGAGCACTTAGCTTTCTCTTCACTGGCTGCCTGTTACTGTTTTTAAAATTTTGCTCTTGGTTTTTAGATGTTTAAATGGTTTGGCACACCTTTATCTAATCCTAATCTAATTCCCCTCTGGGATCAATAAAGTATTTTTGAATTTATCTTTCTGAGCTCCTACACAGCTGTCATCCTGGTAGAGCGCCGAGATCTCTCTCGTCAGCTCTTACCGCCAGCTGGATAGAGGCAGGCAGGCTTGTAGGAAGGATTTTGAAGGAGGGTGTCGACACTTTAAACCAGAAGCTGGTGCAGTTTATTTTTTATGTGTCTTATGAAAACAACAGCAGCTTTTAAAGCTGTAACATCACTACCCACCTTAGCGCAATTTTTCTGTATTCTGCAATTTAAGTGCCTCCCTATGGATTCAGAAAATAACTGCTCACGTAGTTTATGAACATTTATGTAGAGTACCTCCAGAGATCACATGAAGTACCCCAGTTTTTCTTACATTATTTTATTTCATTGTGTTTTTATTCTGCTGTGCAGCACTGGTTGCCTTCTGGCGTGTACGACGATTTAAATAAAGTTTTGGTTGATTGATTACCTTCTCTGATACATGTCGATCTGCTGCTCGATCAGCTCTCTGTAAAAACTCTCCGCTCGCTTCTGCGTCACCGTGACCAGCTGGATCAGCTCGAACCTGCAGCAGAGGAGAGACACGAACTCTGAGGCTGAAGTTGGACTAAACCGTGGAGAAGAGACGAGAGAGATGCTGACTTCTCCAGAGACTTCAGGATGTAGTTGTAGTTGTTGTGCAGGAAGATGGCGCTCAGAGCGGAATCCTCGTAAACTTTGGATTTACTGAGCAGGTTCAGCTGCAGGTTTCCTAAAACTTTACCTGAAACAGGCAGGGAATTAAAAAAAAAAGTGTTCAGTCTGCAGCAGAGAGCAGCTGACAGGAAACAGGTGAGCTGCTCTTACAGATGTAGGTGCTGAGGAGGCGTTTGTTGAAGTCCGACGTGTAGCTGCTCGCCAAGCTGGTCTCTGGAAAACAAGCCGCAGTTTCACAGATCAACACGAAGACTGAACCTCGCGGGTGGAAAAGGTTCGGGCCTACATGGGCTTCTCTTACCTCGGGGGTCTAAGGGGATATTGTAAGTGTCCCCCAGAACTAACGGAGCCGAAGCAACGAGAGAAGAAGAAGAGACAGAAGCACAAGAGCCAAAAAGGTTAAAGAGATTTGTTAGAGCGGGAGGAGCTGGTTAGAAGCAAACAGAGGCTGCAGCAGCGACACGAGCAGAGGAGCAGAAACACCACAAGAACCCAGGGAACTAAATAAACCAGAGTTCTGTTCAGATCCAGGCTTGAACAGGAACTGAGCAACTTATATTTAGCCTTTTTGACCTTTTTCTCCTCATTAAAAATGTGGTTTATAAACTTTTACCACACATTTCCCTTTTTCTTGTTTCTGCTCGTTTGTGTTAATTTTAGCTTTTTTATGCTTTTTCATCCGTCTTACTGCATTTTTTTGTACTTCTATTAGCTTCTTTCTGCTAATTTAAGCTTATGCTTCTTTCAGCTGTTTTCTGTAATTTAAGTTTCTTTTTAGTTTCTTTCAGCTAATTGAAGTTTTTTATGCTTCTTGTCGCTGTTTTCTGCCAATTAAGCTACTTTTTAGCTTATTTCAGCTGATTTAAGTTTTTATGCTTCTTTCATCTGTTTTCTGCAATTTAAGCTACTTTTTAGCTTATTTCAGCTAATTGAGCTTTTTTCAGCTAAATTTACATTTTTTAAAATAATTTCAGCTTCTTACTGCTTAATTCAACAAACGTGTTCTTTCATCTTCTTTGTGCTAGATACGGCTTTTTTAGCTAGTTTTTTACTAATTTCATTTTTTTTAAGGTATTTTACAAGAAATTGCCAAATTTTTGTAATTATTTTTTTGCAAAAATCAATGCAATGCAAATTCTCTATTTCAGTTTAAACCTTTTCACCGCCGTCGGGTGAGCAGCTCTGATGTTTACCAAACAAACATTTTCCTGAAGCTGAATGACAGACTGAACGCAGTCCTTTTTTAAGCTGACAAAAACAATGTTTTTTTTCCATCTCGGGAACTCGTCTCACTCCAGTAACTCTTCTTCTGTCACTAATCACTGCTGACCTTCATACCTCCACCTGCTCCCTACTCTCACTACAGACCTCCACCTGTCCTCTGCCCTGCTAACGAGGCGGAGCTGTGTAGTCCTCGGATCAGAGCTGACAGATTCCAAACAACACTGTTCAAACCGGTTCTGATGGATCTGGATGAAAGTTAACCAAGCGGTGGTTTTGGTACCTTGCGAGGCCAGCATGGCTCCGGCCGTCTCATGGAAATCCAGCAGCTGCTGCAGAAACAGGATGGCCTGCAATGGAAGGAGAGACCTGAACCGTCAGACCCGAACAAACCATACATCTGACTCGACTGAAGCTCCGCCCATCATGAGGAGGAGGATCCCAGCTGAACACCTGACTGCGTTACCCTGACTCGTTAAAATAAATCTGACGTATAAAAACTCACGTTGCTGGTGAGTTCGTGGACGGTTCCATCTTTGGGCATGTTGTACTCTTTATCCGGGTCATTCTGGGAGAGAGCAGAACACAGTGAGGGGTCATGATTGACAGGTGACTGACTGATGAGGTCACGACCTTCATACCTTGATGCTGTCGGCGAACTCCTCCAGAGCTTTGGCTCCGATCGTCTCCATGGAGGTGATGAGCGTCGGCAGCTTGTTCTTGGTGCTCGCCGCCGTTCCCTGCGGGCAGGAACCAACATACGAACAGAAGGAACAGATTACTGCACACAGAACACATTACTTTTCTTCCAGAC
Source organism: Cynodonichthys magdalenae (assembly GCA_031762555.1). NCBI lineage: Eukaryota > Metazoa > Chordata > Actinopteri > Cyprinodontiformes > Rivulidae > Cynodonichthys > Cynodonichthys magdalenae. The sequence continues at coordinate 18,431,133 of JARVJO010000125.1, read as the reverse complement.
AACGAGGCCGGGCCCAGTCGGACCTGCAGCGTGGAGTCGAACTCAGACTTGTTCATCTTCAGGTGGCGCAGGATGGGGAAGATGGTGAGGATGGCGGAGTAGTCGCGGCGCTCGATGGCTCGGCGAGCCGCGAACACGATGTTGTCTCCTTCCAGCATCAGGTTGTTCAGCGCCTCCTGAGGACAAACAAGACGAGTAAACTTTGATTTAAAGGTTAGTTATTTACCTCAGTACCAGGGGCGGAGATAGACTTTTTTGCAACTTGTGGCCGAGGCACATATAAATAACTCTGGATTTTAAAATTCAAGATGGCCACCCCAGCATAGATCGGCTGTTTTAAGAGATATTGAGCTGAAATTTTGTCAGATAGTAGCTAAAAATAAGTAGCTAATAATAATAATAAAAAAAAAACATGGTGAACGGCAGTCCCAATTTAAGCTAACCGCTAATGGTAATTTTACCCAGAGCTATAATTCAAACATTTTTTGTACAAACAAACCTCAAAAAGTTAGTTTAGCATTAGCTAAAAACAATTTTCACCAAGTTCTATGCTAATCAACAATCCAAGATGGCTGACACAGCCAATGTAAAATGATTATAGCCATCTTAAGACTTATTGAGCTGAAATGCTTTTGTGGTGTAGCTAAGAATAACCCAAAAACCAAGTTGAATGTCCCAATATTAGCTAACAGCTAATGGTAATTTTACAAAAAGCTATAAATTCAGTCATTTTAAGGTACACTCAAATAATGAAATGTTGGATTTACTTAACCATGTTATGATAACTGGTTCCATTTAACTGAGTTAAGTAAATTAAAGCAACATACTCATGTTATTTGGTTAAAAAACTCGTATGTTGCTTTGAATTTACTCAACTCAGTTAAATGGAACCAGTTGACATAACATGGTTAAGTTAATCCAACATGCAATTTTTTTGAGTGTAGCTAAGAATGATCCCAAACAAATGCTAATTGCTAATCCCAAATAACCTAGCCGCTAATGCTAAACCTAAATTTTACAAATGGCTATAATTGAGCCATTTTTCAATATACACAACTGAAAATTGTTGTAGTAATCAATAAAAACAGGCAATTTTAGCCACATGTAGCTGATAATTGGTATGATAGTAGCCGACATTAATCGTCAGCGAATTCAATAGGCTTTAACTCAACTGATTTCAGACATATTTTTATCACCTGACTGGGGGGGGCCAATCAGGTGCCAGGGGTGGCACCCCTCCGGCTCCGCCCCTGTTTAGTTTACAAAGCTTTAACCGCTGACCAAACCTGAGGTGAAAACCTGATCTTGTCTCTGACCTGAATCAGGGAGTCGAAGGTCTTCTTCTGATGATGCTCGGGGATGATCTCTGTCAGCAGGGCATACTCGCTCTGAGCCAGCTTCACGAAAGCACTGATACAGTGGATGTACGAGTCGATCTCGATGTCCAAGACATCGTCTTTCCCTGAGAGGAACACGGACAGGAGGGTTCAACGGTCCCGTTAGAAAACTCCTGATCCAGGACTCATTTTTTGACTTTTCTTTACAAGGTGGTCCTGATCAGTAGGTCTCAACAAAAAACGTCTTCGGCTGCTTTTTGGGAATCACCTCGATTGTTTTTTTTTTTTTGTATTTTTCATTGATATGCTGCCTCTGAGGAAACTTTTGTAATTTGAGCGTTTTGTTTAGTTCATCATCTGTAGAGTTTAGGAGTCTGTTTCTCAGAGGTCAAAGGTCAAAGTTAAAACATTCCTCTGAAACAAACACACAAAGCAGCTGAAGTTCAGATAAAAACACACAGATCTTCAGCAGAACTTTGCTTGTAAAGAAACAATGAGCTGGATCAGGACTTCAGGACAGGACTGTGTTAGTCCTGGACTCCGTGCTTTAGCTGACAGCTAACATTCGGCTACATCAGAGGAGCAGAATCAGCAGCAGGTGACTTTCCTCCCATCATCCCGTCACTCACCTGCGGCGGCCCCGTGCTTCTCGTTCAGGACGTCTGAGGAGTGTTTGACCCGCGGGTCGTGATCATATCCTGCTGGGGGGGAGGGGGGGGAGCACAAACACTGGTCAGACCACCTGGATCTGACCAGGCTGACGGGGGGAGGGGGGGACAAACCTGACCCTGGATCAGCTGTTCTGACCGCCACCAAACACCAGCGAGGAGGCGAGAGAAGAAGAGAGCACACCGCTGAGTGTGAGTGTGTGTGTGTGTGTGTGTGTGTGTGTGTGGGCTGGTATTCCCTACGTTGTGGGATAGTGTTTTTGGCATACACACCTACTTGTGGGGACCTAATGTTACCTATGGGGACCTGACTAGTACTTATGGGGACCT
>JARVJO010000125.1:18392779-18427508 GCA_031762555.1 Cynodonichthys magdalenae | reverse complement strand
AAAAAATAATAGAAGTCAATGCAAGGTCCCCATAAAGATAGCTGTACCAGACTGTGTGTGTGTGTGTGGTGTTTAAATCTGTCGGTGTGTTAAAGTAAAAGACAGATTCAAGTTTCACGACAGGTTCTGATTCATCACAGATTTTAAAAATCAAATCCCGACTCACGGTTCCACTGCTGAACTTTACCCAGAATGCATTTCAACCAAACTCTAAAGTATCGTTTTTTTTTTAAACTGAACAGGTTTTATAGCAGCTCAGAAAACTGTAAAAACATTAATTCGGCTGAAAAAAAAAAAGATGTTTAGTTTAGTTTTTTTATTTTTACTTTAACGTTGATTTATTTAAAAAATAAAAAGGGTGGATTCATTTTTTCACTTAATATACAGACAAAAGTTTATATTTATTTTCTGCAACCTTGTTTATTCTTCAACAGTGGAAACAAGTCTTGTTTTTTTTTATTTAAATCATAAACCTAAAGCTTTAATTTTTATTCAAATGGACGATTAAAGCTCCTGAAACGGCAGAAAGCCAAGAAGAGACCGAGGTGTTTTACCTTCCAAAGGAGTGAGGTTAGAACCCCCCTTTTTCCCATCCAGCCCATGCTGGGAGTACTGTTTGAGAAGGTTCTGAGCCTTGCGAATGGTTCCTGGTCCCACAGACAGAAAGACAAGAGTCCAGAGGTGGGGGGAGGGGGGGCAGCCAGCAGGTCCAGACAGCCAAGAGACACAAAGAAGAAGAAGAAGAAGAAGAAGAGCTTGGAAGTGAGTGATGAAACGCAGACAGCACATCCCTCCACCACACAGCAGCCAGCGGGGGTCTGTGTGTGTGTGTGTGTGTGTGTGAGAGCAGGCGACCACCACCACAGATGCACAACAGCACAACCATGAGACACACAAACGCTGAAACACACAGCTCCAGGGTCATGGAAGAGAGCACACAGGTTAGAGCATCATCATCATCACTTTTAACACATTAAAAATGACACAAACTAGACCGAGACCCCGTTCAGACCCGCCCCTAAATTCTGTCTGTTTCACCTTTTATTGTGGATTTTTACAGATTAAAATCATTATTTCACTCAAACCTTTAAGGTATTTAAGCTCATCAAGAGATACATTTACAGAACCGACTCAGGAGTCAAAACAGTTCAGACGTCTGTAATCTGTCGCTCACTGACCATTGAACGGTTTTCAGAACCTGATTTTACTGCCAGGTGTGAACGCCCTCAGAGCTGACCACCCACCAGGTGTGAACTCCCCCACCGAGGGCCTTCAGTTAGTGAGCAGGTGGCACATTCACAGCTGCGTTTCACTCACAGGCGCGTCGCACGAAGCTGCAAAGGTTAGCACGTTAGCATCAGGCCATCGCAACAAACAGCAGCTGCTCCAATGAGGTCTCACCTGAACCGGACCCAAACCTGAGCTCTGTTTACACCGACAACTCAAGTTTAATATCTGACTGATTTAATTAAACTTCTAGTAAAATGAAATGTGTAAACTTCAGCAGCAGCTACTACAGTTTCAGCTGAAGGTCAACAAAAAGAGGCTGTTTAACTGAAATAACGTCAAATTTTCCCATTTTTTACTGTTTTTACAACAACAAACACGTCTGCTAATCATTTATTTAATTAAACGGTAACAATTTGATCTGATTAAGAGTCAGTTGCCATGGAGATAAACCCAGTTAAGACCAGCCAAGGCAGGTGCCAAAATGATACGGCTCACATGGTGGTTCAGTAAGTCGCACAAACCGTGCTGAGATTCCAAAACTAAAGTTAGGTTTGGAAATAAAGCATCATTTCCCTCGACTTACAACGACAATTAAACAAACCATCTAAGCTTCCCGTTAGCCAAATATCACAACTGATGTGTCTCTAAATGAATTTTTTCTTGGTTTAAATGGAGCTCAGAGTTTAAAAAAAAGCAACAAATACGTGTTAGTTTCAAACAAACAGGGTTCTGCTACACAAACTGACTCCTTTAGTTTCACAGCTGCAGCTCAGTTTCATTGTTTTGAGTTTCTGTTCTACAAAATAAAAGCTCAGGTCTGATTTGTGAATCAGTCTCACATCATCCACACGTCGCCGTGAAACTAAAAGCTCTTCAGGCTGAGCAGAGGACCTTCACAGTCTGAGACACTGAAGCTTGGTGTTTTACCTGGGATGTAGACTGTCGTCACGATTATCAGAGAGGAAAGGACGGACGGTTAGAACATTTATAAATCAGACAAGAGGAAATGTTCAGAAACTAAGAACTAAAGATGACTCAAGCAGAACACGTGGCTGGAAGGAAAGAAAAAAGATAAAAACCAGTGTCTGCAGCTGACCTGGTCTCTTCGGCGCCTTCTTAGTGGGCGTGTCCTTGCGTTTAGTTTGGACGGCGGGCGAGTAGAGGATCCCGGAGGAGGCGCTGTTCTTCCGGAAGTGTTCCTTCAGGCCTTTGATGGAGCGATCCAGCTGGCTGGACCGGATCTGGTAGTACACGTTCATGAAGTCTGAGGACAGATGACGTCCAACATGATTTAAAGATTTAAAAATAGAAATCATCCTCCACTGTCTCACTCTGTCCTCAGTCCAATCACATCCATGTCCTCTGACTACATTCATGTGTGTCCCCTTTGTCTTTTTCCTGGCAGGTGCATCTCTAACATCCTTCTACCAATATACCCTCTGTCCCTCCTCTGGACATGTCCAAACTAATATACCCTCTGTCCCTCCTCTGGACATGTCCAATATACCCTCTGTCCCTCCTCTGGACATGTCCAATATACCCTCTGTCCCTCCTCTGGACATGTCCAAACTAATATACCCTCTGTCCCTCCTCTGGACATGTCCAAACTAATATACCCTCTGTCCCTCCTCTGGACATGTCCAATATGCCCTCTGTCCCTCCTCTGGACATGTCCTATCAACTTTTCCAAGTTCTCCTCCACCTGTTCTCTGTTCTCACCAAATTTAAAAGCTGATGTTGGAATAATGTCTTAGTTTAAACATTTGTTATATTTGTTATATGTGGTCCATGCAGGACAGGGTTTTGTCCACTGTGAATAAAATGAGTTTTTGAGATTTGCATTTATTACGTCCTAACTTGTTGTATGAATCAAAAGGCAGCCGTACCCTGGTTGCGTCCGTATTCCACCAGCCAGCCAGAGATGCAGATGATGTCCTGCAGCACGGCCTCGGGCAGATGTTCCAGAACCACCTCCTCCTGCAGCTCCAACTCCTCATCCACACTGATGGTGTCCAGGATGAGGATGGGAGGGACGGGTTTACTGTGGCGGGTCAGGAGGCTACGAAACTCTGCCTCCAGCAGCTCTTTGCCTTTCTCAAAACGTGCTTTCTGCAGGAAATTTTAAAATGAGAACGTGATCAGTCATCTCCAGCTAACTGTTTCAGATCCACACAAACAAACAGAAGATGAGAACCGTACCACGGTGTTGAGCTCAGGACTGTCAGGGTTGTTGTCCTGAAAATATTCCACGGCTTTCTGTATCTTTGCAATACAAGCGAGATACTCGTCCAGTCTGCCTGCAGGTCTGAGAACAGAACAAGAACAAGAGGGTCACGATGCAAAATCACTTTAACGCCCAGACCCAGACCTGGTCCTCACCCCTCACGGATGATCCGATCTGTGTCTTTGGCCACGTGGTAGTAGCTGATGACGTGGTCCATGCAGGACAAGGTTTTGTCCACGTTCTCCTGCAGACGCTGCAGGTTCTCCGTCTGTTTGTGGACCGGGATGATGGAGTTCTCCAGCTGCATCAGACGGCTCTCGAATGACGACAGAATGGAAACCTTTCAGGAGAACGAGAAGAAAACAACATCAAACCTGTAGTTGCAGCTGGTGTTAGAGCTTCACTTCAAACTGCCGGACCACAGTTACATCCATATTGTTTTCAATTAACACATTTTGAATTTAAATTTTAAATGCCATCTTCAGCAGCGTTAGATATCATTTTGTTCTCATCTACAGGGTCAAATGGTCAGTTTTTAAAGGGCTATTGATACATTACAGAAAAAATTAAAATAACTAAACACATAAGCTGTGTTTGAAGACGTTTAAATCTTTGATTTATGAATAAACGCAAATCTTGTCTGTTCTGTTTGTTTTCTCACCATGCCTTTGGTCAGCTGATCGCTCTTCTCCATGTTCTCTCTGATGAACGACAGAGTTTCCTGTTCCTGTAAAATCCCACAAAAATAACAACAGCTCACCTCACACGGTCTGACAACTGTAAATTACATTTACAGACGTGAATATAACTCTGTAAATTTAGCAGAATGAAGCCTCTTCCTGTCTGTGCCTGACCTGCTTTAGTTTCTCCTCGATCTCCCGCTTCCTGGCGGACGCGTCCTCGGTAGGAATCATCCTGAAGCGAATTCCCAACAAAAGAAGGCCTCCAGAGGTAAATAAAAACGTGTAAAAACCTTGTTTATTGCATAAAAATACAACTAAACACAGCTTATTCAAACTAGCTTAAGGCTGCAGCACAACTAGGTTCGTAAAAGGTTATAAGCTAGCTGTTTCCGGTTAGACCGTCAGAATTAAATTACTAAACGACTGTTTTAGAAAAACCACTATGATTTTTAGCGACATTTTCCCCAGGTTTACATTGTTAATAACTTTTCCCATTGAAATCATACTTAAATGTGACATTACTTTTTTTAACTTTCAATTTGTTTGTTCTTCACACCCAAAAAAAAACATAGTTTTTTTATTTTGAAAGTAAGCTTACCAAGCTTCCGTTAAGGCGTTCTCTTCTCTTCCGGATCAAAGAAACATGAATCTTGACCAAAATAACACAGACATTTTTGCTTGAGAAAAATAAGTGTTGCTTTTTTTACATTAAATATTGTTAAATAAATTTATTTCACTTGTGATTGAATTAAAAAATATTTTTTGTATTAAAATGTTAAAGCAAACGCTGGGTGTCGCTGTCGTGTTTATCATAGGGGTTAAATGAAAGAATCTTTGATAAAACAATATAAATAAATAAGAATAAAATAAACATTTTATTGAACTTATGTTTTGTTATTAAATTAAAATAAGAAGAATTGAACAGACAGTTTTATATGTGATAAATAAAAAAAATCTTGTAGGCTATTTCTTTTAAATGTCTTAAATGTTCTTTGACTTTATACCGAACACAGAAATCTGAGATGTGTTAGGGAACCTTTTAACCTTTAGGATGACTACATAAATACCTGAAAACTATAATTTTCATTTATCAAACTAAATTATTAAAATTTAAATCATTGGGAGATACAGTGATAGTAAAGACAGAATCATCATTTTGCTTAATTTTAACAGGAATAAACACTAAACAATTTTTTTTATTTGACAAGAAAATCATTTATAAAACTAGCCTTTTTAGTTTCAGGACAGATAAGCCATAAAGCACAAATAATAACATACTTTGTGTTATCTGTAAAGGAGTATACTAGTTTATTTGTACTTTCATCTGCCCTGAAAATAAAAAGAATAATTTTATTTTATAGTTTCTTCTCCTGTGTTTAAGTTATTTCGTTATTACAGGCTGAGACTACAAAGTAATTCTCAGTAATTAATCAGTGCCTGGTTTGATTGCTACATTTCTTTGTTTTTTCTTGCATTTTCTCTGTTCCATTGTGAAATAAAACCTGAATATTTGGTCAAATAATAAAAAAGCACACTTTTAAAAAGTTCACAAATATATTTGCACAAAAGAATGTTCACATAATTTGTTTACTTACATATTTACACTCAATAGGTTACAATTTCTATGGAAACAAAAACTGTTCAAACAAGCTTTCTGAAAAAATGTTTTAATGTTGCATAAAGTTAATAAAGAAAATAAACTAAAGATGGATTTATGAGACTAAAACACAAAACTAGAGTCAGTTTTTGTATTTCAGCAGAAGTGTTTGTTAAAAGGAGTTTTATTGCTCAGCTTCAGTTTCTGTAAAAACGCCAACCAGACGTCTGACTTTCACCTGGAAGATAGAAAAAAAAATAAAAGCAGAGCTGTTGTTTTAGTCCGTGTTGAGATTTAACCGTGTTCTCTTGGCATTAACGGTAACGTCTCAAACCTTTAGGACTCCTCCTCTTTAGACAGAGCCTGCAGATGGAAAAACATGTGGAGAGGTCTCAGAAACTCGACCCAGAAACTGATTCTTCTCCAGGTGAAGGTTAGAAATCAGCTCACCTGTTTGAGGAACTGTCGGCCAAAATAATTGGTGGCCATGTTCTTTAAGTTGGTCTTTCCCCCCACTTTACATCGAACGTATCCGTACAGGTTGGCCCCCTGCAGCACCACGCCCATGATCACTAAAGGCTGACGGGAACATGACAGTTTTATGGCTCAACAGCAGGAAACCCACAGGAAAAGCAACAGCAACTGAAAACCTTACCATCCATTTAATCTTGACTGAAAACAGGACGCTGAAAGCAAAGATGACCCAGATGACAGGGCAGATGATCAGTCCGAGCCAGAAGATCCGGGACTCCGAATCAGAGACTTGCTGCTTCCCAGAGCCCTGCAGCAAACGGGATACTCTCACAGTCAGGACATCTGTAAACACCACGTCACGTTCATCAAAAATCATAAAGAGGTCGGCGTCATGAACCTACCTTCCTCGACTCAAACACCCAGCGGCTCTGTCCGTCATCGTCCACCTGGTTCCACCAGCGCAGACCCACCATCAGCCTCCCCGTGATGTTCTGGAAACCAACGTTTGTCCGCAAACATGAATCCAACACACTGAAAACGTTAATATACAAGACGCAAAAAATAAAAAGAATCAAACCTTTACTGTCCAGAAGTCACAGGAGAGCAGAAGGATTATTGTGACCATGGAGGCGATGAAACTCGCACTGAGGAGGTCACAGAGGAGGTAGACGAGGGTGGCGCTGACTCTGAAGAAGAGGTGGAAGAACGACGCCACCGGATGCCTGAAACAGATTTACCGACACATCCTGGGTCTCTGGCCTTTTTGATCATTCTTTTTCATCTCATCAATATATTCATTTTTATGCACAGTCCTAATTTATTTATTGACATTTTTCAAACCACACAGGTGAAATGTAGAAATATTGTTTGGGTCAGCACAAGGATTATGTTTCACACTCAGTCGGGCAAAGTGTCTCTTCAGAATTTTATTTAAACACTCCACAGTGAGCCTGGTTTTGGAATGAGCAGTGCTGAAACAGGTCTGCTCAGGTGTGTTTGGTGCAAGAAAAGGGGTCTTCAGGCATGTTAGGAGTGGATAGATGCTGTCTGCTAATACTACAGTACACCATCTGGTAGGATGGTTGACCTGGAGCCTAAAGCTTTCCCTCAGGACCCGGAGAAGATTGATCTATTCCAACCTCTCTTTGAACAACTGGAATAAAAGAAGAAAGAAGAAAATCTGGGTAATTTTGATCCAGGTTACATCTTAGATAGAAACCCTCAGGTGAAACAAAGACAATTCTTTATGGCTGATTTTTGTGAGCAAAGAATTCATCTGAAATTGTGATTTCCTTCCTGAAAAATCAACCATAAACTGAGGAACACAAAGTTCCTGAGGGTCGGCTCTGGTTCTGATCTGATGGAACTTTTCCAGTCAGTGATGATATGAAGCTGTATAGCTTTTAAAAGGAAAACTGCAGACGGGGGTCGTGACCTCTAGAGGAAACGACCAGCTGGGCTTTTCCTGGTGTGCTGGTGATAAAATCAGTTTTCAGAACACTAGAGCAGATCAGAAGCACAGAATCCTCTCCGGGTCAGGAGTGAGGTTCTGTCACAAGTATCCTGAGGTTTTATTCACAGTGAGGGATCAGTGCAGCTTCCTCAGTACTGTGGACTCTGTACTGGTCCATTGTAGTGAAGCTGAGCTGGACCCGAATGTTCAGATGTAAAAAATACTGTTTGACATCAAATCTGGGTTTTCTTTTATATAAATGTTAAAACAGAACAAAGTTTTAATCAGAAAACTGAATCAAAAACTGAATAAAGACAAAGTATCAACCTGTCAGGAAAACTTACCTAACACTCTTCTTTGATGTTTTCCCTGCATCTTCTTCAGCATCAAACAGAGACACGTCTTCATCGTTGGTATCCTGAGGGATCAATAAGGAAGAAGCTTTACCCACGAGACCAAAACTAAAGTCCTAACATGTCCACAGAGGGACGGGTCAAAGGTCAGCTTCAGTGAAAGTCAGCTGGAGCTGCATCTTTAACAAATACAAAGACTTATTTCAATTCTAAACATTGTGATCTTTAAACAAACCAGTAAAGTTACTAAATCGCAGTGTGTCCTCAAATATTAAAATAGGACTTTTAAACTAAAACATGAAACAAAAAAACATTTGTTTAATTATTCTTCAAAAAACTGTTAAAATCATTAAAGATCTTTGTTTGCATGTTTCTCTGGTTTGTGAAAACAGAATGATTTATGTGCAAAAAAAAAACAAGGATACTGAAAGATCTACATTTTGTTTACGTTCTGTTTGAATAGACAACTTGTTAAAGCCTAAAGTAAAATGTATTTTTATATATATATATATTTGAGGAACTTTCTAACTAACCCTATTTGCACCAAACATATTTCGGTGTTGTTGGTTTAGCAAAAAAGAAAACATTATCTTGTAAATGTCCAGCAACAAAATAATTGGCTGAAACCCTGAACAACTTTTGACATCAGAAAGAAAATATGTCAAACCTAGACAACAGAGTGAGAACAAAAATATTTAAAACGTTACAAAAGAGTCTGACGTGTCAGATTTTAACTAAGCAGCTAAATAATCTGCATTTAGCTGCGTTTAGGCTGAAATTTGGTCCAGTTTTGTTTTAACAGACTTGTATAATTATGGCCCAACACAGAAAACAACTTACTCCTGCTGCTGCAGTGGAGCTGTTGGTTTAATTTATTACTCTAATTTTGTTTTTCATGATTGTAAACAGAATTTAGACGGAGAAGCTAAAGTAACGTTAGCCATAGTTAACTGACATCCAATTAGATTTTTTAACATTAATGTCAAATTAAAAAAAAACAGTTTAAACGTATTAAGACACATAAACCTAAAAAACACTACGGTGCAGTTATCATAAAGTCAAAACATCTGCGGTTTTGTAAAGTGGAAACATTTAGATGCCAGCATGCTAACTCCATTAGCAACATTAGCAGAACAGATATCCGCCTCAGGAGGACTCGGTCCGGATCTGTTTTTTTCCTCCCAACCTGAACCGAATCTTCACTTGTTTAACGAAAGCCCTAAAACAAGAAGAGTTAAATTATGTAACTTACTCCTGTTAACATGATGAATTATAAGAAGGCTCTTCCGGATTACATGCTCGTTACACGTCAAAATACACAGACGGTCACGTGACCCATGCGATGCGTGCTACGTGGTTACGTCACTATTGGTATCCTGCTCGAAAATTATCAGTCTCAATTCATGGATTATATATTAAATAATTTGTCATAATTTAAACTAAGTTTCTATTATTTCCTTATTTTTATAACTTCATTTGCTAAATCTTTAATATATATTTTATTGATGAGACCTCATCATCCAGTTATAATGGGCATAAATGTTATATTTGACCTTTTCAACAGTTTTTTTTCAGGGTAGAATGATTTAAGGAAATACAACTTAAAAACAATATGAACTGGTGCACTTTGAATTTATTTGTGGGTTTTCTCTAACCCACACATTAAACTTTTAAAATCCTTATATTTTAGATCTAAACAAATATCAAAATGTTACAATTGCTGCAGCCAAAAACAACAGCACTTCTTATAAAAGAAAAACATTTATATTTATTCGATGCACTGAAAGAACCACATGAAAACAGACTTTTCCAAAATAATAATTTTAATTTGCAAACTGAAAAAAATAGAACATTTCTAGTAACAGTAATTCCAAAATGCACATTGTGGACACGTTAAAAAATATTCACTTTGCAGCAAAACCAGTCAACTGTAAACAAGTTGAATAATCTGGGTCTTTTTTTCCTGTCAGTCCAGTTTTTAACAACTTGGTTTAAGTTTGTACAACAACAGCTCCGTCTGCAGGTGTAGTGGGAAGGGAGGGGCTTTTCAGAGGTAAAGGTTCCCCAGGAGCCACCAGGACAACAATGTTCTCCTTCTTTGGCAGCCAGACAGCTGGATACAAAGGTTCCAGGAACTCCATCTCGTACTTGTGGATGAGCGTCATGGTTTTATCCACGCCGTAGAAAGCGATGAGGCCCCGTGCGTAGTCCACGTAAACCCCGATCCTCGTGATCCTCTCCACGTTCAGCGGGGTCTCCACGCCGCTGTGCCAGGCCGAGAAGGTGCGACCGTTCCACCGGAGGCACCAGGAGAAGTCGTTCCCCGTGATGCAGCTGTTGCCCTCGCTGCCCTTGCGGTCGATGCTCTTGTAGGTCAGGCCGACGTGCGCTCCGTCGCCGCTGATGTCCACCTCGAAGTAGTGCCGGTTCAGGTAGAAGCTCTCTGCAGCCAGAACCTGGCGGCAGTTCTCGAAGCGCTCGGGTACGTCGGGGTAAGGATGCTGCCAGGGGGTGGTGTTTGTCACCTTCCTGTTGTCCTCAGTCAGGCGCAGGAACTTGTGAGCCGTGTCAGGATCGAAACTCACCTGGGCGGCATCTGTGGAGGATTGACCAACATGTCCGTCAGGTTACATAAGAGAGGAGAGCAAACAGAAGTTTCTGTGTTTGTGCAACAAAAAGTTATAAAACCCAACCCTTAACCACAACTGTTGTGCTGTCACGGGAAAACACAAACGGAATAAGAACAAAAACACGCTCATCCCACATGATGCTAGAGTCTTTGAGAGGGGGGATTTTGTATTTTCCAGGCACATAGCTCAATTTTATACCACTATGTTCTCTTGAATTGTTATGAAAACGCTGCATTTCTCAAAAATAAAATTTGACTTTGGATCATAGTCTATCTAAACACCTTGAAATTGGCCACTGATTCTAAAAGAACCTCCCACCGTTTCTGACGCTCCCACTTCAGCACATTTTCAAAGAATGCTTCAGGGGAGGGGTGCACTGTGGGGCGGGAGCTCGACTGCAGACTGAGCTTCAGAGGAGGAGCTTTGTGTAAATAGGCGGAGTTTTGTACCAGCAAGTGTTTAAGCAGCTCCACATGACCACAGGAGATTTAAGGATTTGACAAACATGCATGAATGAGTCAAAACAACATTCTGGGGATGTTTTTGATGAGGGGATGACATAACATGATCTAAAGCTTAAAAAAGAAAAAATAAAGTAGCATAATACCCCTCTTTAAAAGCCATTTTGAATAAGGGGGCAGCAGCCCCCTGGATGGCCACCAGGGGGTGCAAGGGGGGTCTCAGAAAGCTGGAGGTAAGATAAGACAATAAAATACGGGGAAAAAAAAAAAAATCTAAAAAATATTTCAGAAAATCAAATCTGTTTCTAAACCATTATTTTAAAAAATATAGTATATTGAAATGTTATTTAAGGTTAAGAGGTTTGATTTTATATTCTGTTCTTGTAACGTCTCCACAGACATTTGGCTCAACTCTGCTCTACACCTCAAGGATAAGGGACACTACTGAGGACCAACATGTCCACAGTTTGGACAGATAAGAGACGGTTTGACAGGGAGGTGAAGAAAGACATTTATGTCAAAGCAACTTTGACTAACTTTGTTAGTCTTTGGGACGGACTAACAAAGACCCTAATGACCCTCAGGAGGTAGGGGGTGAGCTTAATCTGCATAAACAGAACATCTCATGCAGTTTAAAGTTTACAGCTTCACTTCTTCCAGTTTGACCTGAAAATTTTCCCCGAATGAGAACAGAAAATGTCTTCAACTACAGAACAAAAATCTTGTTGTTTTTTTAAAGCCTGTTGCTCAGTTATCCCAAATATGTTATACATTTGAAACTAAAACTGTCCTGCTAACAGGTAAAACATCTCTTTTTGCTCAGAAGCTGTTACTGTCAGTGTCAGAGCCTCCATGTGGGACAATGTGGTTTAAAAAAATAAATAAATGTGATGTTGAAAAGTCTACTAACATTTCAGGAAGTCGTCTCGCGTCTTCGGATCAGGTAAAGGCTTGTTGTGTCCGTCTACAGTTGTGTCCACAGTTATCTTTATTCCCATTTTGTCTGAAATTAAAGAAAATAAATTAGATTAACGTTGACGCAAACATAAAGATAAATATTCCAAGTATTTCTGCTGCTTTGAATGACCTCACTTGCGTGACACAAATGACCCGTGACTCACGAGGCAAACACTTAGAAAAAACCTCTTTACAAGCGTGAACACGCCCCAAGGAAGCAGCCAAACGTTTAGCTGCATACTCTGCTGAGACGAAACGTCAGGTTCTCTCACCGTTTTTACACGTCTCCTTGACTTTCTCGATGTATGAAGACACGAGGGTTCCACAGAGCTCCTTCGTGGACTCAACGATGACCTGGCTGAAGGAGTTCAGACGGTCCATCAGGCCGATGTAGATCCCAGGCAGGGAGTTATCGGTGGCCTCCTTCTTCCACTCAGCGTATTCCTGAAAAATAAAAACAAGTTTCAGGCAATCTGAATTTTCAGTTGCAAACCGACTTTAAAATGCTTTCATTTGTTTTAAAATCCTTAAAAACGGTCTTGTCAATGCTTATTTTTCTGAGCTGTTGCACCCTTACATACCTGCCCGCTCTCCAGGTCGGACCCAAAACTAGGTCTAAGTTCAGAGGGGTTGTTATTTAAACAGGTGCGGCCGGTTCATAAGGGCAGGTGGGGTGTAGCCCCAGCTAAAACTAAATTATTTCACCCCACAAAGAAGTTCCTCCTAATAAACAATATAAATTGCTTATTTACTTAGCTTGCAGTGTATGATATTCTGTTTAAAGATGGATTTTGTGCAAACAGAGCAAGCCTGAACTAAACACCAAAAACTAAAGACATAAACATGAAATTAAAAACTGGACCTTTTTTTTTGCCAAGAAGGTAGGTCATTTTTAACCCAGTTTGTAAATGTATGCAAATTACAGTGCTAATTTTGCTGCTAAGAATGCTAACATTTTCCTACAAGATATCAAACTTGCAGTTACAGCCGGTGTCCAGGCTGCACTTCAAACTCCAGGTACCATCTATGTTGTTTTAATGAAATTTTTTTTTTTAATTCAAATCTTAAACATCTTAAACATGCTAATGATGCTAACATCATTAGCAACGTTGGTTTTGTCACATGATGGTAATGTCACAGCAAGAGGCACGCGACAGCAGCAAAGGCTGCATTCCATTTTAAAATAATTAAATGCAAACTTTATTACCTAACTTTTACATTTACACATTAAATTTAGGATTTCACATTTAGTGAAAAAATTGCAAAATGTAAGACCTGTGAGCTAAATAATAAAATGCATTAGAGATATTTAACATTTTATTTTACACCTGGCACAACATACAAATGAGACTTAATTCTATAAAAACCATTAAATGACAGATTAAGGGATAAAAACATGTAAAAATAAAATAAATACCTTTTATATGACAGTAAAATTGAGTGGGAATGTGCAAAGATGACGTTATTTGTGATGACATCAGTAAAATGAGACGTTTTATTTATTTAGCAGGTGGGTGTAGAACATGCTGGTGTTCTGAATCAGGTTCTCACCTGCAGGAAGTCCACATCGTTTTTATTCCTGGACACCTTCTCCATCTGGGCCTGGGTCTTCTTCAGCTCCGTGCACCTCTGCTCCAGGTGGACCCGGATGCCCTCAGCCTGCTTCAGCGCCTGCTGCTCCTCGCCCTCCAGGATCTCCGTCACCTCATTCTTGGCCCTCTCCAGAACCGCCTGCAGCTCCTGGAACTGAGCATCAATCACCTCTCGGACCTCCGACACCGATTGCTGTGAAAGACAGGAAGAGTTCCTGAGGTCTGACGGACAGAAACCTGTAGAACCGGTCAGCAGGTCCTGTTTTTGATGAGTCATGTTTTGAGTTTACCTCAATAGAAACGGTGTTGGTTTGGAGTTTGTTGATGGCGTTTTCTGCTGCCATCACCGTCTTCACCACCTCCGCTTGTTTCTCCTTCAGCTCCTTCTGTTGGTCACAAAAACCAATTTCAGAAAGTTTCTCCACAGAAACTCAGCCTGTGTCATGCTGGAAATATGTCCCTGACAGAAACACTCATAACTCTCATCTCAGGTTTGTTTCTTTTCAGTTTAACAAGTCGAGTCTGAATTCATCAAGCAGGTCCGGACGAGTCCGGAGCCCAGAACTCTGCTCTGAGATTAATGAAGTTCAGACCCTGAGGGGTTTTACCAAACAAATCCTTCAGATGAGTCTTTAAAAGGTTGAAAACTAATAAAATCTAATAAAAAGTGAGTTTGTTAATTTAAGTCTTTCATGAGACTCAATTCAACTTCCCAAATTTACTGAATGAAAAGATCAGTTTGAACTAAAGACCAAATTTAAAGAAAATCAGTAACAAAAAAGTGACAACACGAGAGAAATGTGCATTTTTCCTGTCTTTGAAATGCAAACTAAACTTTTCATTTCAGTAATTTTAGCCTTTTTTAACAGACGATGATGGAAGTCAATAAGAAACTGGATGGCTGGACTCTGTGGGGATCTAAGAGGAACCCATCAGTCCTGCAACAGTGAGACAGGGTGGACGAGTAGGAGGCGCCAAGAGTAAAATAAAATGTCAAAACATGTCACAAACACATTTTTATTATTTAGATCATTATCTGGAGTTTAAAAGCCTAGTTTAAAAAAATTCCACATTTTATCATTTAGCTTACTGTATTTACATTTTGCTAATATATGTAAATATTAAATCCTCTAAAAGTCTTAAATATTGCAGCTAAATGATAAATAAAATTTAGGTATTTCAGAATGGAACCACAGCATTTGCTGTTGGTACTTGGTTCTTGTTGTGATGTCATCATCATGAGACAAAAGCAACGGCTAACGCTGCTAATGCTGCTGAAGATGGCATTTAAAATCTAAATTTAAAATCTAAATTCAGAATGTGTTAATTGAAAACAACATGGATGGTACCGGTGGTCCGGCAGTATGAAGTGCAGCTCAGACATCGGGCATAACTGCAAGTTTGATGTGATGTAGGGAAACATTAGCAGCGTTAGCATTAGCAGAGAATTTATAGCAGTGTTTGCTTTTGTTGCAAGATGACAACAGCACCAACAGCAAAGGCTGCTTACATTCTGAAATACTAAAAGATAAACTTAAACATTTAAAATGTAACTTTTACATTTAGGATTTAATATTTACATTTAACATTTAGTACAATTTAAAAACAGTGAGCTAAATAATAAAATGTAAGTGTAAAATATTTAAAGTGGATTTTACTCTCAGAAAGTTACAAATAATGAGTTAAATCATGAAAATGTGACATTTTTACACATTTTATTTACAGACGAGCTCAAAATACAGTTTTGATAGTTTTCATAAACAAACTGTAGAGGAAACGTTTAATTTGTTGGAATATGTTGATTTTGTTTGCAAAATCGACTTTTTTTTTGTGGTAAAAACTAGTTGTTTGTACAAAAACATCCCAGGAAACGTAAATGTATTTTAGCGAAATGCTGTTCCTCTCTGAACCCACACAGGAAGAGTTTCTGTTTTGGTCTCTGTTGGTTTTTGTGGTGAGTCTGAGATGAAACGATTAGAACTTTCTGAAAGTTGACCTGCATGGTTGCTTTGTCAAATCCAACTGAAAAACTAAAATCAATTGTTGTTTTTGGCCTGCCAGGTAAAAAATAAAAAAATAAAAAAGGATGACTTTAAATCCAGTAATATTCCAGCTGAGTCAGCACTGAGAGATCAGATCTGCTGACACATGTCTTTATTAAAAGTTAATTTCTGATGACCTAATTTATTTTTAATTATTAATTTATTTTGTGCTCTACTATAATCACTTGAATTAATCTGAAATTTTGGGTTAAAGTTATAAAACATAAATATTAAATCCTAATGAGGCTGACATGACGTCACAACCGACACCTGCCTCTATCCGCGTCCGGGCCTCCTGGACCGGGACCGTCTCGTGGTCCCGGTGGTCCTCGGTCACACAGTCCCGACACACGCAGCGGACGTCAGAGCAGCAGAACACCTCCAGGGGCCACTTGTGGGTCTCGCAGGTCCGCCTCTCGATGTCCCTGAGCGGATCCACCAGCCTGTGGTTCTGGAACTTCGGGTTCTCCAGGTGGGGCCGCAGGTGAGCCTCGCAGTAGGACACCAGGCAGGTGAGGCAGGACTTCAGGGCCCTGCAGGGGCTCTCGATGCAGGAGTCACAGACCACATCGTCCGGACCCAAAAGAGGGTCCTCTTTCTTCTCCTCTGACGGTTTCGACTCCTTCTGGTCCTCCTCGGGGCTCTGGTTCTCCTTGAGATCATCCTGGGTTTTGATCTCCTCTGATGGTTTTGGGTCCTGAGCCTCAGCGGTTCCGTTCTGGTTGGGTCCGTTAGGATCCGGTTTGATTGGACTCTTTGGACAACTTTTATCTCCGAGGCAGGAGACACAGACCGGTGCGGGTTGATCCGGGCTCAGCTCCACTGAGCAGACCTTACACAGGTTCTGCACCCTGACGGGACCAGGATCTGATGGTTCTGCTGCTGACGTGTCTGCCATCTTCTGTCAATCCGAACCTTCTTCTACTCTGGGAAGAACCGGCTGAGCCGCTTTTATCAGCCTTCAGTCCCTCTGCAGGCCACGCCCAGAACCGGGTCACTGATGACCGCACCCAGGTGAGTGAGTTCCAATCTGAGTGGAACCAGCTGACAGCTTCAAACAGAACCTGACCCGCCTCCTGTCAGAGTTTCATTAAACTCACTTCCTGCAACAAACTGAAACATTTCTGCTGCTCCAGAGAATCCTAATCTAATCCAGAACCCTCAGAACCAGAGGAAACACTGCCATCAAGTGTCCAAGAACAGGATTCAGACAAAATTAAAAGGAAATTTATTTTAACTTGTAAACAAAAACACGAGAAACAAAATAATAATGTGGCGCCAAGTGTAATATAAAAATATTTTAAAATGTCCTAAAAATATTTTTTATTATTTAGCTTTCTTTCTGAGTTTAGTTTAAAAAAATTCCACCTACATTTTATTGTTATTTCGCTCACTGTTCTTACATTTTACTACTTTCTATTAATTTAAATGTTAAATAATAAATGTAAACATTATATATTGAATCTTAATGTGTAAATCTAAATGTAAAAGTTAAATTTCAAATGTTGTGGCTAAATGTCGAAGGAAGTTTACATTGAAGTGTTTCAGAATGGAACCCAGCCTTTGCTGTTGGTGCTGACGTCATCATCCTGCGCCAAAATCAAATGCTAACACTGCTAACGCTGCTAACACTGCTGTCACTGCCCGATCTGTTCCGGAAGCACGATTCATACCATCAGCTCATTTGCACATGCACTAAAATAAAAGCTGCCAGTAGGGCTTTGTTTGTTTTTAGCATGTAGCATTTCGCTAGACCACTTGATGACAGAATGGATTCAATTTTAGTCTTTCGGCAACGTTTCATAGAAATGGGAACATTTACAACAGGTGGATTTTTATTCCAGGAAAAAAACTAAATTGGAGATGAGATTAATTATAATATTGTTTAGGAAAAAAGGTCAGTTTAGGTCTGCAAGTTAATATAAATAAATATTTACACAACTTAAAACTATTTTTTATTAATATCAGCATGTATATGATATATTAAAGCATTTGCAGATTACAATTTTTCACACCTTTATGATTAAGTAAGGAAATAAATTTCCAGTATTTTGTCCTAAAGTGAGTGCATCCAGAAGTATTTCTTTTAGCACATAAATGACCTGACGTTATGGATCGTTCCAGAACAGATTGGGCCGTGACATCGCTAATGCTAACGCTGCTAACACTTTTCTACAAGACCTCAAACTCGCAGTTGCACCTGGTGTCTGAGCTGCTCTTCAAGCTGCCGGACCACAGGTACCATATATGTTGTTTTCAGTGAGCACATTTTGAATTAAAAAATTTTAAATGCCATCTTCAGCAGCGTTGGCAGTGTTAGCAGCATTAGCGATTGCTTTTTTGTCTCGTAATGATGACATCACAAGAGCCCAGCTCCAAAAGTACAGGCTGTGTTCCATTCCAAAATTCTTAATGTAAGCATCAGCATTTAGAGGCAACATGTAAGATTTAACTTTTACTTTAATTTACACATTTGGATTTCAGGATTTATTATTTACATTATTTAACTTTCAAAATGAACATTTAGTAAAAACGAACAAAATATAAGTGAGCTAAAAAAAACAATAAACAATAAAATGATAGTAGAAAAAGTTTCACTCAGATTTTACATTCAGAAATTGAGCTAAGAAATAAAAATGTGTTAGTGAAATATTTTAACATTTTATTTTACACTTTGCGCCTCATAAATAAATCATAAAAAAAAAGAACACAAAGTGGTCTAAAGACAAAGTTACAGTAAAATCTAAAAGTCTAAAAGCTGATTAGGTTAATATAAAATTAATTTCATGGTTTCCGCAGCGCTCTCCGTCACTGCACCCCCACCAGCTCTGTGATGGGCGGGGCTAACACCATTAGCTCCCGGTATTTGTGGAAGAACAGGCGCAGACGGGACAGGTAGGCGTCCTCCTGGTAGGGGAGCTTCTTTTGGGTGAGGTACCTGGACACGAGCGGCTTCACCTGCAGAGGGAACAGGTAATCAGACAAACCTGACCCCAGAATCAGGCGTGAGGTAGCAGGGTAAAGGTCAAAGGTCAAAGCTCGTTCAGAAGGGCTGCAGGAAAATAAAGCCTCTTTTCTCTAAACACAACACAGCGGCATGATCCACAAAACTTCTGGGACAAAATGAGACCTTTACTCAGAATTAGTTCTAGTGAAGCTACAGGTACAGGTGTAGAAGCTCCACCTTTAAGCACATGTTGTCGGACAGGAAGGGGAAGAGGTGGTGCTCCACGTGGCAGCTGATCAGCGAGTGTCCGAACGTCCAGTCCAGCAGGACGTTACGAGGCAGGTTCAGGACCCCGTGGGTCATCTGGTAGATCCTCTTCGGTGTTTTCTTCACGGAGAACACGGGCAGACCGACGTGCTGAAATCACACACCCAGATTTTATTTATTTAGTTTTTGTTTACATTTACAGAAACCAAACCTGAAGCTGCGCCGATCCGTTTGGCTCTGAGAAAACAGATTCTTCTGCTTGGATGTTTTCTGTGAAAATGGGAAATCAGCCAATAACAGCATCAGGAGCTCCAGGAGACGCTGGAGAACAGGTCTGCAATTTGACCACCCAGCTAGAACAAAGACATCCCCCACCCCCCAAATCCCATGAAGAACCTGTGCCTTCTAATCCACCTTCACACACTTTGATCTGAACAAAGAACAATGACCCGCAGGACCGGTTCTGAGAAAATCACGTAGGAATTCTTCTTTTCATCCTTTTAGGTCCCGCTGGACCTCAGAGCTGCGTTCAGCTGCAGTTTCTCACAGGAAATGAAATATTTACTTTGTTTAGCAAGAAATTAAACAATTTTATTAAATAAATTTTAATATTTTTTTTCAGATGACATAATCAGTCTGATCAAAAACAGCCAAAGCTAGAGGAATCTGCATTTTCTGCTAAAATACAGAGCTGAATGACTCAGCTACAGAAGCAGAAAATAGCTAAAAGATAAAGAGAGCTAAACAGAAAAAGCTAAAGAACCGAAAGCTATAGGTTCTATAAGTAGTAAAAAAGTAGTAAAAAAAGCAAAAGACTAGTTATAAGTTAAAAGCAGCCAATATCTAGCTGAAAGTAGCTAAAAGTACCAATATTCTAAGTAAAAGTGACTAATAGCTAGCTAGAAGTTTAAAGTAACACGTCTAACTAAAAGTTAACAGTATTAAAATGCTAGATAAAAAAAGAAAAAAGCTAGCTAAAAATAAAAAGTAGACTTCCAGCTAAAAGTAGCAAAAAGTTAAAAAAAAAGTATTTAAATTTAAGGTAGCAGAAGGCTAGCAAACTGTAGCTTGAGGCTAACTAAAAGTTAAAAGAAAGCAAAAAGCTAGCTATGGCTTACAAGTAGAAGTCCAGTTAAAAGTAGCCAAAAGCTAGATAAAAGTAAAGGAAGACTAACTAAAAGCTAAACTTAGCAAAATGCTGGCAAAAAAGTATTTAAACTATAAATAAAATAAAAAAGTTATTAAGGGGTTAAAGACTAGCTGCAAGTTAAATATTTTGAAAACTATAAAACCAAAAGTCTCCTGTTAAGCTAAACATTGTGATATACAAACAGCTAAAACAGCACAGAAAAGGTCAGATTGTAAAAAACGTAAACAGAATGAATTCTGACTTCCCTCCTGCTGTCAGAGGCCTCGTGGTTCAGTTTGACCAGAGGGCAGCAGGAGGGTTCTTCAGAGAACCACTTCTCACCTGGAAAATGTTGACGTGGATGAACGGCACAGAGAACATGGCTCTGCACACCAGCATGCAGAGCAGGGCGCTGTGCACAGACCTGAACCCGGACACGTTGATGAGCAGCCAGTACTGTGAGTACAGGCCCAGGACCACCATCAGGACCGTCCTGAGCCTCCAAACCAAACTACCTCCATCAAGATGAGCTGAAAACCAGACAAATACAGCTGAGAGTCAGGTCACACTAGAGACAGGTAACAGGGTCAGAACCGGACCCCACTCACTGAGGGCAACCAGCGGGGTGATGACCGGAACAGCCAGGGGGGCCACGAACAGGTAGATGGTGCGAGGCAGGGAGGGGACCTTCCAGACGCTGGAGTCTCCCAGTCCGATGACGTTGGTGTAGGCGTGGTGCATCTTAACGTGACCCGTGACTCCGGCGTGAGCCGAGAACGAGCCGCAGACCTGGGAGCATCGACAGACGGAACCAGTGAACCCTCCTGCTGCCCTGGGGTCAAACTGAGGCCTCAGGGAGAGTTCATGTCACCTCACCTCGATGAAGAAGACGGCCCAGAACTTCTTCAGTACCTTTGAGTCGCTCAGCGTCCCGTGGCTGGCCAGGTGCGTGCCTTTGACGGTAATGGCGGCGTGGGCGACCCCCATCAGAAGCATCCCCAACAGGAAGTACGGCAGGTGGGAGCAGCTCAGCAGCAGGAAGGCTGCAGGACAGCAGGAGGTGGATTTTAACCAAACTCACATAACCTAATTCAAGATGGCCGCTCTATTTTATAGAAAATACAAAAGCTGACTCAGTTTTACAGATCCTGAGCTGTAACTTGGTGTGGTAGTAGCTATGGGTCATCCTCTACACTCAAGTAGAGGTCTCTGCAGTACATAGGGTGAGTTTCTTGTTGTGGGTGGAGTTTGTCCTAAACATGATTGGCAGAATTTGAAATATAGGCGGAGTTTATTGGATGTGGGCGGAGTTTGGCTTAACTGTGATTGGTCTGATTAAATTGTCTTGTAGGGTAAGTTAGAAGATGAATTATTGTTTATCCATAAATTGTTGTGAACATGTAAATAAAATGAATGGACCTTAAATTTTGTGCGGCCCAAAAACTTTTCTCACATTGTTTCCATGCATTCATAAATCAGACATGTTGTTTATTTAAACGACAAAAATGAGATTAAATAAAGTGAGTTTTAGCTCCTCTGGCTGCCTGCAGGACTCAGAAAGCTTGTTAAAACTGGGCTCATTTGATCCGTCTTCCATTTCAAATCTGCCTACTTGAAGCTGATAATTCCCAAACTACGTGCATCAACGTGTTGAACACTTCCTCTCCCTGAGTCTGAGCTCAGCACTTAAAGAAAACTATAAATAATTAAAATGTGATTCTGCAAAACAAAATGTATTTCAGCTGCAAAATGAAACTTCACTCCTTACAAACAGCCGTCTTATCATGAGTCAGCAAGGGACCTGACCTGCTGGGACCATGAGTCAGCAGTTCTGAGAAGACACATGAAGACAGAGCTGCCTTTAAATTAATAATGTGTTTAAATGTGTTCACAAAAAACACAAACCAGTAAAGGTTTTGTCTGAAAAAAATAAAACTTGAGAAATGTTCACGGCAACAGAGCAGCTACTGTCTGAAATTATAACAACAAAATTAAAATTTTATTTTTTTTAATAATTTAGACCAGGGGTGTCAATATCTTTTTTTTTAAATACTGATTTTAAATGTTATCAAACAAACTATTCTTATAGAAATACAAATTCCTTTTTCCAAATTATATTTTATGTAGCATTTAGAACACATACCCTAACAAATACAAGAAAAAGACATAAACAGTATAAACTCCACTCACAACCATTTAATTTATTGTTTCTTAGAATTACTTTATCGCAATCCAGTAAATCAGGAAAAAAAAGAAAATCCTCACTAAAACTCCATTTATTTGTCTTTAAAAATTGTAGAAAACATAAAATTAAAGTCTACTGTTGTCGAGAAAAGACTGCATCAAATACAGTGATGAAAAGAGAAATGATTCAATTATTTTACATTTAAAATATTACCTTTGGGGCCGGATAAAACATTAGAGAGGGCTAGATTCTGCCTGCGGGCCTTGAGCTCAACACGTGTTCTGGACTAAGACAGAGCCAGACTCTTATTTTGAAAAGTATTCAATATTTAGATTTTAAAAGTGGTCTCTTTAAGTTTTTAGGAATTCTTCGATAATGCTTTTCAGTTTTGTTGAACTTAAATGATCAAACTGACTAATTTAATCCAATTTAAAAAAAAAAAAAAAAAAGAAGAGAAAAAAGAACAACAAACAAAATAAAAAAGTGACTCAAAATCTGCAGAGTCACTTGTTACTTCAATGCAAGAACTGGACTCTGGACTATTTTACAAACTGATCAGAGACCGGTTCTTGACCAGGTTCTTCGTCATGAGTCATGCTGACAGGATTATCCACATATTTCAGAGCAGAGGTGCCCAAAGTGGGACCCACGGGCCAAATTTGTCCCCTCAAGTAATTTGATTGGGCCCGCCACTTTCACACATGGTGCTGACTTTACCTTTGAAGTCTATTATATTAAGATTAAACATGAAAAATAAGTAACTACATGCAGGTTTTCACACTTTAGAAGACAACAAATAATCATATTTATTCAATTTACGAAATGTCCCATGAGACAAAAAACAATGTTTGCCAGAGTAGCTCATAGCTTAATCATAAAAAAAGGACTTTACTGAAGCAGTATTTGTATTTCATGTAATAAATTGTTGCATTTAGCCGCAGCCCTCGGGTAGATTTTCATTTTGGCCCTCTTGAAAAAGTTTAGGCACCCCTGTTTTCTAACATTTCTCTTATAAAGAATAAAAATGTCTCAGTCAGGAAGTTATTTATCTTCCCTCTCTGAAGATAAGAGCAGCAGCAGGAGGATTGTTGATTCTGGTAGGAATTTAGTTTATATCTGAACTGATAACATTTTTGTTGAAAAGTTCATCTCAGCAGAAAGAGACTGAAAAGATCTGAAATAATCCTCAGAACAGTGAGAATAATCCTTCATCTGAAACACGTGAGTGAAGTTTGTTCTCACCAGGAGGCAAGCTGAGGAAGGCTGCTCCCAGGATGCTGCAGTCCACCCCCCTCCTCTCCCACCAGCTGCTCTCCTTCATCACCTTCTGCACCATCCTGGTCAGCTCCATCATCAGGGTCTCCCGCTCTCCATCCTTCAGCTCCGAGACCTCCCCGGTCCTCGTCCCTGCGTCCTCCCGGCTCTTATCCGGTGAACCCTGCATGCCGACCGGTCCGCCGAGCAGCAGCCTGAACAGAGTCCACAGGGGGAAAGTCAACACTCAGCCCTGCCCCTTCCTCCTCCTCTTCCTCATCTCTTCCCTCCTTCTCTCCGTGTGAACCTGGAGGTTATTGACCCGTAAAGGATTCAAAACCGATCTATGAAAAACTACATCTGCTCTGCTCAGAGGCGACTCTACCTCCTCTCCGGTGTCTCATACATTCTGCATTAGCCCCCCTCCTCCCAGTTCTGCCTTTGTGTGACCTCCCCCCTCCCCTTCTACCTTGTCAAATATCCAGGGAGAAGACGGAGAAAGCAGGGCTGAATAACAGAGTCTGCTTTAGAAGTCCATCCCAGGTGGAGGTTCTGCTGATGCTGCAGAGCAGAGACGGTGTTTTCACGCTTCGCTGTGTTTATGTGTCGACACAGGTGAGCATACACGTGAGCTGCGTACACGGATCTGGTGTCAGGCCTGCTGTCCTCTGGAGGGAGGCCCGACTGCAGCAAAGACACTCTGAGTATTTTTTTTTTTTTTTTTACTCAACAGGACGGCAGATTCTGCAGAGAGGGAATATATGATGAGCAGGCTCTGCTTTCTGTCCACACAGGCCGAGCAGGGTCACCAAATCAAAAGTGTGGAGAAGAAGTGACTTTGTTTCTTTTCTCTTATTTTACGAGTTCCAATGAAGTTAGGATGTTGTGTAAAGCATAAAGAAAAACAGAATACGATGATTTGCAAATCCTTTTCAACCTATATTCAACTGAATTTATTACAAAGACAAAATATTTAATGTTCAAACTGATAAACTTTATTTTTTATTTATTTATTTTTTTCACAAATATTCACTTATTTTGAATTTGATGCTGCAACCATACATGTCAACCCCTCCGGATGTTTACCTGTATAATGAGCCCCAAAAATCTGTCATTTTTGCAAAAAATCCTTACTACTCGCACCCGCGGGGGGGACGATAGCGCCTGCTGCAAATTAGGAGAGCGGAAGAAGTGGAAAGCTTATTTCTAGTGGCAGAACAGGTTAGAAGATAACTATCTTATTTGATGTAATTTATTGTTTTTTTTAACGTCCTACAGGCTCTAACTTGTTAAAGAAATTTGAAACTGAGGTTTTGAAAAAATTCGTAAAACTTAAAAAAATCTGTGAGATTGCTCTGTACGCCCATATGCCTGCAAAATGATAGAAAATCCGTGTAAATTACGGACAATCCGTACAACTTGACACGTATGTGAAACATGTTTCAAAAAATCTGGGACAGGATCGTGTTTCCCACTGTGTTCCATGAAATT
Source organism: Cynodonichthys magdalenae (assembly GCA_031762555.1). NCBI lineage: Eukaryota > Metazoa > Chordata > Actinopteri > Cyprinodontiformes > Rivulidae > Cynodonichthys > Cynodonichthys magdalenae. The sequence continues at coordinate 18,402,539 of JARVJO010000125.1, read as the reverse complement.
TTCTTTTTAACAACACTCAATAAGTGTTTGTGACGTGACACTAATCGTTGAAGATTTGTAGGTGGAATTCTTTCCCATCCTTGCTCGTAAACAACTGAGCCTTTCGGGGATGCTCCCTTTATACCCAATCACGACCCTCACCTGTTTCCAGTTAACCTGCTCACCTGTGGAAAGCTCCAAACAGCTGATTTTTGAGCATTCCTCAATGTTCCCAGTCTTTTGTTGACCCTGTCCCAGTTTTTTTGTAGCCTGTTGCAGCATCAAATTCAAAAGCTGTGAGGCGGCATCACGAACCACTGAACCACCGTGCGGACCTGAAACGTCTCCAACACATTTGTTGTTTCTGCAGCAGATTTTATCACCAGCTGTGATTAAGAACAAACCTGTTTGAATCAGAAACTCTGACTGTTTACTGATATAATCCTGTAAAAAAAAGAAATTTTAAAAACTCATCGTTTGGAGTTTTATGAAATTGGCATTTTATTAACTTTAAACATGACGGATTGTTCTTTCATTATAGAACATAAAACAGAAACTTACTTGTATTCCTACAGTATATGAACTATAACGTTATAAGATTTTTTTTTCTTTCCTCTGCTTCCTTTCATTTATATTTTTTATTCTATATAAAACAAATATATTTAACTTAGAGCTTCAATATTTTTCTGTTTAAACAAATATAAAAGTTAAAAGGTTTTCTGAGCAACTAATGTCAGATTAGCTCGATAAGCTTCACATTGTTTTACTAAATAATGTTAAAATTAAAAGCAAAGAACACAATGATATAGTCAGACTATTTAAAGACTTATACCTGGTTTAAAAACAATTAAAAGTTGTTTTTACTTACTGTGTGGATGAGAGAGCGTCTGAAAACGTTCTTTCATTTTCCAGCATTTATATTCTCCATATAAAACAAACTCCACCTCGCTAACATAGCTGAGAATCCAGAGGATGATTTCACAGTAAAGGTGTCATTAGATGAAGGTGGGGGAAATATCTGATTTTAGAAACAGTGAAGATATAAAAAAACTGGCGCTGATTTGCTGCGTTTCTGTAAAACTTTACAGGTTTTTAATAACCACGAAACACTGATGAAATCTTTGAAATTCAGAGAGCTTCTAGTTAAAATGAACTAAATATGGAAATTAGTTCAACCTGATTAAAATTTAACCCAAGTCCAGAGGTTTGTAGAGCAAAGCAGGTTCAACATTTACAGACTCACCCCTCTGAGATCCGAGTCCCGGAGGCCTCAGGTTCCTCCCGGACCCATCGGTGGCATCATGGACTGGCAGAACCCAACGGTAAATTGGGATCACCTGGATCGAGGTTCGTTCTAAGAATCACACAGAAATATTACAGAGTTTCCTTCACTTCTCTGTATAAACACTGAGGGTATCTCCACCAGTTTATTCTCATACAACTAGAATGACTGGTTCATTCAGGACTTTCAGTCACCTTCAGGTATTTTGCCTCTGAGCTTTAAAACCTGCTGTACTTAACCTTTACCGTTTATGTACCGTTGATCCTGAAGTTCTGAACTATGAATCAATATTCTACAACCAAAGTTTGTGAAATCTTTCCTTTGCACTTCAGACTGTTAGAACGTAACATAAAAGCCCTTAACAGTACTAAGAAATAAAGTTGTGTACATGTACACGTTTCAGTGACTTGGCTAATTATTTGTATAATAAATACTTTTGTCATCACTCAACAGAAAATGTAAAGTTTGTACAACATGAAAAGTTACTTTAGAATTTTTAAAAAGAAATGGCATGGATATTTAAAAGTAGGATGTAATTTGTCAACTTAATATTGCTAAAAAATCTAAATTAATATTAGCTTGCTTCAACTTAATTATGCTTTTAAAGTGAAAGTAAGTCATGGTTTGATAAACCAGTTAGCCAAACCTAAAATTACATGTTAGATTTACTTAATAGCTGCTAACCTTAAAAAGATTAGTGGAAATTGTTGCGTCAAATTCATTAAAAGTTGAACCAACGAAACATTTTTAATACTCTGAGACAATATGTGGCTAATTAATCTGAGATATGTCATGGTGTACTACAGGGCTGTGTACTCGGCTGTCTACTGTTTGGACTCTCGCGACTCAGTTCATTCATCAAGCAGAGAAAGCCACATTATTTGTCTTTACCCCTCAGCTTTACTAAATTACTTCAAATGAACCAGATTTCTCTGAACATCTTAAAGAATATAATTACTTCCTGTTACACGTGACACCACAAAGATATTTGCTGAAGTTAAAACATGCAGCTCATCTGAACACCAATGTAAAGAGGAATCAGCCTTTGGGTTTTTTAAGGAAATGGAACGATGATGAAAACAATGACAGAAAGAACAAAATGTCTGTTTTTGTCTTTTTGTTTCACTTTGAGGGTCAGGTACGTAAGAGCCTTGAAGCTTGTGAATAGTTGGTGGCGCTGTTGAGGAGTCTGCCTTCAGCACTCGGGCCTAACTACAGATTAAACTTTTTGGGTTTTAGATTTAGATTTAAGAATTATTTATACGGAGAAAAGCCTGATATGATTTATTCATAAAGAACTAATTATTAAAAATTACTTTATTATTATTATTATTATTGCATGATAGTTTATTATAAGTGGGTAAATGTAAACTAGATAGATTCATCTGTTAATTTATCTGGTCAAATACAGCTATTGAAGAATTGTAAATATTAAAAATATAAAGTTTACAAAAAGTGATTTCCTATTTTCAGAAACAAGATTATTTTTAAATTGACTGATTTATCATGTATGAAGTTTTTATATAGTTGAAGGTTAACTTTAAATTTTAAAAATTTTAAAGAAATTGATCAAACACAGCACTTGTCCACCAGATGGTGCTGTTTCCAGAAAATCTAACTTTAATTAGTGGTCAACATGACTGCTTCTTGGCCCACAATATGATACGGTTCAAATAAAATTCTGAAGTTGCTCATGCATTTATTAAACAGAAATGAAGGACAATACTTTTCTAGTGAAATAAAATATGAACAGAGTCAGAGCTCAGTGTCTTCAATGGCTTCTGGGTCCTCAAGTGTGTCCAAACGTCTCTTACAGGCGTCCAACAGTTTTTTTCTGGGGCCTAAAGGGATGTGAATGCCGGTGAGGTCCTGTTCTGAACAAAGCAGCAGAGCCTCCAGGTCGATCTTCTCCCGACTGAAGATGGACATGAACTCTCCGAGGCCCTGAGAGGCCAGGAAAGTCTCCAGAGGATTGTTTTCAGGCTCCATGTCCTCGTCCAGCTCCACGTCCATCTCCTCCCAGGGCAGCTCCTGCAGGTTTCTTTCCTGCAGGCTGTAGGCGCTGCCGATACTGTCCTCGTCGAAGCTGGGGGAGCGTCGGGGCAGCTGTCCCCGCAGGCGGACGTTAGGCGCTCGGCCGACGGGTTCGCTTCCCGCCACGCTCCCTTCGTTTCGCCCTCCCACCCCAAACATGCCAGCAGTCATGTAGTTCCTCCTGAACACCATGGTGCCGAGCCCGGGGCGGGTGAACAGAGAGTCCCGCCCAGAGTCGGCGCTGATCTCTGAGTACGCGGCTTCATAGAGACCCGGGTCGCTCATGGCACGGGAGACGGTCTCGACGTCGTCGTTTTCTCGGGGGAACATGTCCCGGATGTTGAGACGGGTTCGCTCCTTGGGGTTGGCGTAGGTGCCTTGTTTGAGGAACATGACGTCGTTCCCCAGCTGCAGTCCGGACAGCGAGCGCACGCTTCTCCTCCCGTCCTCGTAAATCTTAAACGTTCCATCAACCTGCTTCTTCTTCTCCAGCTTCTTCTGTATCTTGGCTTTGCCCTTCGCCGTCGAGTGCAGGGTGGCCTGGAGAGGAACGTCTACATTTAGAAACTTTCAATCTGTGATGCATCTTATAAATACAGCCAAGTATTAGGGCCACACTATAAGATTTCTTTTCAATTTTGAGATTAAATTTGTATTATTACGACTTGCACTAATATATTTTTTACTTTATTCTCATAATACTATGACTATTTTTGTAATATTTTGACTTTAATCTCATAAAATGACTTTATACTAATGACTTTATTCTAATACACTTTATTCTCATGTCTATTCTTGTAATACTGTGATTTTATTTCTCATTATACTGACTATTCTCTTAATACTGATTTTATTTTCATACTATTCTCATAATATTTTGACTTTATTCTCGTAATACTTTCTCAATTTATGACTTTGTTCTCATAATACTGTGATTTTACTCTAATACTGACTTTATTCTCGGAATACTGACCTTATTCTCATATGACTTTGTTCTTATAATACTAATTTTATTCTCACACTTTTCTCATGATTCTATTCTCATAATATTTTGACTTTATTCTCAATACTGACTCTCAATTTATGACTTTGTTCTCATAATACTGTGATTTTACTCTAATACTGACTTTATTCTCATAATACTGATTTTATTCTCAGATTATGTCTTTATTCTTGTAATACTATGACTTTGAAAGAAATTTTGTGACTGATTACCTGAATGTTAGATCTAGTCTTGTATTTTACTCTCTGATCATTGCAGCCATATGGTTTAAACAGGGAATGAGAGACAATGTGTCTTATTGATATGAGGCCTTTCTGTCTGCATAAAAAAAGTTTGTTACGTTCTACAGCAGGGGTGGGCAATCATGGTCCTCGAGGGCCGCAGCCCTGCATGTTTTACTTTATTCCCTTCTACAACACACCTGATTCAGTCATTGAATTGCCTCTTCCAAGTTCTGTAGTAGCCTGATAATCACCCCTTCATTCAAATCATACCACCAGCTGTGGAGAGGGATTATTATTGTTTTGCTTTTCTGATAAAACTCGAGGCCTTTTTTCAGAGTCCTGCTGACTGTGTGACTGCTGTTAGCCTGATTGGAGTCAGAGATGAGAACAAAGTTTTTAGAAGAAAATCAACTGGTTTTCTGCTATTTTATTCAGACTTTCATTTATTGATCAGGATTTCCTCACAACTGTATTCTCATAATATTATGACCTTATTATATTATGACATTAATCTCGTAATACTATATTATCATATCATAAAATAATGGTAAAATAAAAACAATAATATTGTGACTTTGTGTAATATTTTGACTTTGTTCTTAAAATATTATGACTTTAATAAATAAAACAAGTTAATGCAAATAATAAAACATTAAGAAGTACATTTAGTGAAAAGCTTAATGAAACAGAGGTTGTATTAATAACTGCCCCACCTGTGAGTATGGCATGTTGGAGGTGACTGTGTTGAACTTGCGGCTCAGCGTGCTGCTGCTGGTGTAGCTGGAGAAGCTGATGGCGTCCAGGTTGTCGAAAGCTGCCGACTCCTTCAGGAATTTCCTCTCCATTCGCTCGTGGTGCCGCCTCTGCAGCTTCTCGCAGTCCTTGATCCGACGCTCGGCGGCGTGAAACGCCCGCTCTTTCAGTTTGCCGACCAGCTTTGCGTTGAGCGTGATCTGCTTGGCGGCGATGGAGTCCAGGTAGCGGACACAGTCCATGTGGCCCTTGGTGGCGGCCATGTCCAGTGGTGTGTGGTAGTCGTTGTCCAGACACCACACGTTGGCACCGAAAGACACCAGGAAAGACAGACAGTTGAGGTGACCGTTGGCTGCTGCCAGATGAAGCGGCGTGTTCCCCCAGATATCACATCGGTCCGGATCCCCTCTGAGACACGAGACACCAGAACACTTATTGGACGTGCAGTTTTTCCGTCTAAAGACAATCAGACCTTATAAAGAATATGTAATAAATAATGACTACATGTGTTCAAACTCCCTCCTCTTTCTCGTAGCTACACGACCGGGTCATGATCGGTAATTGAAACCACGCAGGTAAAACATGACTCTGCATTATTTATCCGCACACCGATCCACTTTATTTCACCGACACCCAGCAGGACCGTTACATCACACTGGGTCACCGCCTTCATCCTCCTCCTCCTTATAGTCATTAAACCCTGATTTCACTTCCTGTCTGAGTAACATAAAACCAGCTGATGTGGTTTATTTCAGAGGACCGGTTCTGTTTGTTTGTTCTGCTGCTGGTCTAACGAAGCTGATCCAGTTCCTGGACTCAGTCAGAGATGATTCACTGCAGGAACCCGGAGGAGGAAACACACCTGAGATCGTAACGCGACTACCTGCAAATCCGACTCACAGGTGATAAATCAGAGACTCAGCAAATCTGGTTAACATGAACCTGAACTTAACCTGGTCAGATCTGATCCTCAGGACAGACTCAGGGAAAGATCAACGGTTTTTAATTATTTCTGCCATAAATGTACAAAAAATCTTTATGACAGGCAAGACTTTTGTCAAACTTTAAGCAACTTATTTAAAGTTTTAACATATGAACTCAATGATTAAGTGGATGAAACAGTGTTAGTTAAATATTAAATATTATATTTTAACAGGAGCATCTTCCCAGAGACTATCCCTTCAGGGAGTTCTGTGTCTGCCCCAGGGTCTCTTCCCAGTGGAACAGGCCACCTCAGCTGACTCCTTCAGATCCAGAGGAGGAGAATTAGCTGTGAGGCTGAGCCCGTTCAAATCAGTCTTATCATAATTTTATTTTTTTAATAATCTTTCTGTGACTGTAGCATTTATCTCTTAACTCTTCATTTCATCTATCAGTCTGACCTTTGCAGATTAATGCCTGATAAACCATTAAACATCTGGATTACAAACCTGTAAACATCTGGATAAAGCAGTAAACACTTGGATCATAAACTGATGATAAACCTGTAAACATCTGAATTATAAACTGACCTGTAAATCTGTAATTTCTGAGCATCCAGTCTCACACCTAAAAGGTTCTGTTCCTGTTTTGTTATTGAACCCAATATGACGCATTCAACTGAGCAGGTTCTGTTGTCTTCTAACTCAACAGAACCAGAACCAGTCTTGTTTGCTGTCATACATTATTTATAGAGTGATTTCAGTGACCTTTCTGTAATCAGGCTGTTTAAATGTAAACCATGTCCTGCAGCACTGATTGTATCAGTGATGGAGGCAGAGACATTTCTGTGTTGGATGATAAAAAAAATGTAAAATAATTATTCTGTGTTTTTATGTTTAAAATTTAATCTATAATCTTTTCAAAACTGGATTTCTTTGGTAAAGATGTAGTCCCTATAAAGTTATAACAACTTTCCTAAGTTAATCTGGTGCAGCTGATTAAACTCTCATTTGTTTATGTTTGGACGGTTCTGGTCCAGCAGGAACCGTTCCCCGGATTGGGTGTGCCTCCGGACTCACCCTCTGCCCACGATGAGCCGGAGCGCCTCCAGGTTGCCGTGGTAAGCGGCCCATAAGGTCGGCGTCATCCCATCCTCGTCCGGGGCGTTCATATCCTTCCGCGTGGCCTCTTTCAGGACGTCCAGGAAGCCGTCCCTGGCCGCCCGGTGGTACCGGTCGTTCATAGCGGCGGCTCGGTTCGGTCTCAGCCTCGGTCCATATCCGTCCGCCCGGTTCAGGAGGCAGCTTCGGTCCGGGACGCGGAGGGTCCGGACTGCCTGGAGGGGCACCGAGCGGCTAGGTTGCTAGGAGACGGGCACAAGGCGCGCGCTGACAGGTTTACGCAAAGTGTAGCATTACGTAAAGTCACGCCCACTTCAACAGAGACACGCATGCGCAGTTTAATATAAACAAAATCCACTAAAGTCAAAATATTTGAACTAAACTAGACTTTTAGACACAATTTTTAAATAATATTTAATTGAATCAAATGTTTGACTTTTTCAAATATAGTTTTAGGCCAATTACATTTAAAAAGTTTTAAAAGTCCTGCCACAATTTTTATTAAACATTTCATGTTCATTCTTTAAACCTATTGACTTTTTATAGATTTAAAAGTTGGCCAATTTTGAAGATTTTTTTTTCCATCTTTGAATTTTTAAGTTAGAAATCATTTTGTCTTTTATAAATTACATATTTTAATTTGTTTTGGGACTTTTGTAAGTCAAAATGTATCACATTTCTAAAAAATAAAAAAAATGTGTGCTATTAGATTTAATTCATTCTGAAGGCTCTGTATATGATGAAGTAAATAATTTATGGTCACATTTAGACAATATTTATTTGTTTAGATAAGAATCAGTCCAGATGTGGTAAGGATAATCCAGACGTCGACCTTTAAATCCTCTGAATCTCAAAGAGCCGGATGTCCGTGTCGTACCAGATGGGAGGATCTACATTCCTACAACGAGAGGGAAGAACTAAATAATTCTAAACTTGGCTCCAGCAGCAAAGCGATGATGTTCGATTTGTTTACCGGAGGTAGATGACGCCCCACATGTAGGTGCGGAACCACATGGCGGTGCCGGCGTTGGCCTGGTACTTCCTGATGAGGATGGGGTGAGGGACGGGCAGCAGGCCCACCAGCGTGCCATGCTGCAGGAACTTCAAGATTTCAGACTCGTCGGTCAAACCCCTGAACCAGACGAAAAAAAACTCATCTGATCAGAATTTTTGTTTTTTAAATATAAAGAAGTTTTTGTTTAAAAGTGGGGTGGCGTCCCTACTTGTCAATGCAGATCTTCTCCACCTGAGGAACCAGCACCTGCAGCAGCCTCATGATTGTCTGCAGAGGAAGTTTGGACTTCCAGGACAACATCTGAGGACAGGAAGGAGGAGTCACATGACAGGAAGCAGGACACGCAGCTCAGCAGGAAGAACAAGTCCTCACCCAGTCCGGGTTGGCGCTCCAGGTTGAAGCAGATGAGACGCTCGACGCTCGACTCCTTGACGTCGCCGCCTGTTTCTGGTCGTCCTGACAACAAAAAAAAATTCTCAGGAAGCAGAAAAAAAATTGGTGCAGCCAATGAGACGACCACCGTACCTGGTGGTTCCTCTCTGAGGGGGAGGGTTCAGCATCTTCAGCGCCGCTGAGCGGCGTGGATGGAGATGGAGGCACAGCGACCATCGTCCCGTCTTCACTCACCTGAGCCTTCTCCGTTATTTTATCGATTCCTGAAACACAAAACATGCGGAGAGAAAGAAGTCTCACAATGTGAGCGCACACGCACAACAAGCTTCAAGATTTGAGCAAGCACATCAACATTCGAGCGCACGTTTTTAAACGCGTAATGCTGCGTTCAGGCTGGTGAAACACCGGGAAACCTGTGCTTCACCACATTTACTGGGTTTTATTAGTAAAAATACATTTCTGAATTATAGCTCATAAACCTTACAGCATATTAAAGTACCTGTGACGTGTATATCCTTTAAATACAAAAAGTCTAAGAAAACATCTATGTTTAAGAAACTTGGCATAAACCTTATTTTACTTATTTTGTCATATAATTGTCAAATTGTCTTTTGATCTTGGCTCAGCCAAAGTGAAACAGGAAGTGACATAAAAGGGGAACTCCTTAAAAACAACAACTCACTGATCTTTGTTTATTGAAACAATATTATTTGAACTGTGACTCTTCATCTCTCTGATAGTAACTCAAAATAATCTAAAAAAACAGATTCTTCTTTACAGTCTGTGTTACTGTAGCAAAGCTTTTACATGCAGACATTCCCCTTTGACATCACTTCCTGTTACTTCACATGTGAATATCTCAACATCTCAGTGGAGTGAAATGTCGTTAGCAATATGTTATCAATGTTCTCTTCCCAAAAATTAATTTGTATTTATTACAAAAACTTGATTTTTGTAGTTTCAGACAACTACATTAATCAATAATCATTGTCAGATTACAAGATAAAAATGCCAACAAGTTTAGTTTGTGGAAAA
>JARVJO010000125.1:18338989-18354748 GCA_031762555.1 Cynodonichthys magdalenae | reverse complement strand
TGTTTTAGATTCCATCACTCACAGTTGAAGAGTACCTATGATAAAAATTACAGTCTTCTACATGCTTTGCAAGTGGGGAAACCTGAAAAATCAACAGTGTATCAAATACTTGTTCTCCCCACTGTAAGTGTGAGTGTTGCACGCGCAGCGCACGGTTCCTCGTCGCTGTGCTCACCCAGTGAGCTGCAGCTGCAACAAGATGCAAAATGATTATTGTAGAAGCTGAAAACGGCTGAGTTGTCATCGTAGATCAGAAAATCCTCTATGTATAAAAACACGCTCTGCTATTACGCTATTTATTTTATCCTCCATTGAGGGCCAATCTGCTCCTGTTTATGATATTTTTGGCACAACTTTGCGCATCCTTTAACTGCATACATAAATGTAATAATTGTTAATCGTGTTTCTGGTGTGAACAATACGTTTTCACATCATTAACTGTTTCCCAGAATCACCTCGAAGTGTCGCCAATGGAACCAGAACCACAGAAACGTGCGTACGTCGGCCTTGAAGATTTGCACATTTCCACGTTCATTTCAGTCTTCATACATCTGGAGTTTTGCGTGAAAAACGGCGTACGCACGGTTTTCTGTGCGTATGCACTGTTGATACATGAGGCCCCTGGTCTCTTTTAAAATAAATGTATCTACACAACCAACGCTGAACCAAAGGTATCTGTGTATAAGCCACTTGAACTGTATGGACTGTATGGTACCTGCCATACCATCTTCACCACGATGTAGAAATGACTCGATAAACGTTCGTAACAGAAATAAAGGCAAAGAGAGGTTTTAAATTGGCTTTGTGCCAGTCGACTGTTCAACTCAGATGTGGCTTAATTTGTTTTTACTGGCGGTCGAACTGCGTTCTTAATGTTTTAGGTCTACGTATCAAGAAATATTTTGGATTCTACGATTGTGAAATTGAATTAAATCTACAAAAGCGTGATTTAATCAGTGTTTACCAATGTTGCAGATCAAACAAACGTGAAACGTTTCAAAATTTAAAAAAAATCTGCAACCCACAGAGTCACTTTGACATGTGACAAAGCTTCAGAAAAGTTTTTTTTTTCTCGTATTGTTTGGCATCAACAGTTTCAGCAGGGGTGCATCAAGGTCAGCACAACAGAACCGGTCTCATTGGCTCCTGGCAGCTGAGGTTGAGCCCACAGGCTTGTTTTTAAAGAGTGCCAGGTTCAAAAATCTGTTCTGCAGGTGCAGGAAGATGAGCTGGGAAATGTACAACATCTCAAACACGACAGGTAAGATGTTTTATCAATTAGATATTTTACTATTTAGTTAGAAAACGTTACTTTTACAGAAGCTAAACTTGTAAATGTGCTGAATTTGTGCAGAAAAGTTTATTTGCTTGAATAAATCATGTTTTATAGGTTTTCTACGTTTATTATAATTAACAATTTTTTTACTGTTTTAACAACACAATAATTAAAGAATCACTTTTAGACCCAGCAGCTGATTTAAATGTGAAATTAATTATTTTACAACCATCGGCGCTGAGCCTTTAAGTAGTTGTGGTTCATCGGAAATCTGAGCCCGCAAACGACTCATTCATATTATTTTTGTTTTTATTCGTCAGACTGACAGAGCAGATCAGAAATCTTTACAATAATTGCCCCCTTGTTCATTTAAAAATAAAATATCTATAAGTTTTGTAAGTTACGTTGTATGAAAAAATCCATTTGTGCTACAGCTATTTTTAAAAAGAAGTTGCTCTGACGCCCGGCAATATAGATGCACAAACTGTCCATGAATTCATAAATAAAATGAGAGAAGTGAAAACTGAGTGAAATGTGTAACGTTTGCCCACTCAGTCGCAGCAGAAATACAGACAAGAATCTCACTTTCAACCTGAATGTGAAGTTTCCTGATATTAATGCAGGAAATTCTGTTTCACTGTACGTTTGTAGAAATATAAACACTTTTTTAAGATGTCATTGAAATGGAGTTTGTTTGCATTTTTTGGAATTCCAACAATTTTCATTGTGCCAAAAGAAAAAGATTTTAAATGTTTAGGTTTAGTCGTTTAGAACAAACGTTAACTTTTAAAAACAAACTTGAACACAAAATTATATGCAAATATGCAAAAAGGACCTAGAAAGTCTTTTTTATAATCCATGTGCTTTTTAAATTTTAATTTTTAAATTTTGAGAAGTTTTAACAAGATGCAAAATAGACGTAAAACACTAAAAGTGTCTAATAGAAAGTTTAAAGTTAATTTTCAATCATAATATTCGACTCAGAGAAATAACTGATATTTTAGAAAAACAACTCAAGCCATTGTTATTTACAATCACCACAATCTTGATTGTACAGCGGTGATATTTTGCGTGTTTGGGTTTTAGTTTGCAGGTGCTAGTTGAAAGAAAGCCGTCTAACTGATGTTTTCAGCAGAACGCGCGCCAACAAGAAATCGACTGATATCTAGAAACCATCAAAGGTGGAGGAGAGACTGTGAGTCAGAGCAGGAGAGGAAGCAACCTTCCAGTTTTATCAAAGCAGCAAATGTAAAATAAAGCACAATAAAACATAAAAAAGCAGATTTGTGTAAATATCAGTGGGCCAGGAATACATCCATGTTGAACTCCTTTATACGTTGCATGACTTAGTTATAATAACCCACCATTTTAATCTGCTACACTTTAATCTGACTGTTTTTTTATTTGACAGAATAAACCTTACGGATTATTCTTCGGCCACGAAGGTTTTGATGTTTATTGAATTTAATACGATTGTTTCTCTTGTCTGCTTGAATCAAAAACGACAAATAGTTTTATTGGGAAAACGCCCAGTCATACTTCGACTAATACTAATACGGCTAATGCTGATGGCTTCTTTTAGTTTTTAACTCAATTTCAGCTTCTTCGGCAAAGTCGTTCAGAACTTGGCGTTCAATTTTTGCTGAAAATCCTACTTTCATAGAACTTTAATTTATCCAGTTTTCGTCCTTCAAACAAGAGGAATGCTGGTTTTTAACAACCGGAAACTAAATTATTCATCGAAGACATGAAATTATTTGCTCTAAATTTTGTTTCGCCGCACATTTAATTGATCTTCCTCCTGAAATATTATAATCTAATGAAGGCTTACACTCGAGCTCTAATCTTTAAAGATTTTCTTCTTACCTTTCCGGAAATCTCCTTTAACTGGGGCTCAGTCTACACCAACAGAAAGGATTAATAAAAGTAAGAAAGGGCTTGGCTCTGCCTGGCTGCTGACAGAGGCCCAGAGTGAAACATGAAGTGAAAAAAAAGGTGATTATGGAAACTGTCTATAAAGGCTGTTAGCACGCGACACTGACTGATCTGTGGCCCTGCAGGCGGCCCACGGTTTCCCCTCATGCCAACGACCTGATGCCAGTCACGCAACGCTCAGCTGCTTACTCAAACTACGAGGCAGAGCGGCAAGTCTCTGACTTTCAACCTGATCTGATTTCCTCATATCTTGACGTGAGGGGAAGAACTCTGCTCAGAACCAAACCAAGCCTCATGTAAATAAGAAACTTTCAATAAAACGTCCTCACGCAACTTTATCTCACCTCGAAACCAAAATGACTCAAGAATCTCATTTTTATTGTTTGAATGTTTTCAGCCCACATCAAAAACCAAACCTCTAAAATGTAGAGACTGAATTATAATTTACAGCTTCATGGATTTACTTTTTTATTTTAAAATATTGTTCCATTATTTATTTAATTTATATAAAACATATATATTCTGCTTCAACAAACTTTTGTTTTATGCTAATTTCAACTACCCTTTTGAAACTAGAAGCTAGGCTTCAGCTACTTTAGCTTTATGCTAGGTTTCAGCTTTTTTTAGCTTTTTGACATGCATTTTCCCTACTTTAGCTTTTAGATACTCTTGATATTTTAAAGAAGGGTTCTTCAACTAAATTGCTCAGGAGATGGACGTCCCTGTGGGTGGATGGAAGTCACCTGCGGGCCAGATGTGGCCCATGGGCCATCAGTTGAATAGCCCTGCTTTATAGCTAGTTTTTGCTACCTTTCAGCTTTAACCTAGGCTTCAGCTACTTTACTTTTACTTTGAGCCAGGCTTCAGCTATTGTGACTTTAATCCAGGCTTTCACAACTTAAGCTTTTAGCCTTTTGGTACTTTGTAGCTAGCTTTTTCTGTTTTTTAGCTTTAAGCTAGACTTCAGCTAGGTTAGATTTTATCCAATTTTCCACTTAAGCTTTAGTTGACCTTTTCATTAGTTATGCCTAGTTTTTACTTCTGTTCAGCTTTTAGTTTGCTTCTTTAGCTTTTGGCCTGCCTTTTGCTAGTTTTACATTTTACTGTTTTTTTTTCTTTTAACTGTTTTGTCTGCCTTTTTTAGCTTTAACAAAGTTAGTTTTAGCTTTTTAAAATATCTTTTGACGTCAGTCTTTTTCAAGGCGACCACGTAGCGACTTTAGCGAACTCAAATGTCTTTAGCTCAGTTATTTTAACATATTTTGAGTTAAAATTTGGTGACAGTAGTTGAGTCATCCTCATCATATTCTAAGGTTGAGCTGTAACTCCACCTCTTCTCAGCATGAAATTATTCATCCTGTAGTTTCTAAAACATTTAATTTAAAAACAAACATCAGCTATTTGTTAAAGAAAACCTAATTTGGTTCTTCAGGAGGAAACAGGAATAAGTTTGTTGTTTTATTTAATGATATCTTTACACAATAAGTGATTAATAGATTCTCTCTTTTTTTTCTCTCAGCAGTAATGGAGGACGGTAACTATAACGATTCTGATTACAATTCTGATTACAACTGTAACGGCAGCAACTGCTCAGATGATTTCATGTGCGAGGCCAATGAGCAGCAGGAACACATCATCAAGATGTTCCAAACGGGTGCTTTTTGTCTGATCTTCCTGCTCGGCATCATGGGAAACTGCCTGGTGATTGCCACCTTCGCCCTCTACCGCCGCCTCCAGCTCCGCTCCATGACTGATGTTTTCTTGGCCCACCTAGCGCTTGCGGACCTCCTCCTCCTCCTCACGCTCCCCCTGGAGGCCACCGACACCCACCTGGGTTGGGTCTTCCCCGACTTCCTGTGCAGAGTGAAGCGAGCGTTCTACGCCATCAACACGTGCAGCGGGCTGCTGCTGCTAGCCTGCATTAGCGTGGACCGCTACATTGTGGTGGCTCGAGCTCAGGAGATGCTGCGGCTGCGCAGTCATATCCTAACAGCAGGAAAGGTGGCTGCCGTGGGGGTCTGGTTTGTGGCGATTCTCCTGAGCTTACCTGAAATCCTCTTCTCTGGGGTTTCATGGACTGGTGAACAGGCTTACTGCGGCATGCAGAAGAGTGGCCATGTCAAGATGGCCACCAACGTAGCCATCATCTGTGTGTTCTGCGTGTCCTTCTTGATCATGGTGACGTGCTACACACGCATCGGTTTGGCTCTGTGGGAGGGGCATGTTCATCGCAAAGGGAAACAGTGGCATCGTCAGCGTACGCTGAAGCTGATGGTGGTTCTGGTGGTGGTCTTCCTGATCTTCCAGCTGCCGTACACCATGGTGCTGTTGCGCAAACTCGCGGGTTCGTTCTGCGGCCTGCTGTTGGAGTACATCACCTGCACCCTGGCCTACACCCGCTGCTCCCTCAACCCCATCCTCTACGCGCTGGTCGGCGTGCGCTTCCGTAAAGACGTGCTGCAGCTCATCCACGACTCTGGCTGCCCCTGCGGGTTCCACTTCAGCCTGCAGACGGTGAGTTCCACCTCCATCTCCGCCACCTCTCCTGCTCTCACCGTGCTCTCCGCCTGCTCGCCAACGCCTCCGGATCGCAGCACCTCCAGCAGCGACGCCACGGCTCCCCTCAAATTTCAGTTCCCCACCCTGAGAGGATGAGCTGTCTGTAAATATGAAAAACTCCACCATCCAAAAACAAACAGTCCTCAGTTCTGCACCAAGAAACCAGCTTTTATCAGATCCTCACGCTGACTTTAGTTTAATATTCACAGAGTTGTACAGACTTCTACTGTAACCTGAATATTTACTTTTTCTTGAAGAACTGAAAGGATAAAAAGCATTTAATGTTTTATATATTATTTTTTATATGTAAACAAGCAAAGTCTTACAAACTTATTTTCACATAAAGACTTCTTGGTTAAGTTTAAAAAGATTTGCACTTTTTGAATTTTTGTACATTTCATATAAAATATATTTAAATGTCTCAGATTGTTTTTCTGGTTTTTATGCTTTTTATATGCTTGTTTTTAATACTGATGACCTTTTTGTTCAAATGCTTTCTACAAATAAACTCCTCTTATTCTACCAGAACCATAGTGGTGTAATTATTTACTGTTTATTTACAGTGGTCTGAAAAAGGGATTTCTTTTTCTTTTACACGTTTGACACATTCAAATGTTTCAGATCACAAAACAAATTTAAATATGAGACAAAGATGACACTAGTAAACACAAAATGCAGTTCATAAATGAAGGTTTATTATTAAGAAAGTAAGAAATCCAAACATCCTGTGTGAAAAAGTAAATACCTCCTGAACCCAATGGTTGAGCCAGTGTTTGAGATAACTGGAAATGAGTCTTTTACAGCTCTGCTGCGGAGGAATCCTGCTCATGTTTGCAGAATTGTTATAATTCAGCCACATTTGAGGGTTTCCCAGCATGAAACGCCTTTTTAAGGTCTTGCCACAGCATCTTAATCAGATTTAGGTCAGGACTTTGATTAGGCCACTTCAAAGTCTTAAATTAGTTTTTCTTGAGCTATTCAGAGGTGGAATTGCTGGTGTGTTTTGGATCATTGTCCTGCGTTAGGATTAGGGCAAGGGTGGGCAATCCTGGTCCTCGAGGGCCGCAGCTCTGCAGGTTTTACTCTTTTCCCTGCTCCAACACAGCTGATTCAGTCTTTGTTCTTCAGTTGTTCCTACGAGTGATTTAGGAGAACTTATCGTTCACCAATTTTCCCGTATTCTAAGATTTTTTTCAGATACGAACAAAATTCATGTGTGGTCCAGACCTGTCGTATATTTTACCTGCAGTCAGTCTGCTGTTACGAAGACAGATTTTCTTCACTAATAACTTTATATTTCATTAGTTTGAAGATATTTTGAGTTGAAAATAAATCACTCCATAATTATGTTGATGTTCTGTTTGATATATACTTATAATTTTAAATGTAGTAATATAGACTAATGGTATAATTTGGTTAAATGAAATTAAATTGGCTATTAATGTTGTTGTATAACACTACAATATTAATATAAAGATCTCAAACTACAAACTTAAATTATGCATTAATTGTCTTGTATTTAATGAGCTTTATAGATTATTTTTTTAATCAAATTTTATTTTGTTGAGATTTATTCAGCACATCAGCTGCTATTTTCTCCAAATTGCCAGACATATTTTGGAGACATTTTAAAATGCTTTCTTCAGAACCGCATCGGACACAAGTTTCGATGGCGGGGGGGGCGACAGACAGCGGGCGACTGGCACATCGGTGTGGCTCTTCTGTGTAAATTAAAATTATTTAACACAGTTGTTTACACTTAAATTAAAATATTTGATCAAAGGAAAACCAGAGCAGGACTAGAGAGAGATGAATATGAGTTAGATTTTTATTTCTGTGACTGGATACGACCCACAGGAGACATGACATTAACAGCAGTCGTTATTTCATCTCTCCGCTTTAGCAGCTCCTTTAATTCCACAGCTGACGCTGCTGAAAATAACAGATTTTCTTTTCTGGTTCTCTGACAGCAGCACTTCAATCTCCGAACTCATGAAGTTCAATCTTCGAACTCTCAAAGTTTTTCTTTTTACTTTTCGCTGTCATTTTCATGAACGAACACTTCCTGGTATGTGGGACAGGAAGTGTAGCCTTATATGGTGTTTTAGGGGTGGTAATTATGTTACTCTCCTCTCCTCGTGCACGAGCACCTGAATACACATTCATCAGTTTACACTACTCATTTACACACTTTTCCTGCAGATAGCAGTGTAGAATTAAAAAAATGTGACGTTCAAAATGGAATGTCGGAATAATTGCAGGAATCCACTGGATTTGTCTCAAAAGCTTTATTCTTGTCTCTGACTCCAATCAGTTTCAGCAGTACACAGCACAGTACAGGCCTCAGTGACCTTCAGATAACCCAAACATCCCAGTCTGTCCAGACTGGATCTGCACAGAAACTCTGCAAAAACTCCTTCACTACTAAAAAAACATGAACATTATATGCTCATCAGTCTCTTCCTGGTTACAACCCTGAAGGTGGTACCTTTTACGTCAGACGTAGAACGTAATGAACTTTTTTTATACTGGCAGAAAGCACACTGATAACATGGAGACCAACTGTTTTAAACGTACTGCTGCATTCTTCTCCTTGATGGTGGAGAAAAATCATTTCTCTGTAATTCTGGCCATTCGTTGTCATCTAAGAGTTGAATCCTTCCTGAGAGATTTTTTGGTCTGACATCAACAGAGTTCCGAACAGTTTGACTTTCAGCTTCCATCTGTTCTCCATGTCGATTAGCCTTCTCACCCACTTGAACACATGTTGAGTCCTTCACAGCATTCATCTCCAGACGATGAATCTTGAGCTCCAACACCGTCACCTTTTGGAGAAGCTGGCAGAAATCTTCTTTGGAGAATAAAGGAGGCATCTTGAATCTTTTCTGTTTTCTGTTCAACTCTCAGCAGTAGATGTTTCAAAAATCTCCTCAGGTTCTTCAACAGCCAAGAATAAAATCCAATGTTCTCTGCTTATTCAAGATCATCCATCACAGTCACAAAGTATATATGTATTAGTTTAACTGAATTTCGTGTCAGAGCCAGATAAGAAACTCACCAATGTTATACTGATCAGAATGTAAGTGGAAGAAGCCATACACTGAACTGCTTTTTAAGGCTGTCTCATGCATCGCCATCAGCAAATCAACCACGATTACTGGAAATATCACATTTTCTTCAGAATCTGGCCACGCCTCTCTCTTCCCTACGACTAAAATGGCCGACTCACATGACAAGTCACTCAACCTAATGTTAAACCAGCGTTTTCGATGTGTTGTGAGTGACTCCAGGCATGTATCTAAATTAAACCTGTACAAACTGTCTTTTGTGACTAATTCAGTCACTCAGACCAGCCGGTACCTAAAATCCATTCATCTATAAAAACAATCACACAATAGCTTATAAGATTTCCATATTCACCTAAGAAAATAGAAATGTGTAATGTATTAAAATCAGTAAGTAATACGAACCCCATTATTTCTTCAGGAGCGTTTGTTGAATCTGACGTGGCGTGTTCGTAAGAACCCTTCGTAAAAGTAAAAGAAATTTAGGATAAGAATAAGAAAACGTTCTTGCATGAGGCCCACTCTCCAGGATTTTTTGGTAGATAGCAGAAGTCATGGTTCCATTCACCACAGAAAGTCTTCTAGGTCCTGAAGCTGCAAAACAGCCCCAGACCATCACACAACCATCACCATGCTTTACTGTTGGTGTGATGTGACTAACTTTTGTCTCGCCAGTCCACAGAGTATTCTCCCAAAGGTCTTGAGAACCAAGATGTTTTCTGGTAAAACTGAGACGAGCCTTTATGTTTTTTTATCTCAGTAGTTTTCATTTTAAAACTCTGCCATTCAATCCATTTTTGCCCTTCATCTTTTTCTTATGGTGGAGGATTGAACACTTGTCTGAGGCAGGTGAGGCCTGCAGTTCTTTGGATGTTTTGTGGGGTCGTTGTGACCTCTTGGATGCTCTTGGGGTAATTTGTCAGTCGGCCACTCCTGTGCTGGTTCACTGCTGTTCCATGCTTTCATTTGTGGACAAAGGCTCTCACTGTTAACGTCTGCCACTCTGTTACTTTGTGTCTCATTTGTTCCTGAGTTTCTTTGGATTTCAGCATAATGTCTACTTTACTTTGTCAGGCAGGTCCTGTTTAAATGGTTTCTTCATTGACAACAGGCCTGGGTGTGGCTACGGAAAGTAAACTGCATTTTGTGTTTACTTGTGTTATCTTTGTCTAATTCAATTTGTTTTGTGATCTGAAACATTTAAATGTGACAAGCGTGTGAAAGAAAAAGAAATCAGGAAGGAGGCCAACACTTTTTCACACCACTGTAGTTGCAGTTATCTGATCAAAACGTAAACACCTTTAAGTTCTTCTTTTTTTTTTTTTTGTTTTACACCAGAATGAGTCAGGCTGACCAAAACTCAAAACAACAACGTTTTAATTTCACAAGATTCTGATCCACGAGCCGTCGGCCCCGAAGTCACAGTAAATGTTGCAACGTCAACCACAAACACTTCAGAGATGATCAGAAGTTTTTTTTTTAGGAACTGAAATCTGCAGAAAGATTTCACAATAATTACAAATAAATTTTTTTTTACTGTGATGAATTTTCACCTAAATGTCTAAAACTTTACACAAAAAGACTAAAATGTTGCTAATTATAGAAATGAGTCATTTTAATCTGCAGGTTTAATGAACTGCAGCTTAAAATGAGACATGAAGATATTTTGTTTTTAGTTTTACTGGTTAATTTAAAAAAGGCTCTAGTTTACTAAATCAGACAAATATTTCTGTTTTCTACAGGTTTTAGATGAGGTGTGATTCTGCAGCTGTGAATCTATTGATGCTTTCCTTCGTTTCAGCTTCACTCTAACAATCTCTGCTTTAAAGTAGAACTTACTTACTTAGAGCAGCACAAAGACGTTTTTAGACCAAATATTGTAGATTTAAACTATTTTAGATGGAAATGTTGAATTTTAGTCATAAATAGAAAGGTATTACCCTTAGGGCACAGTTTAGATAGTTTATCTGCAAAAAAAGTGGATTTGGGGGTAAGTTCCTCTTTAAGTTTCCAATCAAAAACAACCTAAAATATTCATTTTAATTTAAAATAATATCAAGATGTGCTTTTAACCAGCTGTCCTTTTATCACCAACCTGTACAGATTTTAAAAACTGGCTTTGTTTTTAACAGGACCTTATTTTTCAGTATCAGCTGCACTGGACTGTGGGAGACGTTCAGATGTTAGTTTGTGGAACCAAATAAAATCAAAGTTCGACTGAATGAAAGGTTCTTGTTTAAAGTCACAAAGACTGATCAAAATCTGCACATTTTTTTCTGACACTGATGGTAAATATTTAAATTAAACATTTGTCAGTAACTTTTGTTACCTTCTGTCAGCTTCAGCTGTTTAACTACAGAGGCAGAAGAAGTGACTGAAAACTAAAAAGATGAAAGAGCCCTTTGAAGTCTGATGGGTTTGTTGGTTTGTTATATTTAGCTAAAAGGAGAAGTTAAAGAAAACCTTCTGATCTGTCAGAAGTTTCGTTTGGACACAACTCCTCCACCCTGCTGAGCTCAGATATTTATTCTTATTTTACTCCATCGTAGCAGAAAATTTACTGATGTTTTCACAAAATGTCATTAAGATTCAGTTTGTATTTATTTTAATGTTTGATTCTGTAGTTTGCAATGACTCTTTTAAAATAATCTTTCAAATAATTTAGTCCTGTAGTTCTCCAGAAATATTTGTATGCAGCTCTGAAACGCAGGTCTGCACTTAATGTAAACAAAACACTCGGTAGGATGTAAACAAAAACAGTTTGACATTCAGAGGTAAAAAATGTGCAGTAAACATCTGGTTACAATGTTTGGTTACATATTTACAAAAACAAAAAAACATTTTTTTAATTTTGTTTCTATATATTTTTGTCTTCATGACTTTGCAGTGAGGATTTTTAAAATTTAAAATCTTTTCACAACATTCAAAACTAAATGTTTGCTTGAGTTTGTGTTTTGATTTGTTTACTAGTTTGTTGACAAACAAGTCTGAGAAGCCGAGGACTTGAAGCAACTTTTGCCCTAATTAAACAGAATGGAGTCACATCTTGTCTTTAAATCAGGTTGTATTTACTGCAGAAGATAATTAGCTACAGTGAGGAGAATTTATTATTATTATTATTATTATTATTATTATTATTATTATTATTGTTGTTGTTGTTATTATTAGTAGTATTTTTATTATTAATATTATTAGGAGTAGTAGTAATATGTTATTATTGCAGGGAACAGTATGAGTCAGAGGTTTGGTTGTTTTATTTAATTCAAAGATAAATTATTTTTGTAACTTTTTGTAAAAATAACATCAAAACTAAATGTCACAATTAAAATCATATTTTTAAAGTCCCGTAGTTAAAACAGACAAAACTGTTAAAATGATTAGAATAAAGGATTAAAATATAAAAAGAAAATAATGCAGATTAAACAGTTAAACATTAAAAACTGAACAGTTTTAGTTGAAATTAAAGCTGAGCTGCTTCTTTATGATAAATTCTTTATATTTTAATCTTTTCTGTGAATCATTTGAGGAGTACAATGTTTGAATAGCAGGTGGTAACTAAAATGTGAAGTTTCAGTTTGGTTATTTGTCTTTGTGATGATCTGAAAGCTTCCTGCCGTGCAGACACTCCACTCTGTGTAGAGGACACTCGTCTGGCCTAAATAAATTTCCTGGAAACATCAGCTCTAACTTTAACCTCCAACGTGATTGTTCACCTTAAAACACATAATAAAACAAACCAACACGTTAACCACCTGAACCAAGAACCATTCTGAGCGTTAAGATTTGTCAACATATTTAAAGCTGAAATCTCTCAGCATCAACAGAAACGTGAGGAGCTGGCAGGTGGTTTGAGCCACAGATCGCCTCACTTCTGACAAACAAAGAAATCTGTTTGTCTGAAAACACCACAGCTGTTTCATGTTGAACCAGAGTTATTAGCAAAGTCTGCAAACCAGTAATATCTGCAGT
Organism: Cynodonichthys magdalenae; assembly: GCA_031762555.1. NCBI lineage: Eukaryota > Metazoa > Chordata > Actinopteri > Cyprinodontiformes > Rivulidae > Cynodonichthys > Cynodonichthys magdalenae. The sequence goes on along the minus strand of JARVJO010000125.1, from coordinate 18,341,944 downwards.
CACAAGTTTTTACAGGTGTTATGTTTTGGGCTGAAGAGTTTAAAAAACACTGTTTTATCAAACAAACAAAATGTTTCTTTAAATAATCAACAAACAAGTTACAGAAGCCAAACTGCTGAGTTAGAACTGATCAAACAGTATTAAGTTCTACTCATGTACAGATGGACTAAAATCAGTTGATATCAATAATTATTGATTTGTTTGTTTCAACTATTTGAAATAATGAACAGAATAAAAGGCTGATTAATTCTGCCAAACTGGTGACCTTTCCTCTGATGCTCATTTTCTCCTTTCACTCCGCTTGGTTCTTTTTAATGTGCGGCGATGAAACATGGAACTGCTGCGGTTACTCAACAGGTTGGTGCAGCTCACCAAAGAGTGAGTTGATGCCACCGACCTGGCTCAGCTGGGCCGTGAGAGGTCGAGCAGCTAAAAGTATTCCTCTGCCTAATATTAATTACTAAATAAATAAAGAGTCGTCTAGTGAAGACTATTGGGGATCCCTTCAAATAAACATTTTCTGAGTGTTCCTGGTTCATGAGATATTTTGCTAAAAGCACACAGGCACCATTTGTGATAAATGTCACAAAACTGTTGTTTTGCTCAAAAGAGATTTTATTCTGAAAGTGTTTTGCGTTTAAGAAAATAAAATGTTTATAAAGTCTGATTTATTAACAGGTTAAGAAGATAAATTCCTCCTGCAGTGTTACATCTTTACCACTAGATGTCAGCCTTGTATTTATCGTTTATTCATTTCCAACTTTAACAGGTTTGACTGCTTTACAGCACAACACTTTTTATTTAAATGTATTGATTCGTGTTTTAAATTGAATCATAATCCTGATGTTTTAATCATTTTACTTCAGATCTGAACAACAGAATCTTTCTCCTCAGTAAACAAATTGATTTTTACAGATTAAACTTCATGTTTTTATTCGTTGAGTGTTTAGATCCAGAAATATAGTTTTCATGTTGTAGTTTTGTGCTTCCTGTTACAGACCTGCTGTGGTCCAATCAGTTCTGCAGGTTCTTCTGTGGAACTCATTATTTATTCAAACCCTGCAGCTCTTTGTTTCTGCTGGGATCATGTAACTGTCTGTGTCTGTTAGCAAAATATCTCATAAACTGGCTTTAGCCAGTCCACACAATTCAAGATGGTGGTAGTAGCCGAGAGTTGTCCTCATCAGGACCTCTGAGGTCTAATGGGTCACACAGGAATCAGATGATGGCGTTAACGCAAGCAGACAATGTGCATTTGTTTCATTAAATCTACTTTTGTTATGTTGAAAATGTCAACTATTTGAGGTATTTTCTATAAATTATACAGTTCTGACATACAAAATGTTTTCTTTGTAGATTTTGACTTTAACTTTAGATTTTCTTTCTTCTGTTTGTGATGTTTGGTTAGCTTAAAATGTTTATTTTTAAGGTCTCACAGTTCAATCTGTAAACAATAACAATAAACTACACCTGAACCACGTTAAACTACAATAAACTACACCTGAAACACATTAAACTACAAGAAACTACACCTGAACTACAATAAACTACATCTGAACTACATTAAACTATGCCTGAACCACATTAAACTACAACAAACTACATCTGAACTACATTAAACTACACCAGAACTACATCTGAACTACATTAAACCACACTAGAACTACATCTGAAATACATTAAACTACACCTAAACTACAATAAACTACACCTGAAATAAATTAAACTACAATAAACTATACCTAAACTACAGTAAACTACACCTGAACTACATTAAACTACAATAAACTACAACTAAAAAACATTAAACTTCAATGAACTACATTAAACTACACCTAAACTACAACAAACTACACCTGAACTACAATAAAGTACACCTGAACCACATTAAACTATACCTGAGCCATATTAAACACACCTGAACCACATTAAAGACACCAGAACTACATTAAACTACACCCAAACTACTTTAAACTGCAATAAACTACACCTGAACTACATTAAACTACAATAAACAACATCTGAACTACATTAAACGACACCTGAACTACATTAAACTACACTTGAACTACATTAAACTACACCTGAACTACATTAAACTACAATGAACGACACATGGACTACATTAAACTACATCTGAACTACATTAAAGACACCTGAACTACATTAAACTACAATAAACAACATCTGAACTACATTAAACGACACCTGAACTACATTAAACTACACTTGAACTACATTAAACTACACCTGAACTACATTAAACTACAATGAACGACACATGGACTACATTAAACTACATCTGAACTACATTAAACTACAATAAACTACACATGGACTACATTAAACTACATCTGAACTACATTAAACTACAACTACACCTGAACTACATTAAATTACAATAAACAACATCTGAACTACATTAAACGACACCTGAACTACATTAAACTACACTTGAACTACATTAAACTACAATAAACTACATTAAACTACACTTAAACTACAATGAACGACACATGGACTACATTAAACTACACCTGAACTACATTAAACTACAATAAACTACACCAGAACTACACCTGAACTACATTAAACTACAATAAACGACACATGGAATACATTAAACTACACCTGCACTACATTAAACTACAACAAACTACACCTGAACTACATTAAACTACACCTAAACTACATTAAACTACAATAAACTACACATGGACTTCATTAAACTACATATGGACTACATTAAACTACACCTGAACTACATTAAACCACACCTGAACTACATTAAACTACACCTGAACTACTTTAAACTGCAATAAACTACACCTGAACTACATTAAACTACAATAAACTACACCTGAACTACATTAAACTTCACCTGAACTACATTAAACCACACCTGAACTACATTAAACTACACCTGAACTACTTTAAACTGCAATAAACTACACC
>JARVJO010000125.1:18318265-18335245 GCA_031762555.1 Cynodonichthys magdalenae | reverse complement strand
TGAACTACATTAAACTACACCTGAACTACATTAAACTACAATAAACTACACCCAAACTACTTTAAACTGCAATAAACTACACCTGAACTACATTAAACTACACCTGAACTACATTAAACTACACCTGAACTACAGCCCGGAGCTCAGATGAAGCCTGTTTTACCTGCTTTACCTGTTCCTGATGTGTAGCCTGAACTGGAGGCTTTAGGACCCAGAGTCCTCTCAGCTGTCTGTCAGAGACAGGGGCTTGGCTGCTGGGTCTGTTCTGTGGATCTTGACCTCAGAGGCACACAGAGTCCGATCATCCAGGAGCAGCAGAACCGGGACTCTTCTGTTAGTTTCATATTTAAAGAAGAAACAGTTTTTATTTTTGATCAGACGAAGGACCTGAATTCCTCCTCCTGCTTCCTTACTCAGCTGTCAGCAGGTCCTCTAAGGTTTCATAAAGTCCAGGTCTGTGCAGGTCTGAGTCTCAGCCCTCCTTAGGTGGAGCACATCAGGTTTCTTCAGGATGGTTCCAGGCTGGGACGTCCTGCAGATAATGGGAGGTCAAAGGTCACACAGGACTCTTCATTGACTCGTGGTTCTGGATCAGTTTTTGGATCTTTTGTAATGATGGGAAACTCAGCTGGAAGTGCAGAACTCCCTCAGATGAAGGACGTGAAGGAGGGGAAGATATCTGGACCGGGTTCCACATTGACCCGGAAACCAACGGCGGGACCCAAGATCCCCATGCCCCCCGAGGAGGAGCTGGAGGAGCGGTTCTGTGCGGTTCTGGTGAGTCCAGATGTGCAAAACTTTGTGTCGCAGCAGAGACAGAATGTGGAAACAAAACGGCTCCTTCAGGGTAAATCAGGAGGAAATCATGAGTTTAAAAACTTCAGCTCAGAGTTGATGAAGAATCTAAAAAATGTCTGAAACCTGCTCCAAAATGTTTCTTTTATTGACTTTTTATTATGAAACTGGAACAGTAAACAATCAGAACGAAGATAAAAGCAGAGACAGATAAACAAGTTATGATCAGAATGTAACCAGACGACCCGGTTCTGTTATCGACCCGTTTCTCTCAGATCTGAGCTTTGTGACGACGTTCCTCTGACAGATTGTTCCTGACAGGCGAACCAGAACTTAAAGCCAAAACTGGAAAACATCTGAGCTTTTATTTTAACAGCTTCAGCTCCTCCACAGAGGTTCTGCAGGACTTGGGTCTGAACTTGTCTTTGAAGTGCCTGTGACGTCAAGTTTTTGTAATAAATATGAATTTAGGTTTGGAAATATAACATTAATAACTTATTGCAAAAAAAAATTCACACAGTTAAAGGGTGCATCACACGGCAAGAGACAACACAGCACACGGACCAATTCATGAACATTTAGATGTCAGATCTGAAATCAATCAAGACCTCCAGAGAGACGTGAGTTCAGAATAAATAAACATTTGCGATGAGGAAGAAACAATCTTGATGATTTGTGTTTTGGAATATCTGCTCAGATTATCTTTAGAGCCATCACGATAATCTGGACGTCCTTAGGATTGTTAGAAGGGCAAAATCAGGCCAGAATTCAGCCTAATTATCCTGCCAGGTGACGCAGCCCTAAGATGAACAGTTGAGGTATTCACATGTGAAGGAACAGGAAGTGATGTCACAGGAATGTCTGCAGGTAAACAGCATTGCTACAACACAGAAGAATCTGTTTTCTTTCATCAGAGAGATGAAGAGTTAGAGCTGAAATAATTCAATAAACAGACTTTTTTTTTAAAGAGTTCTCCTTTGAAGTCACTTCCTGTTTCACTTTGAAAATATCAGTTATGTGACAAAATGGGTAAAATCATGTATTATGTCCAGTTTCCTAAACATAAAGATGTTTTCTTTTACTTTTTTTATATTTGAAGGACATGCGTGTCAAAAACAGCTTCATGGTTCTGACTTGGGGAAGAGGGTCCCTCAGTGCAGGGAAGTCCAGACCCAGCACCTCTGTGCTCGACCCCAAAGAGCTGGACTCTGACCAAAAAACTTTCTCTGAACTGATCTGGTAGCTCCAGGTCTTCAACAAGCTCCTCTCATGTCAGCTGATCAGTTTTAAAGCTTAGAAATCTGCAGGTTTGTGTTTGAATACGAGATGCAAATGACTAGGATTTATCTTTAAGATGAGCTTATTGAAGCTTCAGGTTACATTTCTGGTGTTTTTATGTGTTATTGATGTTTCAGGGTAAATACAGTCAGCTCCGATGTCAACAGATTTATTTAGTGTTCAGGAGACGAAGCTACAATAGTTTATGATCAAACCTGACCTGCTGCTGCAGCATCTGACAGATTTAACTTCTTCACTGCTGAGTCAGCAAAAATCAATCTGTTGGAGAAACTCTGTGATTGTGTTTGTTTTCTTTTGGGGATTATTTCTGGTATGCACACACCTACCTTATCAGGACCAGTAGTCCTTAATGATCGGTCTTAATATGATGGAACTCCATTTTTGGGTTTAGGGTCAAGCTATAGAAACAAATAAAAGTCATGAACGGTTCTAACAAGGATAGAAACACAAACAGGCGTGTTCTCAGTATTTGCATGTTTTGTTTGTTAAATGAGACTGGATTTCTCTACCGATGCTTCAGTCTGGTTCCTAAAACCTGAACTGGATCTACAGAAGCTTTCCATCAAGTTTTCCTGCGTTTTGAATAAAACTTTGCATTTCTCCCGGCAGGAACAGGATGTAAATGTTCTGAGGATCGCTGAGCTCAGAGGAAACATTTAATCCATGAAAAGAGAAAATGATTTTTATTCTGGAACTGTCCCTGAATCTATTTTTATGTTTTAAAGCTAAACAATTCAAATCAAATCAGCTGAAGTTTCCCAGAAGTAAAAACGTTTGCTTCTAAAGTTCAGGATCTGCGAGCCGATGAGCCCAGTTTCAGCTAATCTGGTCTGAAGTGTCGGCAGCTATAAGCTAAATAATTATTACAACAAACGTCTCAGTTTAAGGGTTTTTATCTGCTTTCTTATAAAATCTATTAAAAGTATGAATTTGATGCTTTTGGTTCTGAATGACGTCATCGACTCTGTTTGTTGTGGCAACAGAGTCACAAAAACTGCTGAGTGAACCGATGAGCAGAACTCTGAATTATTGAACAGGTCCAGGACTCGAGTCTTTTCAGGACCCATTAAATCAGCTGAAATTTTACAGATTAGAACTGGATCTTGTTTGTTTTACACAATTTTGTTTGTTCAGGAAATCTATCCAAATTTGACTGATTTCAGATGACCTGTCTTCTAGAGGACATGTCCTAAAGAGGACTTGTCCTCCTTCCTGACTCGTTTCCTGTCTCTCCTCAGAACACCATGAATCTTCCTCCAGACAAGGTGAAGATTCTCTCTCAGTACGAGAACGAGAAGAAGTGGGACCTGATCTGTGACCAGGTACATCCATCCAATTATCTATCTATCCATCATTGATCTATACATCCATCCATCCATCCATCATTGATCTATACATCCATCCCTCCCAGACCTCCTTCCACAGCCCCCTCTTCCAGACTTTCTGGGAGGACTCCAAGGTGTTCCCAGACCAGCAGAGACATAAAGGTTGTGTCTCATGAAGGACCCGGTCTAGGCTGGGTCCTAGGTCGACCGTGACGACCGGAAAGTCTTCTGCTTTATTCTCGCCCTTACCCCGACGTATGTCCTGTCGCCTAGTAACCGTGACAACGCTAAACAGAAGCAAAAATATATCGAAATAAGCAAAATAATAATTTATTAGCATTATTAATATTGTAAAATAAAACTAACTTAAGGCAATATTTGAAGAACTAAGGGATGGGCTTGTTTGATGTTTGGTAAGAATATTAAAAACGTGTCGGTTCAAATGACAAAAGAATTCAACGTTTTTGCTTTAAACTTTAAATTTGATTTAAAACTATATTCCTTTTTTTCACTTAGTCCTCCATTACAGGCTAAAAATCATGGAATAATCGGAGTTGAGTCTTCATTTTTGGACACAGCCATAGTCTCTCCATTGTGTCCCAGGTTTCCTCAGTTAGACATGTCCAGAACTCTTCCTCTATGGAGGCGTCCAGGTTCCTGCTCTCCAGATGAACCTCAGCTGGTTCCTCTGGGTGTGGAGCAGCACCTCAACTCGAGAACTGAACTCAGCCCCTGCTACCCTGCAGAGACCACCTGGATCTGAGATCTGGTTCTTTCAGTAACTGCCCAGCGTTCTGACCCAGAGAAACCTGGTCTAAAAGTTTGTTGGACTCTCACCCTGAAGCAGTTTGACTTGGCGCCAGCGATACAAACTATTCTATAAACCTCAGGTGCTTCAGATCAGAACACCTGAGACTAAATTTACCTGCGCATCAAACCGGATCTTTAGTTTCCTTCATGTTTTGTTTCACATCACTGCACCTCAATGTTTTCTGCTCTTTACTGCTGGGACAAACGAAGCACCACAGACAGGCTCATTAATATTCTACGTCTCCATAGCAACCAGAGGACATCAACATCAACAACCTGTGATTGGACGAGAGACTGACAAAGAACACCTGTTGTCTCTACTCCTCCTCAGGACACGGTTTGTGGTTTTTGAGAGAACTCAGAGCGGATCATCTAACCCTCCTGCTGTCCTCGGATCATAATGAACCAAAGGGCAGCAGGAGGGTTCAGCCGAGTTCAGCTGATGAAACCGTAATCAAATAATTTAATAAACGAAGCAAAAGAATCAAACTGATGTCTTCACCTCCATCATCCATCCAGCAGGGGACACCTGGACAGGTTTATAGTCCCATCAGTCAGACCTGCTTACTGACCCTCTGTCCCTCCTTCAGGAGAGATTCCAGGTGAAGAATCCTCCGTCGGCTTATTTGGAAAAACTGAAAAGTTTTCTGGATCATGGAGGAAACAGCCGAAAGGTAAAACACAAAAAAAACTTGACATTGCAGTTTGAAGAGTTGTTTCTACTGGCTGTTAGCAGCAATTCATTTCAACAGCTCTTTGCTAAAGCTAATTAGCATCCTTTAGCTAAATAGCATTAGCTGCTAGCTCTTCTAATACTAAAGAAGCAGAACATTCTGAAGCAAAATGCATAAATAACAAAAATATCTTTAAATAACGTTTAAATCTTTTTAAATAACCTCAATCTTATGAACTTTTCCTTTTTCCAGATGTTTCATAAACTATTCTATTATACAGTCAAAATCCATATAAAGCTCTTTTTCATGCAATTTTATTTTTATTAGAAGAAACTAAGACAGATTAAATTACAGAAAGTAAAAATCATTTAAAAACTAAAAAACTGAACTGAAAAACCTGATTTTGTTTTTAACACTTCAACATCCAACGATAAAAAAAGTTCAACATTTTCAGTCTGACTTTCTTCTCGTTTTCAGTTTAAGAGACGTGTTCATGAATCCACTCAGGTCCTCAGAGAGCTGGAGATTTCCCTCAGAACCAACCACATCGGGTCAGTACCATGTCTGTATGGTGGCTCATGAGATATTTTGCTAACAGACAAACGATGTTGACTGTTTTTCTTCCTGCAGCTGGGCTCAGGAGTTCCTGAACGAGGAGAACCAGGGTTTAAACGTTGTGGTGGATTATCTGTCTGTTGCTCAGAGTGCCGTCACGTACGTGTCTGGATCAGTTTTATCCTGTTGTCTCAAAGACCTGTTTGATAACTGTCTGTCCTGGATGTGGTCTACAGGTCTGAGACAGAGACCTGGGACAACGGGACGCTGCCTTCAGACAAAAACAAGTCTTTAGAAAAGTCTGTGGAAGACGTGTCCAGAAGTGCCAGCAACTCCCCCACAACTAGAGGAGGGCTGAGCAAAGGCTTCACCCTCAGGTCAGAGTTCAACCGTCTGTCTGAAAAACATAAAACATGCTGACTCATCATCACGTCTGCAGATTGTTTACTGACGTCTGAACTGTTCACAACATAAACATCAAGTTTCAAACATCGCTGATCTCAGGTGGTGGTGAGGTTGTAACAAAACACATTCATGATCTGAAGAATGGCTAATGCTAGGTCTGCTAATGCTAATAGTGCTAATGCGTTTCTACAAATGCTCATTATACTTGTGGTATTGCTAGTAATGCTAATGCTATGTCTGCATAGCTAATTCAGCTAATTTGAAATCTACTGTCAGTTATGCTAATGCTAAGAATGCTACTGCTAATGCTAGTTATGCTAATTTTACAGATTTGATTTATTTAATTTTAATTAAACTAATTCTAAATAGGTTTAGCATTAGCAGTCGATTTTAGGCTAAAACTATGATTGCTAATGCTAAACCTCTTCCAGGTTCTGAAAAGTTTGATAAATAATGCTAACGCTACTTCTGCTGGTGTTAATTTCAATGAAGCCTTTTGGAACTTTGAGCATTAAGCTAGATTGTTTACTAACTTTTAGTTAGCCATTTGCTATATTTTTAACTTTTAACTAGTATTTAGATACTTTTAATTTTACCTGGCTTTTGTACATTTTGTTTTTTGACAGCATTTCAGCTTCTATTTTCAGATTTTCTCTCGTTAGTCGTCTCTGAACTGATTGTGTTGAATGTTTTGGAGCAGGAGAGGTCAGAGAAGCTCTCAGAGTCAGAAGGACGACGTTCATCTCTGCATCATGTGTTTACGAGCCATCATGAACTACAGGGTAACGACGACCTTTGACCTAACTCAGAGAAAATAAAACAAAGTTTTGTTTTCTTACTTTTAAACTGTTTTAATCATGAAGCAAACAAAAAACTTTAAACAGGAATCATATTTTAAACAGCTGTTTAAACCTTTTTATAAATTATTAAATAAATTAAATGTTTTTTATTTAGTCAGGGTTCAACCTGGTGATGAAACATCCAAACTGTGTCAACGAGATCAGCCTGAGTCTGAACCATCGGAACCCCAGGTGAACCTGTCCAGAACCCTAACTGAACCAAAATCATTCCTTTAAATGAAATATTTAAGTTGCATCAAGTAGAATCACTTTATTTGTTGTCCTCAGGACCAAAGCTCTGGTTCTGGAGCTGCTGGCGGCCGTGTGTTTGGTGAGAGGGGGCCATGACATCATCCTCGCCGCCTTCGACAACTTCAAAGAGGTCAGGTTGGTCGCCGTGGTAACAGGATGAACTTGTTCTAGGAAACTTTAGGAGTTTGTTGCTGCAGGCGTAACCTTTGACCTAGTTGAGTTTAGTTTCTCCTGCTGCTGCAGAGAGATATTCTGTTTGGGTCCAATTTTTCAAAACGTTCAGTTTTATCAATTTTCTAAAATGTTTTCTGAATTATTACATCACAGTATTTACAACAGAACTTCTAAATAAGGTCTGGACTCACTACAGTTTGGTCTTCATTCTCCTCTGGTTCTTGGTCAGACTCTGGTTCTGTGTCAGGCTCTGGGTCAGACTCTGGCTCCACCATGTGAGGCTGGGTGGACAGGTCTTCCCTTGTTCTTCTTCACAACTTTTACTTCATTTGTAAATAAAATGTTTCTGTGCAGCTATATAATCGTAAACCCCTCTATCAAACTAGAATGAACCGGTCTGGATTTAAAGAGACAGCCTCAAAAGGAGTTGATCCGAGACACACCTCAGACAAGGGGCGGGGCTTGTGGCATTACAATAAGGAGGAATGCGGTTCCACTTTATCCTTCCACTGAAGGATTTAAAGTTCTGATCCGATCCTTTGTCCTTCAGGTTTGTGGGGAGAGACGTCGCTTCGAGAAGCTGATGGATTATTTTCAGAACGAAGACGACAACATCGACTTCATGGTGAAGAAACGAAAAACTAAATCTGATTTCTTTGACCAGGACTGACAGATGAACGGTTTCTCGTCCTCAGGTGGCCTGCATGCAGTTCATCAACATCGTGGTGCACTCGGTGGAAGACATGAACTTCAGAGTCCACCTTCAGTACGAGTTCACCCACCACGGTCTGGACCAGTACCTGGAGGTGAGTCTGACCTTTGACCCCGCAGGTCTGGATCCTCAGACTGACTGAAGCTTTGGTTCTTTTCTAGAGGTTAAAGTTCACGGAGAGCGACCGGCTGCTGGTTCAGATCCAGGCCTACCTGGACAACCTGTTTGATGTGGGAGGTCTGCTGGAGGACGTGGAGTCCAAAACCAACCTGGTGGAGCACCTGGAGGAGCTGCAGGAGCAGAACACACAGGTGGAGAAAACGAGTCCGGTTCGAATATTAAAAGCATGATTTTCAGGTTTAGTGACTCGTTGTTCCTCAGCTGAGCTCCAGGCTGCAGGAGGTGGAGAAGGAGGCGATGGAGAAGGTCTCTGAGCTCCAGAAGAAACTCCTTCAGACCAACAAGGAGGTGGAGCTCCTAAAGGTGTGGCACACCTGTTTTATCTTTAGTTCTGGTTGTTGTGGTCTGAACCCACCTTCGTTGATCCTCTTTGTGTTGCAGGAGAACCTCCGGGAGTCTGGGTCCCGGCTGCAGAACCGAAAACTCGACCAAGTGGAGCTGGGGACTCTGGAGGCCCTGAAGGAACTGCAGCATGAGGTTCAGGTTCTGGTGGAACGGGGTCTCCTCCGGGTGAAGCGGTCCCCCTCCGGACAGCTGGAGGTCCAAATGATCCACCAGGAGAGGCTCAGAGGTCCGGATCAGGTTCTAGACTTCAACCTGATTGTTGAGCTTTTTAGACTAAAACCTCATCGTTTCAGGTGACGAAGCAGACGCTCCTCCCTCCTCTTCCTCACAGCCTTCATCTGAAGCTCCTTCAAACTCAGAGACGCTACAAATCCCCCCTCCTCCTCCTCCTCTTCCTCCTTTAGCTCCGCCTCCCCCGCAGCTTCCAGGAAGTGACGCGACGCAGCAGCCGCCGGACCGAACAGGTCGGTCGGTTTAACGGGTCAGAAACTGAAAATCTGTTTACAAACATCCTTTAAAAACACAATGAGTGTTTGTTGTTGTTTACTTTCAGGCTGTAAACAAAAGAACCCCATTCAGACCAAATACCGGCTGCCGCTGCTGAACTGGGAGGTTCTGAAACCGGACCAGGTGTCTGGGACCGTCTTCAGCGAGCTGAACGACGAGCTGGTCCTGCAGGTTGGGTCAGCACAAAGTGGACCGGTTCTGATAAAACTGTTTGTTTATTTAGCTCCAATTAAAACAAAACAACAGAACCAGGCTCAGAATGTGCAGCTGAGGACAGGAGAGACACAAAGACCCCAGGTCCAAACCGGGGCCTGGACCACCAACCTGTGGTACCAGCAAACATGATGTAATTTATTTCTTCCTGTTCCAGGAGCTGAACATGGACGTGTTCGAGGAGCAGTTCAAAACCAAAGCCCAGTCCCCCCCTGTGGATCCAGGGACCCTGAAGAGGAAAATGACCCCCAAATCCCCCAGTAAAGTGTCTCTACTGGAGCCCAACCGGGCCAAGAACCTGGCCATCACTCTGAGGAAAGAGGGAACGTTGGCGTCGGACATCTGCAGCGCCATCGAGAGGTAGGTTTGAAACCCCGCCTCCTGCAGCCGAACGAGGCGACGCTGACCTCAGATCTCTGCTCCGCCTTCAGCTACAACCAGGAGGCTCTGAGTCTGGACTTCCTGGAGCTCCTGCAGCGCTTCGTTCCCACCGAGCACGAGATGAAACTGATCCAGAACTTCCTGGCCGAGGGCCGGACCCTGGACGAGCTGAGCGAGGAGGAGCGTTTCATGGTCCGCTTCAGTCGAATTCCCGGAGTCTCTGACAGGATCAGGACCCTCATCTTCATGGGGAACTTCCCTCAGACAGTCCAGATCATCCAGCCGGTGAGTCCGGGTCAAACCGGGTCTCATGGAGTCACTTTGAGCTCGAATTAAAGCAGAATCTCTTCCAGCAACTGAACGCCGTCATTGCAGCATCTGTGTCCATCAGGTCCTCCCAGAAACTGAAGAAAGTCCTGGAGGTGAACCAGACCTGACTCAAACACCTGATTATTAAAACATTATTTATAATTCAAAATGGTTACTTCCTGTTTCCTGTTTATGTCTGAACCACAGCTCATCCTGGCGTTTGGGAACTACATGAACAGCAGCAAGCGCGGCTCGGCGTTCGGCTTCCGCCTGCAGAGTTTAGATGTGGTGAGAACCGGATCTTTTTCTCTAAAGGGTTCATTTCTGCAGACCTTTGGGTTGATGGTTCGATTCTCTTCTGCTCTCTGACTCGACCTGGAAGCTGCTGGACACCAAGTCGACAGACCGCAGGCAGACGCTGCTGCACTTTATCGTCAGAACCATCCGGGACAAATACCCGGAGCTGCAGAACTTCTACAGCGAGCTAAACTTCCTGGACAAGGCCGCGCTCGGTAAACCCGCACTCTGACATCACACGAGTTCGACCAATCAGAGGAGAGCTCTGGAGAACCGCTTTAAACAGATCAAAGATTAGTTCAACACGACGATAGAAAATCTTTAGTTGTGTCAAACTTACGTTGGACTGTCCACAGTCTGGTTGGACAGCGTCCTCCAGGACCTGCACTCTCTGCAGGAAGGCGTGGAGGTGATGAAGACTCAGGTCTCTGCAGATGAAGGTCGTCCCGTCCTGCAGGACTTCCTCAGCAGAAACTCTCAGCTGCTCGACTCTCTGATCGCCGACGGAAGAACCGCTCAGGTCCGATGGAGTTAACCTGGTTAACTAAACCCACACGGACCGGTTCTGGTTCTGAAGCAGGTTTTGTTTTACAGGAGGTCTACGAGTCGACCGTGAAGTACTTTGGAGAGGACCCGAAAACCAGCCCCCCCTCCATGTTCTTCCCCGTCTTTGTTCGATTCATCAAAGCCTTTAAGGTCAGAGGTTCTACAGAACCAGACGGGTTTAAAGTTCTGCTGCTGAGTCCAGTTTCTGTTTGTTCCAACAGGAAGCTGAGCAGGACAACAAACACATCCTGATCTCTGAAGGTCCACCCAAACCTGAAGTCACAGGAAGCCAGGTCTGTTAGCAAAATATCTGATTCCACACAGGAAACAAATCTCAGGATTTATTAGTTCTTCTGTCGGTTCAGGTTCTGTTGAAGTCCAGACCGCCTCAGGTGGATCTAATCGCGGAGCTGAAGAGGAGACAGGTGTCCTCTCAGGTGAGGGAGGAGAAGGACGGGGCCATCGAGGACATCATCACAGGTGAGGACGGAGGGACAAGATCAGGTCATTTCATATAAAAACCCTTTGATTCAGCTCTACAAGCTGAGAGGAGGAAAAACGTGGTGGAATTAAACCAACAACTTTATTTATTTTACCCGTGTCTCTCTTTAGATCTGAGGAACCAGCCCTACAGACGGACCGACGGCGTTCGGCTCAGCTCCAGGTGGAAGCAGGGACAGAAGCTGCAGGTCTCCTCTGACATCTCCCTCTGAACGAGCAGCAGCTTCCTGTTCAGAGCGGAAAACATTTTATTAATCAAACGTTTGGATATTTATTCTTCTTGCACTTTTTAAAACACTGAAGATTCTTAAATAAAACATTTTGTACCGCAGCGGCTTCTGAGTCTTAAACTAAAGGACTTGTGGTAAAAGCAGCTCAGGATGACGTCATCACGATGGGGGCGGGGCTATCATTTTATTACAAATTAAAGGACCAACTAAAGACTTAGTTTTGAAGTTGCCAAACAAGACTTGGGGTTGCCACGGTAACCAACCAATTTAACTTGAAAAATCAACCATTTAGTTTCCATTCTGAGCTTTTGATCCAAACGCACTCAACTTCCTGTTTCTGACCAATCAGAGAGAACCTTCAGACGGTAAATTGTTCTTCAGCAACATAAAATATTTACTTCTGAAACTCATTGGTTCATTATTTTTTTAGAGATTCCTGAAAAATTAAAAAAGTTGTTGTCGGTTTCTTTTTTAACTCAAGGTGCTTTAATTTCTGTTTGTTTTTAATCTTACCTCAAATGTCCAAACGGGCCTCATCAGAACCTCCAGGTGATCCGTCAACACGGTTCAGGTCCTGGAGCCGATAAAAGTTCAGTTTCTCTGAAGACTGAAGTAAAAATCTTTCATTTTCATTGAACTCAAATCAAAAAACTTTTTATCTTTTTTCAAAACTTACATTTCTGGTCCTGAGACCCTGATCACCAGTCTGATCAGGTCCACATCTAGAACACCAGAGTCCTAGTCCACAGTGAAACCAGTTCTAGGCCACCATGGACTGAAAGGACCGATTAGCTCCACAAACGAGACAAATGTCTAATGCAGACAAGTTTGGACGAGTCGAGGTCAAACTGAACCAGCTTTCAGGCACGGTGGTGGAAGCATCATGATGTGGATCTCCAGAGTCTTCAACTTAAACCTGGACACAACTGGGTCTAACAGGACCATGATCCCAAACAGAACTGTGAAACCCCAATTATCTGAACTCCACCAAACAGAAGAACTGTCCAACGTCAGCCGGAACTTTGTTGGAGACAAAAAGGTCCAGGTGAGACCCACCGAGGGACATAAAACTAGTGGTGTGGACAGAGAGATTTGGACCTTTAGAGAAAATTCAAACTTATGCAATAAATTAATCTGACCTGACGGCACGGTGGAGCAGCGGTTAGTCACATCTCAGCGAGGAGGCTGTAGGTCCACCTCCAACTGTGCATATGTGGGTTTTCTCTAGTTTCCTTCCACAGACTAGTCCAGGTCTCAGACCTGTTCAGGTGTCTCTGTGCTGTTCTGTTTAATTTGTAAAAAAGAATCCAGTCCCGGAGCGACAGCTGTGACAGATCAGACCTTTATTGTCACAAAAACACAACAAACGTACAAAAAGCAGCAACTTTGAATCTTTTTGTTCAGATTTGTGCTGAAGTTTCTCTTCACAGACAACACTTACCCACACGGCAGGCATCACTTTCAAACTGAAGGAACGGCTGTTAGATGATATATATTTTAGTTTTATTTCTGGCTTGACGCTAAAGTATTTTTTTTCTTCTTCTGACAGAACGGGATACAAAAATCTAATGTTTCTGTACAGTTTTTACTCTACGGCTCACAGGGTTACACTGAATGCTGAGTCAGCGTGCAGATTTCCAGGAATGTTTACAGTTTGCATGCCATTTTAGAGTTTATTAAAAAACTTCACATAAAACCAGTTCTGTAATATACTGTTTGGGTTTATATACATGATTTAAACATCCACAAATGGTTTTTACCACAAATTCATCAGAAACCATGAATAAACAGTTTAATCTGAGGAGTGAACACAGTCGGTTATATTAGAGTAAAACAGCTACAACTTCTGGTTGTTTTTTAATTAAATGTTAGTTTTCTTTTACAGTTAGAATCCAGAACGTGTGACTCATGGTTCGATTCATGGTTCGCAGAAAAAATAAAATCTTTAACACAGAAAAATAATAATTTATAGAATAAATGTGTTACATGTTTATGAATCCTTTTCAAGTATAAAAATACAAAAAAGCTTGATTATATAAAACATAGATGACTTTTTTTTTTACATGTTCTCTTAAAAACTAAAACTAAATGGTTTTAGAATAATATACATACAAGATTATCAGTGACGTGGTTAACTTCTCTACTTCTGGATTAGTTAATTTGAGCTAATCTGAGCCTACAGATACATTCCATTAAGGTGTTAATTATTAACTTTTCTTTAAAGTTAAGAAAACTCACTAACTCCTCACAACTCTCGGCCTGTTTGCAGATTTGTTATTTTATCTCAACTTTTATTTAAAGTTGAATCAAATTATTTTAATTAAAATGTTACGTGTTGTCTGTGTCCCAGTTTTATATATATTTATCATTAAACTCAGCTTTTAGTCTAATTTCAGCTAAATTATTAGTTTACATTTTTACATATGATTGCTTGTCTGTTAGCAAAATATCTCATGAACCATTGTTTGAAAATCGACAGCTGATTAATTTGGAGTTGATGATAAAAAATGGCTACAACCATTTTAACAGCTGTAATCTGGCGTGGTAGTAGCTGAGACCTACGGAAGGCCATTTTAACATAAAATCAGCTTCGTCTGATAATCTGTTTTTACATTCTAGATATCTAAAAACAAGTTTTGACAAGGAGCAACTACATTTTGACCATCCTGAATGATAATTTAAGATATCTGCACTCAGACACGTTTAAGAATGATTCAAGATTTCTTCAGTTTCATTTTGACGAATCAAAATGTAATAAAAAAAAATCTCAAATGATGTCACCGCATTTTTTATTTTAGGAGTCACACATCCGTAATTACAATTCAAGGTATCTCAAACGTAATTATGACGAGTTAGTTTTGCTGAGTCATTATTTTCTTTCAAGATATCTGCAATTTAATTTGCACTAGTTCAGTCTTAAATATTGGATATCTAAAACTACGTGTAAGATATCTTGAATCCTCTAAACAACTGAATGGTAAATCAAACATTGAATGTAATTAGAGATCTATTTTATTTAATATGTCTATGAACCGATTACAGATATCTGGAATGTAAGTGAGGTGAAGCTGATTTTATGCTAAAATGACCTGCCATACCGAGTCGTCCTCAACATTGTGAAAGCTGGTCACAGATCTTTTAGTTCTCAGTTAATAAAATGTAATTATTTTTGTTAATTTCAGTTTGTTCTTTATAAACATCTGAGTTCTTGTAGGAATACATATCACCCACCAAAGCTTCAAACAAAGATCTGGTCTAACCTGCGACTGGTGGGACAGACCTGGATCGCTGGATCCGGGTCTCGTTAACAGTAATGAGAGTGTTGGTCCAGTCGGTCGTGGTGAAGGAGGTGAGCTGAGAGACAAAGCTCTCAGTTTATTGGTCCGTCTACGTTCTAACCCTCACCTGTGGGGGGACGAGATCATGATCCAAAGAACCAGGTCCAGATAGAGCGAGGACATCCTGTGGTTCATGAAATATTTTACTAACAGACATCATCATTTAAGACGTCTGGGGGTCTAAACGATCTGTTTACCTGCTCCTCTGATGACGAACTTAAAACTGAATGATATATCTTTAAATTATTATTAACTATAAATTATATTTTATTGTTTTATTTCTTGTAAATAAGATTTAAAAATAAATTTTAACTTGATTTTTTTTTTTTCAACGGGACACAGATTCTGTTTTAATGAGATGCAGGTCCAGAGCTTCTACTCTGGGTTTTGTTCTTTTCGATCCAGTTGGATTATTTTTGTGTTTTCTGGCCGATGGAGTCACACCTCAGAGGTGTGGATTAGGATTTAGGAGTCCAAAACTGGAGCGGTCCGAGTTCTCCTCACTGATTAGTCCGGATGAGACCTGAGAAGCAGACAGGATGGAAAAAAGGCAAAAAAACAAACAAAAAAAAAAAAAGACTGAAATGACGTCAGAAAAAAGCAGCGAAGGAAAAACGGCAGCAAAAGATAAAGATCGATCAGCTGAATGAGCAGCAAAGAGCTCAGGACTGCCCCAGAACGGAAAGGGGGCGGAGTTTAAGAGCAAAGAAGGTCAAAATTTAAACGGAAACATGAAGCGGTGAAAGGGAGGGGGGAAAAGAAAAGATAAAAATCAAAATCCACTAACAGACAACAAAACAAATGTGTTTCAAGTTTTTGTAAAATCTGTGAGTCTCTGTGCTTTGATCTGATTGGCTGACGGGGAGGAGAGGGCGGAGATTGGGTGTCAACAAGAAAACGTCCCTGAAAAACAAACAAAAAAAAAATCTGCCCCAGTCCTGATCCTATTCTTCCTCCGGGTGTCGCAGCAGGAGAGGAGGAAGAGGAGGGAACAAAGACGAAGAAAGTAGGGAACAAGGAGCTAGGACATGATGGAGGAAGGAAACAAGGAGAAGGGTTAAAGATGGTAGAAACACAAGGAGAGAGGTTAATCCTCCTGCTGTCCTTGGGTCAAACAGACTCCTGAAACCTCAGTTTTAAAACAGGAGGTTTTACTCAGGGGTCACCTCAGGTCATCTCGAGCCAGGGGCAGCAGGAGGATTAAGGAAGAATGTAAGGAGCTCCAGCTCTGGATCTGAACCTTTCTGTGGCCAAACCCAGGAAATTAAAAACAAAAGACGTCCGTCCCTCTAAATCTGAGCCGACAGACATTTTCCCTCCAAGAGTCTGCAGACGGTCCAGGTGCTCAATGAGGCAAAGAATGTCAAAAAACAAAGAAGTTAAATGTTTGGATGTTTATGGTGCAGAGACGTCAGGCTGAGATCAGGACACATGGATCTTTGACACAATTTAAAATATTAAATTTGAGTCATTCTGACATGAATGAGCAGAGATCATTTATCTAACATTAAATTATTCACTCAGGTGGAGGGTTAGTGGTAAAAATATGAAAAATATACGTTTAATTTTATGAACAGTAAACATCAATAAAATTATGAAATAGATATATAAAACAAAAGTTGATATTTGATCAGAGGAGAATAAAATTGGTCCTGACTTTGAATCATGTCACTAATAATAGTTACATGATGGTTGTAACGGTTGTAACATGAGTAATGTGATGCTAACAACTGGCTGTAACGTGACGTTAACGACTATAATGTGATGCAAATATCTGCAACATGAAACTACTGCTGTTACATAAAGCTAATCTCTGTAACACATTGCCAACAGCTGCAACACAATGCTAGTATGTGTAACATAATGCTAACAGCTGTAGCATAAATCTAAAATCTTAAACATTATGTTAACAATAGTTAAACATTGCTAACAGCTGTAACATAATGCTAACAGCTGTAGCATAAATCTAAAATCTGTAACATAATGCTAACAGTAGTTAAACATTGCGTACAGCTGTAGCATAATGCTAACAGTGGTTAAACATTGCTAACAGCTGTAACATAATGCTAACAGTAGTTAAACATTGCTAACAGCTTGTAACATAATGCTAACAGTAGTTAAACATTGCTAACAGCTGTAACATAATGCTAACAGTAGTTAAACATTGCGTACAGCTGTAACATAATGCTAACAGTAGTTAAACATTGCTAACAGCTTGTAACATAATGCTAACAGTAGTTAAACATTGCTAACAGCTGTAACATAATGCTAACAGTAGTTAAACATTGCTTAC
>JARVJO010000125.1:18305602-18318000 GCA_031762555.1 Cynodonichthys magdalenae | reverse complement strand
CATAATGCTAACAGTAGTTAAACATTGCTTACAGCTGAAGCATAATGCTAACAGTAGTTAAACATTGCTTACAGCTGAAGCATAATGCTAACAGTAGTTAAACATTGCTTACAGCTGTAGCATAATGCTAACAGTAGTTAAACATTGCTTACAGCTGTAGCATAATGCTAACTGTAGTTAACTATTGCTAACAGCTGTAACATAATGCTAACAGTAGCTAAACATTGCTAACAGCTGTAACATAATGCTAACATAAGTTTTTATTTCTTAAAACTTTGCAGATATTAGATAAAATATTTAATCTTATATATATTTAATTTTGTTATGGCAAAGCGGTTCTAAATATGAAATAAATGGTGAAATTAATTAAAAATGGTCAGAGACTCTAATATTCTATTTCTGACAGAAATAAATATTATTTTAAAAACAGACTTAATGACTCCAGATGTGTTTAAAAGAAAATAAAGATGGAAACTAACGTTTTACTTTTGATATCTTTGTAAACTTGTCAGGATTTTATAAACAAATTTAAATTTGTGGGAGTTTGACACCAAACAATCAAAACAAAATAATATTTTCTTAATTAGAAAGCTGAAATATCATGAGTTTATGTCATTATTTTTATCTGAATGTTTGTTTCAGCTGTTTTAAATATTTATGCCAACATTAAACTCTTCTTCAGTAAATTCTCAGCGTTTTGTTCCTGTTTTTGTCGAAGCATCATTAAAGGCAACATTAACAGACAGAAAGAAACAATCAGGATGAATAAATCATCATGGAGACCCTCGTCAGGAAATCAGACTCAACAAAACCTCAGGCCTTAAACTCGTCTGGCTTCTGAAACCCAGAGGTAAGAGCAGAGAGAAAGAGGAGGTGGAATCAGTTTGTGCCTCGGGGGTCTTCAGGAGAAGAAGGTGGAGGGTCCTCAAGCGACAGCAGGAAGAGAAGCAGCTTTTAGAAGTGGAATACCTGCTGCTGGCCCTGGACTTTGGGGAAATCTTCTTTCTGTCGGCGTCCTCTGGGTCTCTCCAGGCTCCCCTGTTGGAGGTGTTTGAGACGGGCTGCGACGGTCGGACCCTTCATCGGCCCCGGAGAGATACTGCTGTTCTGTGGGGGCCGAGACAAGAACACTTTATTATTATTATTATTATTATTATTACTGTGATTCAGTCTGGACGACTAAATGTTTTATGAATAAACTGTGGTATAAATGTCAGCGTTACTGTTTTGTTTTTTTCTGCAGACTATTTCTGAGAACTTTGTGCTATTTTTATATTAAAACCTTCACATTTAAGAGCTAAATGCTGAAAAATTAGGTTTTGTTCTGAAGGAAATTTTGTAAATAATTGAATGTTTGATGCAGTTTTGTGTTTTGTGTTCATTGCAGCTATAAGTTTAAAACAGAGAATGTGTGTGTGTGTGTGTGTGTGTTATCCTGTGTTCTGTCTGTATAAACAAAAATCAGATACGTTCTGACATAAAAATTACTCCACTCCTCCAGGGCTTTAACCAGGAAGAGAAATACATTATAAGGTCAATTCATCATCATATGGGGAGAAGGGTTTTCAGAAGTTTAGTTTTGCAGTCTCTCTGTTAGATCAGCTTGGGACAGCTGGGCTGCTGAGAGGGATTGTTGTGTTTTCCTGATACGAGCTAAAGGTCTTACACTGAGGCCTGTGCTGAATGAAGCTGTACCTGACTGGAGTCGGATGAGAATAAAGTGGATTCCTGATATTATTCAGACATGCGCATTATTTTCTACAGTTACATTTAAACTTTTTAAACTATTCAACATAAGACATTAAGATATCTTTAATTTCTTTAAAACACAGATGAAGGAGATTTCAACGAGAATCAACTTGTTTTATGATACTTTTGGCTTTCAGCTAACGTTTAGCTTTCAGCTAGGTTTTTGTTGCATTTAGCTACCATTTCTTTTAAACTTCTTTTTGGCCTTATGCTACTATTAGCTATCCTTTGATGCCTTTAAAAGTTTGGCTACTGATATCTTTAAATTAGCATTCTGCTATGTTTAGCTTCTTGCTATATTTTACTGCATTTAGCTTAAAGCTAACTTTGTTCTCATTTTACCTTCAAGCTATCGTTATGCTACTTTTAGCTTCAAGCTAGTGTTTTCCTATGTTTTGGTTTTAGTCTTGCATTTGGCTACTTTTCCTTGAAGCTAGGTTGTTGCTACCTTTAGCTTTCAGCTACCATTTTGCATCTTTTAGCTTTTGGCTAACTCCTTGCTGCTTTTAGCCTCTAGCTAATGTTTTGCTTCTGTTAGCTTTAGCCCTTGCTATTTTTAGCTAGCCTTTTTCTGTCAGTAACTAGAATTTTAGTTGTTTTAATGTTTGAGCTTCGTTCAGAGCTTAATTATGTCACAAAATTAAAACATGAGAAAAGAAGGTGGTGAAAAAAGAGCTGAGGGAAGAGAGAGTTTCATAAAAAACTCAGATTTAGATTAAAATAAGAAGTTTATTTTAATTATATTTGAGGTGGAAGTTCTAAAGTAAAAGGAGGAATAAATGAAGTTAATAAAAAGGAGGAAGTCAGCAGGAATCCAGAGGAGCAGCAGACGGTTTTTAATTTACCTTTCTGCCCAAAGACCCAAAGACCCGAGGAGGGGAGGCCTTAGACCGGGTTCTGCTGGGTTTAACACGAGTCGGGTTTTTAACCGGCGCTCTCTGAAATATCTTTGTTGTTCAGGAAACAGTCGGTCGTGTCAGAATTCAACAAATAAAAACAGAAATCTGAAGCTGATCCAACTCCAACCTCCAGCTCGGCGATGATCTTCTCCTCGTCGTCTTCGTCGTGAACGGCTGAGGCTGCGATGACGGGCGGGGTGGAGGCGGGGCGGGGGGCGTCGGAGGGGGTCCGCCTCAGCTTCACCAGTGTTTTAGGCATCTCAACATCATCTTCAACCTAAAAAAAAAACAAAAATTAAAATTAAAAGTTCACCTTCAACAGGATGCTGAGCTCAAATTGAGTCTCGCTGTAAAGCTGAGAGCGTTTTGTTCAAACTCTACGTGATCTGAATAAAAAACTAAAATCTGCTGAGTCAGCTTTAGATCAGAGAAGATTTACAGCAGAAGCTTTTTATAACCCAAGAGTCAAAAACAGAACAAACGTCTCAAAGCTGACTGAGTTCTGCTGGACTGAAGATTATTTTGTAATTTTCAGACTGAAGCTGCAGATTTAAGGCTCTGATGAACTATTTGTTTACAAAAAATACAAGAAACATGAGTAACAAGTTTAAATAAAAAAACACAGGGAGTAATTTATTTTTATTTTTTATTATTATTGACTCATTTTTCTGTTTCTGTTTTCATTTTTGAAATTTTCTTGAATTTTTGTCTCTCCTCTTAAAACTTCATCAGAACCTGCGGCTGCAGCAGGAATATTGTTTGACAATTGTTGATAAAACTTTATTGTTTGATAAAATAAAATCAAAAACATCAAAAGAAAAATCCTCCTAAATAAGACGACAACAGGAGCTCCACGTCTCAGATCATCATCATAATGTTAAACAGGAAGTTGGACTTTGATGATGAGATCAAAAGTTTTATCACAACATTAATGATAAAATCCTGCAGTTCTACACCTGGTTCTGGTTCTGGATAACCAGACCCGGGTCGCCTCACCTTCTGGTTCTTGTTGGTGAGGATGACCTCTCCAGTGCGGTTGGTGGTGAGGCCGTGCACGGACGGGAAGCTCCGGCGAGGCGGGGGCGGAGGAGGAGACTTGGAGGGTTTTTCGGTTTTGTACTTGGCCACGCTGAGGTCCACTGTGGAAACAGAACCGCCTTCAGTAACAAGAAATCTACAGTAAACGTTCTGTAGAACCCGGAGCACTGACCCGACCCTCGATGAGAGCCGCCCCCCTCCATGCTGTTCAGTTTCTGGGCGGCCAGCTGCACTTTCCCCGGCTGCTGGTCCAGGCTGGCGGTGGTCCCGGCGGTCCCGGCTGCGGCAGCTGTGGTGGAGGTTATTGGGATGGTGATTTGGGGCTTGGGGGGCACCGCCGGTTTGTTTATGTGCTTGGCAGCGAAGTCCAGGTCCGGTATGGCCTTCATCAGCTCGGCTTGGGTCTCTTCCAGCAAACGGTTGATGTCCTGAGCGCTGAACTGGGTCAGACTGGCTCGTTTCTCCTCCCAGTCCCGCTCTGCCGCCTGACAGACAAACAGAACCAGATGAACCGGCGCCAGCACAAACAAATATATGGAGTTTGTTCTCTAAAACTGCAGGAACAATAAACCATCTGCTGGAGCGCGGAGCGTCTCAGGAACAGATTTAAGAGCTTTCAGACAGAATTTCGATGTAAATGGACGCGAGCCATCTGGCCCGTTCCGACGGCACCCGACAATAAACCGTAAATATAATCCTGCTCCCGGCAGATCGATGAAGAACAACAACATTAACCAGGATTACCAGCCTGACTTCGGCCGACACGGCTTTGTCTGCAGGACGTCTGCCCGGCAGCTCGTCCAGGACCCGGTTCCTGAAGGTCATGGAGGACTGGACGTCCTGCTCGGGACCCGAGGTGTCGGCTTCGGACGCCGCAGGCATCCAGCTGGCGAGGCCGGCGCTGGTGCTGAGGTCGGAGAGGCTGAGAGGAGGACTGTTCAAGATGTCCAGGTCCGAGCTGCGGCTCAGGTCGTCCGCTCGCTTCGGGGCTTGGATGGAAATGTCCTCCGGTGTCCTCCAGACCCCCTCTGTGACTTGTCTTAAACAGAGGAGGGGACAAAGAGAACAGGATGGAGGACAAGTCCTGGACAAATTTTCTGATCTGTTAACTTCCACATTCTTAGTTTCTGTTTTTCAAAATAAAACATGTATTTTTTGTATTTTCTGACCCAATAAAACAGAATCAGACAAACTGAGGAGGGTTTGGTGTCGTACCTGCGCAGCGTGATCAGAGCATCAGTCATGGAGTTGCAGCGTTTCAGCAGAGCCTCCAGGCGGTGAGGCTCCTCTTTCAGGAACTTGACAGCCTCCACCTCCACCCTCAGCACCACCCTCATCTTACTCTGCAGGCTGGGGAACTGGTCTGATGAAGAGGGTGACAGATGATGGTCCAAGAGAGGAGGAGATTTAATATTTTACCAGCATGTTTGTAGAAACCAGCTTTTATCAACTCAAAGCATAAATTGTTTCCAGCAGCTGCTTCACCTCATCGTTAATAAAAAGCTCCGTTTGTTCCCACAAACCGCAGCAGAATGGTCTCTTCAGACTGTTTATATTAATAATTAGCAGCTCACAGCTACATCTGTAGGATCCACCGGACGTTTTCAGTTCAACACAATAACGAGTCCTGCTGAGCTCCGGAACGACTCATTAATATTCAGAGTACACAGAGAAGTACACGGGTCAGAGCAGCAGGACCAGAGGCCAGAACCAGAACTCTGTGAACAGTAATTAGAGGCGAAGACGACTCATGAATATTCAGCTGCTACTTTACATAACATTTATTTAATGAGTAACAACTTAAACACTTCCTGTAGTTGAACTACGACCTGAAACGACCACTACAGTAAAAACACTTTATTTATATTTAAATATTTTGACATATAGGCTATCTATCAAAAAAATAAACTGTTCTCAGTGTTTCTGGTCCATGAGGACAACATATCAACTCTCCAAAGCTCCAGGCTGGGAGTTGAACCGGCGACCTTCTCAGCTCTAACCACTGATCCACCGTGCTTCACCTGGACGCCTTCAACAGATGACCTTTTAGAATCAACTTGATTCAAGATGGCCGCCACAAATGCTCAACATTAAACACAGAAATGTTTATGAGCCAGTTTTGAAGATGTTGAGCTCAAATCTGACGTGGTAGTAGCTGAGAGTCATCCTCACGCTCCCTCATAACATCATGAGCTCTCATGTTACGTTTTCTTCAACGCTGGACTAAAACAACTTTGTTTTCCTTCAAGCAAAACCTGCAAATGTCTAAAAAATCTTCAAACTGAAGCTCTGGATCAGTGAATCAAGTCCCTAATGACTGTTTTTAACAAAAAACAACAAATTTAGTGACTTTTCCTGGTGTAATTGGAAACTTTTGGATGTTTTAGCGAGTTGGCAGCAGTGCTCTGGACTGAGGAGGATAAAACTTGTTCCATCAAATGATTTTTTTCCTCAAATCATTTCAGTCCCACCTTTAATTTTCTTTTTAAAACTCAGACGTGTGCACGCTGAGCAGCAGCTGCTGTTAGAATTGTTTTGATCGCTACAGGAAACCAGACCACCTACTTTTGAGCTCGACGAGCGTGTCTCCCAGCATCCTCAGCTCTTTGCTCTTCTGCTCCACGTCCTGCTCCGTCACCAGGCCGTGGTTGATGGAGGAGTTCCTCTGCAGCTCCTCCACAGACTTCTCCAGGTCGCTGTGAAGAAATAAAACAACACGAGTCTCCTCAGAGTCCAGCGCCACCCGTTATCAGAACAGCAGCTAATTACAAACTAAAACCACAGCCGACGAGCTGATTAATCTGAGAGACGTCCATAAAAATAAGCTAAACCTAAACGATTCAAATGCTTCCAAAAAAAATTAAAACCTTTTTTATCTTCAGCATTTTTTAAAATAAAACACGCAGAAATTTAATACTGAAAATAGAACCTAAATCAATAAAATATAAAATGGTCCGGTCCAGTCTGTGAACTCACTGCAGCTGCTGGATCAGCAGCTCCTCCTGGTTCAGGTACTTGAGCCTCTCCTCCTCCACCAGGAGGCGCTGTCTCTGCAGCGGGTCCTCCTGGGGCCGCATGGCGTCCAGCATCATGAGGCTCAGCTCAGACTCCGTCTGCCGCAGCAGAGACAGAACCGAGTCCTGGTTCTCCAGCTGGAGGGAAACGACAAACGTTTCACAGAAATTATGAATAAAAACTGTGAGAAGAAACTTGAGTCATCAGAAACATAAAAATCACTCAGGATTAATCTGTATTTGCATAATTTGAAATTAAATTTATTGTTTTAAAAGTAAATTTCACTAAACTGAAACTAAATTTAATTGTTTGAATCAGAAGTAATTTGCTTTGAAACTGTATTTGTTGTACAGAAAATTCAGTTTGAATACTTTCACTTTAACATCGTTTTTGAGAAACACAGATCGACAGATTTGTTTCACATTGGTGAAACTTCCTTTAAGAAAATGTAGGAGTTCAGTCTAAAAGAAGCAGCAATTAACATTATATTTGTATGATAAAGAATAAAAAACTCCATAATGTTTGATAATTTGAACACACGACTGTCTGACATGAGAGCTGCAGGTTGAGGAACACAGCATCAATTTAGTGACTTTGTTTCTATATTTTTAGACCCTCTAGTGACAGTTTTTCAGAAAAGTAACTATCAAACATATAAATTATCTAAAACTGGATTTAAGACGTGTTTTGAAAAGAAGTTTAGTTCACAAATAAAGATCATAAAATGCAGTTTTTAACTTTGTTATAAGTTTAAGGCTCATTTGAGCTGAGTTTGAGTGGAAGAGCTGACCTGAATGTTGCGCAGCTGCGACAGCTGTTTGCGCAGAGCGTTGGTGTTCTGCTGCAGGTTCTGCAGGTGGAGCTGCATCTGCAGACGGGACACGGGGACGGGCTGGTTGGAGCTGGAGGACGGCGGTGGCATCAGGGCCAGAGGGGCCGACGGGGTCAGAGCTGCTCGGGGACGAGACGTAGGTCGGGTCAGAGAATTGTTTCTTTTTTGGGTTTGTTAAAGAGGAAACGATTCAGAGCTGAGAGAGACTGTTCTGAAACCAAACAGTAAAACCTTCAGACATAAAATGACTCCAAACTAAACTTTTTGCAGCTTCTCTCAGCGCTGAAGGTCAGGAAGGAGATCACAGCGGACGGAAACATCATGAGGAGGTTTCAGAGACAAACGGGTCGATAACGACAAACAAAGAACTTCCAGAGATCCATCAGAACACCCAACAGTCCCAGAACAGCCAACATGGATGAGAGCTTCCAAATCGGATCATCCTCTGGAATAAGGATGAGAACAAGAATCAAGATGTTGATTCATGCAGAACAAGACGAAGGGAACCCAAGTTGCATTTTATTTATTATCAATTAAAAACTAAGAAGAAACACTGAGCTCCTGTGTGACCAGAAGACTGAATATTAACTCCTGAAACTCCACAGCAGGGGTCCAATCCTGGTCCTGGAAAACCTCCACCCTCAGGTTTTTGTTGTTTAAGGCCTCTCAGCATCGTTCATCCAAACCTGTCATTTTATTTTGAAGCAGTTCTGAGACGCCGTGAAGAAACATGAAACTGCTACTACATGTCACTCCACAGGTATTTTGGTAGCTAACATTGTTTAGCTGCAGGTTTTTAGCAGTTGCGGCGTCGTATTGACACCTTCCTTTTAGATTTCAGTGTAAAAGCATCCTAAATCGATAATTAATTTCATATTAACCCTACGATGTTGGATCGGTCCAGCAATCTAGCGCTCGATGTGCCAACAAGAGGGAGAAAGAAACCTCAGTTTATACATTTCAAAATAAAGCTCGAGCCATTATTTTTGTTGTCTAATAGCAGCTTGAAGCTTTTATTTTGAAGGTGAATCTAAGCTTTCCTGGTGTTTTTTAGCTGAAAGGTCCCAACTTATTTTATCAGAAAGTTATCAACCTTTAGTGACGTGTTTTCTGTTTATATTTAACATGTTTATCACGATACTTATTATTAAACATTGACAGCAGATATTGAAGCAAGTAAAACAGTCACAACAAAAAGTTCATAAGTTGGGATAAGTTGTTTAAAACGTCACAATGTGACAGGACCTTCGGATCACGTTTGGTACCTTCAAGCTTTTAAAAATCTTTTCTACCTTCACCAGTTAAAACCACAAGCAGTTGAATCAGAAAGTAAACAAATTGTACAAAATGATGTCAACGCAAATCTGTTAATGTGTTTCAATCCTTTTTTGCCTTTTAATTAGAAAATCAAGTCAAAATAAAAAACAAAATATGTTTTAAAGTGTTTTCAAACTGGTTTTTGAATAAATCCAGTTTGAGTCAAATATAATTATTTTTCATTGCTTTATATGAAAAGGGTGAAAAATAAATGTTTGGGTATTTTATCTAAGAAAAACAAACATTCAAAAACAAATCTTTTCAGATAAGAAAAACTTTCTGCAATTAAAAAGATAAGATTTCTTAATATTTACTGATGGATCTAACATGGTCGAATGACAGAACACCCATTTATTTCTCTGTAAAAGCCTCTTTAACTTTGCTCTAGTTTATTTTAGCAGCATGAATCTCTGCACAGGTAACGTCCACATGTGGAGTTACTGTTTCCAAGAGCTTTTAGCCTTCTTCATTATATTTTTCACAGGGTTGTTTACTGTCTAAGACAAAAAAACTTCAGGCGAATAGAAGAAAATCCTCATTTTTTTCCTTCTCCATCCTGCCTTTCTGATGAAATCTGCAAAGTGTTGGCTTTATTTTGATACCAAGATTATTTAAGTAGATGTAGTAAATTTGGGACGTTATTTCAGAGCATAAATGTCAAGGAAAGAAAGCTGAAGAGGCTAAAGGACCAGGACTGGACACACTGCATCAGGGGCCAAAATAAAAAAATAAAAAAAATGGTTTTTTTTACGCCTGATGATCCATCTAGTATAAAAACAAAAAAATAAACCTTCCAAAAAGAAGATTTAGTAACAGAACTATAGAGGAAAACTGCCTAAATCATAAAATTATTTGATTTAATGCAACTCGACACAGAGGGGGATGAGAAGCAGCTGTTAGAACGACAGATTTCTTTAATAACAAACGGTAGTTTGGAAGCAAACAGAGCTGAATAATTATTCGTCATGGTGGGGGAGAGGCAGACAGGGTAACCAGACAGTAACACAAACTGTAGCTACCTTTCTTTTTTTTAGTTTGTCCAGCTAAAACAAGAAGCACGAGCAGCAGAGTTACAGAGCAGCAGGAACCACATGAAGCAGAAACGGCAGCCGTTACAGCCACGTTTAAACATTACGCAGTTAAAATAAATCACAGCTGCTCCGAGGGAAAGAAGAGCTTCTGCAGCAGCGGGGAGCAGAGACGGGCAGAGACGAAGCTTTTTTAATTTGAGTGATAAAAACTTACGGTCGGTTCCTGAGCCGTCGCTCGCCGACTCCATCTTCTCCCTGCAGGAAGTAAACAATTTAAAAACTTCAATCCAAAACGCGACGGCGGCTGTAATCCTTTCATTTAAAATAATTTATTCAGTCTGTGTTCCAGCAGGCGCTGGATGGATGTCTGAAAACCGATGACAACATTCAACTGAGTGTGTTTTCTTACGGGCTCTCTGCTCCGGGCGCTCGGGTCAGAACTCTCTGCAGAAGGCCGGTCAGGCTGGCGATCTGCTTCTCCATCGCCTCCATTCGCTCCCTGGATTCACAGAAAACACTTAAACCTCATTTATAACTCAGATTAAAGAGAAACAATCGTTCAGACGTGGAGCTGCCATCTTGGTTTTAAAGAGACTACCTGTCCTCTCATGACCTTTGACCTTTAACCTGCTAACTGAGGTCTGTAAATCTGGACCACTATTATGTTCTGACTGTAAAACCTCAAAGGTCTTGTACTATAAATCTGAAAGTAGCAATGCACCGACCATCAGCCTGAAACTCTAATCATCTAAAACCAGCAAAACGCCAAACAAATTTTTAAAAATCAGATTTTTGTTTCTGATTTTTAAATATTAAATCCTGAGAAAACTCTCTCTTTGCTTGGTCCATGAACGCACCATCAGCACAGGATGCAGAAACAAACAAGTTGTCAAGAGACTTTCTAGATGTAGCCAGTTTTCAGACCTTTCTAGAGCATTTTTTAAGCGACCACAGACAAATCTAGATACTTTCTCTGATGTGTTTGGAGACTTTTATGTGAATCATTCAACAGCAGGTGAACCCCTCACCTGTCCCCGAGCTCAGCTGCAGTTAGGAAGAGACAAACTCAACGTTAACCTACTAACTTTTTTTTGTCTCTTTTTGGTCCATTTTTAGTTGTGAAGTCAAGTTAAAACATTTTGATTGTTAAATATTAATAACATAAAAGAAAATATCTTGCTGTAATTTGTTATTGGTTCCAAAAAGAAAACAAAACAAAATAAAAGACTAATAGTTCTGTTTGAGTCTCTAAGACTGTCAGTTCCAAGCTTGAATAAACAGTTTAATGTAGAGTAATTCCACCACAAAACAGAGGCTTGTTTGTTTGTTTGTTTGTTTGTTTGTTTACCTGTCTGGAACCATAGCTAGAGGACCATATAAACCCTGATGTAGTAAAGGTTCACTGTTCTAAATTATAGTGTTTTAGATCATTTCCAACTAAATTTGAATCTTAAATTATTCTTTATTTACTTGAAACTATACAGGAAAAATAAAGATAATTATGTTGTTGTAGGCAAATCAATAGATTCATAAATAATTTCATTAAGTTATTTTGTAGTTCTAAACAGAGTTTAACTCCCTTTTTTATCTCTATTGTTGACATTTATCTCCTACAGCCTGAATCAATTGAAGTGACCAAATTAGACAGTAAATAGTTACTTTTAACTTGGTGAATATCGTCAGTGTAGAAGGTTTCTTTAAAGATTAATTTGTTTTAGACAGAAGATAATCTTGAATAAGTCTGACTTTATGTGAGAATGGGTCATAAAACCAGACTCTGTGGATCTCTAACTGAAAGGTGTCCCACCTGGTCTCTGTCTCGTTTCCAAGCAGAGGAGATCCAAACCCGCCTCCTCCGTCCCCTCCTCCGATCAGACAGAGCTGCTCAGCGGTGAGACCCAAACCTGGACCTGGGCCTCGAGCCTTGGGACTGTCCCCGAACACAGAGGAGGTGACAGAGTCCCGCCTGAGGGTCTGCCTCCCGGGGGAGCCCCGAGCGGGCAGGGTTCCGCCGTAGGAATCCCTCATGTCGGGTATCTTCTGGGGGGAGGAGGGGGGAGGCACCCTGAGCCCCATGGCCAACATGGAGGCGGCGTAGGCGTCGTTGTAAAGCGGTCCTCCCGGTCTGTAGAGCACGCCGCTCTCCATCAGCTCTCCTTGTAAAGCGGCTGCAGAATACGAGGTGAGTGACCGCACCGATCCAGGACCTCCACCCCCCCCACGGCGGTACAAGGAGGCGTACGGGTCGGCTCTGGCTGGGAGGGGAGAGTGTGGACCTCCTGCGAGGCTGAGCCGGGTCGGGTCCGGGCCCAGAGCGTACGGGTCCGCGTAGATCCCTCCTCCTATGCGGTCGTCCCCCCGCAGCAGCACCATGCTCCTGGAACCCCCCAGCTCGTCGTCGGGCTTCACGTCCCGGCGCTCCAGGATGGCGCTGGAGGAGGTGCAGAAGGCCTGCGGGGCGTGGTGGGGCTGGTGGATCTGCGGCTGCTGGTGGGGGGAGGAGTGGTGGGTGGAGGA
>JARVJO010000125.1:18285005-18305502 GCA_031762555.1 Cynodonichthys magdalenae | reverse complement strand
CGTGGGGGTGGGGCAGGGAGTGGGTGTGGTGGGGCGGCCCCGCGTAGGAAGAAGGCCTGCCGGCGCTGTAGAGCAGGCGGGCTCGGGACGGGGAGCCCTGAGGAGGCGAGGCAGAGGAGGACGAGTGCTGCGAAGACATGGGGGGGTTAGTGAGGCGGCGGGTGGGGGTAGAGTCCTGCGGCGCATGAACCATCTCCCTCTGGAAAAATACAAATAAAAAAAACAATCTGAACAGGTTTCTATCTGAAACTAAATAAAATCTGAAGCATAAAGCTCCGTGTGCTTCTTAGTCGTTTGTTTTTCATTTTAAAAACAATGGTTGAAAAACAAGAAACAGAAAGTTATTCTATTTTTATTTTTATCAAACCAGAAGTTTAACACTTGTTATCAGACCATTTAAGGTGGAACAAGTTAAATAAATTATAAATCAATGCTAGTTTACTACTTTCTTTAACTAACTGCAGCTCATACCACTGATGACTCCTGGAGCTTCGGCTGATTTTAGCTCATGAAGCTTTTCTCCAACAGGACCTGGAATCTGCAGCAGGTTCCACAGGACTGCGTCATGTTGCCATGACGACAGTGTTAAACTTACGGTTTGAGAACAATAAAGAGACGGACGGTTTCTCCGTTTATATATTGTAAAATAAAAATAGAATAAACATCTTTTATTTTTATTTGACCTTCAATTATTCAGGTTGTCTCATTGAGATCCAAGATCTCATTTACAAGAGAAAATATACATACAACAATGAAATAATTAAGAAATTTGACTCAAATAAATAAGCTAATAAAATGAGCTAAAAACAAAAGCAAGTTTCATAAGATTTCTCTTTTTGTCTTAAAGTCCGTTTTTAAAATGAAAAAGTACTCCAAGTCAAAAAAGAGCTTAAAGTACTAAAACTACGAGTAGTTTTGACTCCTTTTAATAGATATTTTTCACAAAAATGTAACCAAATACTAAGAAATAACTTATTTATCCATTTATTTAAATTTTCTGAACAGATTCCTTGACTGCAGCTCAGTTTGTTATAAAATGTTGAGCTCAGTAACTACATTATAGCAGAAAACAGGCTTTTATTAATATTTAATTATGTTAGTTTGCTTTAGCTTCAATAATAATTTATTGTAAGAAATCAGGAAAAACTAACCGCGCTGCAAAAAGCCCGAAAAATGTTTTTCACAGTTAAATCAATGTCCTCACTTTTGTCTTTGTGACTGACAGGACAGACTAAACTGCCTCCTCAAACAGCTGATAACTTATTGATCACCTGAGCAAAAAGAAATCATCTTCAGAGAGGAAACAAAGGCGACCAGCAGATGGTATCGGAGGCGAGCAGACGGGAAGAACGGACACAAAGGGAGTCGACGCTGTAATCGCTCGTGACGCTTAAATGCGTCTTTTAGGAGACGGTGCAAATTGAAAAGCCAATATTTCCTCACACAAACCCGGAGGACTCCTGCAACAACACCCGGTGGACGGTGTCTTCAGAGCCATTATCTCCTGTCTCGTTTCTTAGCAACAGCCACGTATCGACGGTGGGAGTTTTATTTCCCCCCTGATGTCCGGAGGCCTCAGCAGTCCCTGAGGTTTGTCCCACGCTGCCGCTAAAAGCTGGGCGTCCCCCCACTGAGGAAAATCTGACAATCTCTCTGATTCTGGACCGCCGCCCGTCCTGCAGGCTCAGGTCTGGACCGGCCTCGGGGGTCTCGGTCGCACTTTTGTGGTCTGCAACCAGGGAACAATCTGGTCTGTGCTGGCAGGAGTTCAATAAACCTCCACACAGTCCTCACCTTGAAGAAGTACCTTACACACACACACACACACACACACACACACATAAAACTCAAGGTAAGCCTGCCGGTTCGATAAAGGCTGTAAAACGCTCAGAAGGTTTCAGAGCTGCAGACGGTGCCGGGTCCTGTGGGAACAGCTGACCTCTGGAACGCCGGCGGGTTGCTGCAGATCCTGCCCGGCAGCAAACAGAACCACGTCTCGTATCTGGACTGAGAGCCGACGGCAACATGTTTAAAAATAAACATCACTTAACATGCAGATTTCCACACGTCTACCTCGGAGTCACTCATCTGCTTCACAACAACATATTTATCCAATTACAGACGTTTATTTAGCTTCAGCTTTAATTACACATCTGAAGCATCTTTAATTACGCTAATTAAACTTTTTTCACTTATTGTTCCTGCAGCAGAAACTCAATCATTAGACAGAAGTTAGGATGTTATTTTAAAGCAGGGGTGTCCGACCCTGGTCCTGGAGGACCTCCATCCTGCAGTTTTTAGAGGTTTCTCTGCTGCAACACCTGATTTAAAAGAACAGATGATTCTGCGGCAGAGCGGAACGATTCATCGTCATCTTAATGTACGGGATGTAGGAGGCAAATTAGATAAACATCTTATCTAAACCACTAAACCATGAGTCACTGTGCTAAATGCTCACGTGTTACAGTTTTTTTTACAATCACGGTAATCGTGTCATTTTTTCTCCAATACTGCGAAGCCCTATTCTGCAGAACCTGAAGAGGTACATCAGTCACTAAATCAGGTGTTTTGGAGGAAAGGATTAGGTCCCCTCTGTTCTGGAGCCTGAAGCACAAAAAATATTAAAATATTAAATATTAAGGCAACAACGAGGTATTTATCTGAGACGATGTAACCGATATTTACTTTCTTTTCTATAAAATAAGTTTGAAGTAAAACAAAGTCCAGACTGACTGGTTTCAGCTACATGCAGGGTGATCCCCACTTTAATTCTCATCAGTAAATATAGCCGCTACACGTGTTTACTAATGCAGACGAGTCACTGTGAAAGATGATTCAAATGAAAAATAAAGCTGATGTGTTTCAGCTGTAAGAACTAAACTCTGCTTCCACGAGCAGACAGACACCGGACCTGAACTCTGTCGTTTCAGAACCGTGTTTCTCATCTTACAGCCTGCTGGCGCCGGTCCGAGTCGGCGCTGAAGACGTGACGTGCTGGCGCTGGGCCAGGTGAAAGGTCGGATGACTCAGAGGATGAGGCGTGTTTGTAAACACAGCTGAATCAGAGTGGAACAGAAAACCGTGCCTCACTCACCCGCAGGTCTCCGTTGGCGAGGTGTGGGTTGTGATGTCCCGGGTACGTCCCGTAGACGGGCTCTTTGCAGTAGATCTTGATGACGCAGCGGTCCTGGACGTCCCGCGGGTCCTCCAGCTCGTAGAAGATGTTCCGGGTCTCGTCTTTGATCAGCAGAGCGGTGCTGGGAGATCTGAAGACAGACGACCATAAAACTAAGCGCTCGTGTGCTGCTTCGTCCGTCCGCTGACAGACGACAGGACGGGTTTAGACTGCGTCAGGAACCGGTAATGAGACGATCAAGTGGACCGGGTCAGTCCAGCTGATAAAAGTAAACTGCAGCCTTCATCAGGACGTTTCACCGCAGATTATACAGATAATCCTAATTAACATCTCCATGAATCAAATCATTTTCTGACCTAATTGTTTGGAAAAATGAGAACCTTGTTACAAAATGTACCTTCTAATGATATTTTTAGCAGCTGGAGTTAAATTGATGGACTGTGGCGACAGATGGGGCTGAGGTTGTTTCATCTGTAAAATCAGTTCCTGACGATCATCTGTTACTGAGATGAAAATCCATTCAAACAAAAATCTTAGCTCCGCTGATGCTAAACAACTAAACATAAAAAAAATAAGTTAATCACTAAGACGACTGTTAGCTTTATCAGTTTTACATCATGTGACTTCATACTTAAAATGCATTCCCAGAGGAATAACTTTACAATTAACAACATTAGACGCAAATAAATTAAAAATATTAATAATTAGGTTTAGCTCCAGTATCGGTACTTGTAGTTGCATTTCAGCTTAAATTTTATTAGCTAAGTAGCTAAACTTGCATTTAAATCCAAACCAGAGTTATAGGTCTGTGTAACTTCCAGTTTACCTGTCAGAATAAAAGCATTTCTTTGAGTTTGTATTTTTATAAATCCTGTTTTAAGATGGTCAAAGAAATAATACACACTTTCTCTACCATATTTTAAACATAGTCAATGTTTTATGTTATTTAAACATTGTTAAATATTATTTTATTTCTTCTTGCTGCTCTTAGTTTGAAGTTTAGCTGCTAAAGATGCTACATGCTACACACACTGTGCCTGACACCTCCAGCACTGCTTCTACAAGAGGACAGTTTTTATTTAATTTGGGATAAATGGCATAAAAAGAGAAGTTTTTACACTTGTAAATTTCTAACATTATCAACATATTTAATGAGAAGCTAGTTCCGGTCTTAGCAGATTAGCGAAACTGTGCCCATCACTGAAAATGTCTCAAGACGTTTCGGGTTTCCTGAAGTCTCAGGCCTCACGCTCATAATCTCACTGAGGTTAAATCTTCAGTTTCAGCTCCGATACTGACCTGTGAAGTCACTGATTGTATTTTTGTTTTTACTTCTCTTAAACTGAAGCTGTTAGGTAATTAGGTGATGTCATCATTCAGCAGCTTTCAGAACAGTCAGTAGTACTGAAGAGTTAGCATGACTCAGAATGGAATGTTCTAATTCCGTGTTTAAATTTATTGATTCGTTTATCTCGTTTTTACCAGTTTTTCTTTGCAGTTATCATATTTTTTAATACTCATGGGTCCCTGGCTGCTCCGCGCTCTGATAGATTTCTGAAGCAGGCAATAAATAAAGCGTAAATGCAGCTCTGCAGGGCGTCAAACGGCGTCTAAACAGATCGATAAACATCTCCATGTGGTAATAACTCCTGTGAGCACGGCGGGCCTCACCTAAGCATGGCCATGGTGAGCCTCTGGGGGAACATGTGCACGATGAGCGCCCTCAGGGTGTCCAGGCTGGTCAGCTCGTGGGTCAGGTGCACCCGGCGGATCTCCTCCCCGAGCTGCAGGAACAAGATCCCTGCAGATATGGAGAGGAGATGATGGAGGAGTCAGAGAAACTCATTTTACCTCAAAATACCAGGATGAAAATCAAATAAATTAGTTTTTATTTCATGGCTGTCAGTAACAGCTGCCTTTAAATAACCTCACTGGTGAAGAAAAAGTCAAGCAGATGATAACTTTGAGGAACTCAGACCTGGCGCCCGGAGCTTGGCCTGGCTGGACGAGCGGGCGAGCGGGAGGCTCTGGCGAAGCCGGTTCATCCGGTTGAATCCGATGGGCATGTCCGGCTCCGACATGGTCTCCAGGTTCTCTGCCGAGGCGAAGGAAACCCTGCTGGCCTGGTCAGCGAGAGCCGGCTGCGTCGGACTGAGTCGAGTCACACGAGGCGTCCGAGTCTGAGAGACAAAAACATAAATCTGAACGAGGGGGGACTCAATCCCAGAACTCAGAGACAAACTGTTCACCTCAGACAGCAGCTTCTGAAGAAAACGCAGCCGAATTAAGATAAAATTAGAGCGGCGCCGACAGTCGAGTAAATGAACCGAGTCAACTCAACATTACAAACAAGACAGCTTCATGACAGAACAAACCCTCAGAAACTAACAGAACAATGTTTTTAAATTAGCAGCAGAGAGAAAATAAATACAGGTGAAGATAAATCAATGTGTTTAAAACAATTTGTTACAAAAAAAACCTCAAAGGTCACAGAAAAGATTGATTAAAAATCACAACATAATCAATTGATGCAACAGAATTATATAAAAAAAAAACTCAGTATCCTAACAGTAAGGTTCTGCAATAAAGCGGAACCTTTTGGGTCAATCCAATGATTTCTGCAAATAAGACTTCTGTACCCGTCCACGGGTGTTCTGATCCTCATGAACAATCTGCTCCAGCTGTCTCAGGTCTGAAGGGTTCCTTTTCCAAATGTTTCAACGTGATTTAGATCAGGGGTCAAACGTCCCCTTCAGAACAGTCCAATGTTTGGTTCTGATCCATTTTTAAGGTTTTTAGATTGCTTTGGGTCTTTACCCTGCTGGACCCGGAGACAAAACTTCCTGACGGGCAGCACATTTATCTCCAGAATGCCTTGATAGTCTTGAGATTTCCTTGTACTCTGCACAGATTCAGATGCAACAAACCAGAACAGAACCTCCTACAGAGTTTTGTTTGTTTCATGCTTAGGTCTGTGGACACATTGCTGATGAGACTTGTGGACAAAAAGCTCTGTCTCGTCTGTCCAAAGGTCCAGGAGCTTTGTGGCTTGTTGAAATTTATTTACTCAATTTCCTGTCTTGTTTTATAATTGGGTAGCCTGACCCTTGCCTTCCTACGCAGTTCCACTCGATTCTAGTTTCCCTTCTCTGCTCCGTCTGGGCTTTCTCCCATAGACAAGGATTTCTCCGGTAGAACTTCAACCAGCCAATCAGTAAACAAGAGGCGGAGTTTTAAACGACGTCGATTTTCTGTGCCGTTTTACTCTGTTTGTAGTTTGAAGCCATTCAGTTCGTGTTGACAAGACTTCCAAATTAAATTACATTTGTCTCTCAAAGCCTGCAGCACTCATTTACAGCCATCTCCTTCGTCTTGGTACTTCTCTCTTCCCAATAGGGGAGGGTTGTTTCCAGCGCACGCAATTTCTGGTTATCTTCTTAGCTTAGCCTCCTTCACAGTTGAGCTGGTGCACTACATATGTCACGGACAAACGTTAGCAATTAGGTAAATCAGATCCAATCATTTTAAACTTCAACAGAGTCCACGCCTCCAGCAAGAAATCGTTTCCATATAGCTGAGATTCCAGACCCTCTGTACGAAGCAAAGCAAAAACAAAGAGGCTGGTTTTACCAGGCTAATAATTTAGTGTCCTCTGTCATCTTGGAGTTCACCTCTAATCAGTTTAGAAATTGTTCTGGACTACTTATTATTCATATTCTTTGTCTCTTAAGTTTGTCATCAGTTGATCTTTCCTGGACACATCTCCAGTCCTGGAGAAAGCCTGAACCTTCTGAACTATCTGTGCAGCTGTAGTTACAGGAACATCAAGCTGTTTGGAGACAGTCTGACATTGTCAATCATTGCATCCTCAGCTTTGTGTGGTCTTTGTCCAGTGTGGTACCATGGTACCCTGATACCAAACAGACCCGTCAGCCTTTAAACCAGCAGACAGACAGACCTGTTGTCAGATTATTTAAATATTTCCTATTAGCGCCTTACATTTTTTAAGGCCGGTTTCATTAGTTTAAAATAATTCTGTTGAAACAGTTTCAGGTTATTTCAGAATGAAAAGGTGCATGACTCCGAAGAAGTTATGGACCTGAGCAGAAAACATGAAGGGTGTAGAGTTAATGAGTGGGACAAACTCTATCCCGATTCCCACCGATACCTCACCTGTCCGGTCAGAACCACCGGAGGGTCCAAACTGTGCAGAACCTCTCATTACAGCAGGCGCTGCTGCAGCAGGTCGGTTTTTAATGAATCCTCACTGACAGACATTTTCCAGCCCAAAGAATACAGTAATGAGCTCCCAGAATGCTTTGAGGAGCCGCCCGTCTTCCTGCGGTCAGAGCTGCGTTTTCACACACAGTTGGTGGGTTCAAGCTGAGCAGAACCACCGAGTTCTACCATACGTGTGTTTAAACATGTCGGGGACGCAACAATCACATGTAAAAATAAAAACTCTCACATGTTGGAGACTTTCTTTCTCTAAACGTTGAAATCTCACATGGGTTATGTGTGGAAACAGCCTGACAGATCACGTGTGCCGCTCCTCGTATGTTTGGAGATTTATGGTCTCAGAAGGAGTCTGTCAGCCAAACACACACCTTCTGCTTTCAACACACAAGAACCAAACCACCGTAGAGAGAAACACAGCCACAGGGAATCATAAAGTTTCTGTTTACTGAACTGTGAAGAAGGAGAGATGGAGAACACCGGAGTGGAAATTAGACGTAAAGGAAGGCTTAAAAATAGCTTTTATCTTATTATAACCATTTTATTTTTCTGCAGAGGTCTTTAAGTTCTGAAGTATGTTTGATTTTGCACATGAATAGTAAATTTTTTAGAAAACACATTGCAATCATCAGATTTAAATGGCTTCAGCAACCCCACCCTGAAAGACGTCAGCGCCACCTTACACTACACGACTTCATACTGAGCCCTTCTGTTCCAGCGAGACCAGATCTGAAACCATCCACTTCGTTTTGAGTGATTTTAACAGAGTCGGCGTTTGCTGAATGATCCAAGTAGACAGGATGTACGTTTTTGAGGAGGGCCCAAGAGGGGCGAGGCAGGTGAGGGGGGGCGAGCGTCGGACATCATGTGAGCGTCCTCGTTTAGCCTCCCTGTTCCTGGAGTTCCTGCAGAGCAGCTTCAGAGGAGCAGCTCGGGGTTAATTACCCGGCTCAAGGGCACTCGTTTTCAAGTGAGAGCGGGGCGCCGCTCTTCAACAGGTTCATGCTCAGATATTTTGAATCTAAATTATATATTATTAAGCAGTAGCTAGTCTAGTTTTCAAGCCTAGAAGCAGTGTAAACAATTACTGATTTCAGTTTATTTTCCCTAATTATGTAACAGAAATCTCATGGCGTCGTTGCCTTTTTTAGCTGAGAAGGAAACCTCCCCGTCTTGGCAGATGGCGGTGAAGTGCCAATAAGTGATTCTGGCCACGTGCCGCAGCTCAGTGCCAGTTGGGAAAGACTGCAGCAGCTTTCTGTGTCAGAAAACACTTGTGATTTTTCTCCTCGGCGGGTTGAGGAACAACAATTTTTTTAAAAGGTCGTCTGAAGATGAGCAGGAGAGTGGAGACAAATATGACGACAGTTACACTGATTAATCTTTGTAAGAAAACGGACATGAAAAGCAGGCGATCAAGTGTCTGCAAAATATTTCATGAACCTTCACGTGGTCCCCCTCGGGTCGAGAAGTTAGGGTTGGGTGCAATGTGAGGGGGCAGGGCCCCAGTTTGCAGATTTCCTAAGTGATAAAGTGGTTATTTAAAGTAAAAGTACTCTGTCTCCTCTTGTCACATCTAAGTGTGTAAAAACATGAGGGACTCACAAAAC
This sequence comes from Cynodonichthys magdalenae, assembly GCA_031762555.1. Taxonomy (NCBI): domain Eukaryota; kingdom Metazoa; phylum Chordata; class Actinopteri; order Cyprinodontiformes; family Rivulidae; genus Cynodonichthys; species Cynodonichthys magdalenae. Next base: position 18,296,520 of record JARVJO010000125.1, on the reverse strand, counting down.
GATGCCTCAAAGTGCCACTACTTCAGATAAATCTGAACCCGTTAATAAAAAGCAAACCCCAGCAGGACGTTTGGTATTCCTGTATCTGAAGTACATCGCAGCAGCTGGAAACGGGTCTCCAAGCAACGGCTGCGCTCACATGTCATTTAACCGTTTCCATGGGAAACTAAAAGCCCCCCCAAAACGTTTCCAGCTTAACGAACTGAAGGGATTTAAAACTTCTGCTGGAGGACAAGAAATAAAGCTACATGTCTGCTGAGTGTTTGCTCAGACAGGATCTTACAAAATGTTACTGTGCATCAACCTCAGCTGTAACAAATTTTAGATTTCCAGCCTTTTTTATATTTTTAAAGGCGGCCATCTTGAATCAGTTGCAGATGTACATCCAGTTATGACTTTCTGAAGGAGTCATTAGAATTTGTCCAGTGGTTCATCAACAGTCGTGAAACAAATGAGTTACAGACAATATAACTCAGTACACAGGAATTATTTGTCGCCTTCAGGATTCTTTGAAACAGCTGATGGCTGACGGATAAGTGAAATCCAGGCGACAGCTTTCCTTATCTCAGCTCACAGTTTGATCCGTTCCTCTGAATTAAACACAGAGGCGAAAGGAGAAAACAATGAGCTGTGATTACTTCGGCCACTGCAGACCAAGAGAAAAGATGTATAAAAAAACGTAGCACTAATATTTGCCTGAGTGAGACTGGTGGTGATGAGGAAGAGAGAATTATGTAGCACTCTGATTCATGAGTCTGACGCTGGGAGCAGGCAGCTGTTTGGATCTGTTCACCCCCCCATATCCCCGCCGTGGACGAGCTGACAATCACCAACGTTCGCCCAAGGATAGAGGCGCAGTACGTGAGGGCGAGTCGTCAAACGCCTGAACAAGATTAGCATAATTCATCCACCTTCTGTTTCCATGGTCACTGCAGGTCCATGTGTGCAAGAATGCATTTGTTATAACATGACTGTTAAAATGTGTATTTTTCTCCAGCAGGAGCACCATCACTGGTCTGTGTGTGTTTAGTGAGCAGCAAAACCAACAGACACATGAAAGGGGGAACATTTATTAAACAGATACACCTCCTCACACACAGGAGATCAGCACAGCTCTGCTGCAGGGTTTCACATTGCATCAGTAAGGAGGAGAGACTCCCGACTCCCCGAGAAGGGGGGTGGGGGGATAACCAATCCTAAATGAGCTGCAGACCAGCGACAAACAGGGGGAGAGTGGAAAAAAGCCAGCCTGAGTGTTTGTCACCAGCTAAACAGGGAGGGAAACACAGAGCTGCTGCTACTGTACATAAAACACACATAACAAGGAAACCATTACAATTTACTGAACAGATTTAAATTGGCTCAAAGCATTGTGCTTATTTCTGTGGAGCTTCTTATCACATTTATAACTACTGACAAAACCAAAAATATCTCACTAATGTACTAAACATAAGAATCTAGTCTTTCTTTCTGCACTACAATAATCTGCATCTTTAAATAATCCTACAGTTCAGAGAAACATTCAGAGGTATAATTGGTTAGATGATTGGTGGCTTGTTTGGTTGAATGTTCAGTTGGACAATTGGTAATGCAGTTAGTAAAACAATCAACAGTATGGTCAGATGGATGATTGGTGGTACAGTTGTTTGGATGATTGGTGTTACGTTTTGGTAGGGTGATCGGTGGTACATTTGGTTGGATAATCAGCGGTACGTTTAGTTGGATGATCAGTGATACGTTTGGTTGGATGAATGGTGGTCTGTTTGGTAAGATTGGTTGTGTGATCAGTGATACGTTTGGTTAGGTGATCAGTGATACGTTTGGTTGGGTGATCAGTGATACGTTTGGTTGGATGATCGGTGATATGTTTGGTTGGATGATCAGTGATATGTTTGGTTGGATGATCAGCGATACGTTTGGTTGGGTGATCAGTGACATGTTTGGTTGGTTGATCAGTGATACGTATGGTTGGGTGATGGTGATATGTTTGGTTGGGTGATTGGTGGTACAGTTGGTTAAATGATCTGTGGTACGTTTGGTTGGATGATCTGTGGTACGTTTGGTTGGATGATCAGTGATACGTTTGGTTGGGTGATCAGTGACATGTTTGGTTGGTTGATCAGTGATGCGTATGGTTGGGTGATGGTGATATGTTTGGTTGGGTGATTGGTGGTACAGTTGGTTAAATGATCTGTGGTACGTTTGGTTGGATGATCTGTGATACGTTTGGTTGGGTGATCAGTGATAAGTTTGGTTGGATGATCAGCGATAAGTTTGGTTGGATGATCAGCGATAAGTTTGATTGGATGATCAGCAATTCGTTTGGATGGATGATCATTCAATAGTACAATCAGACGTGGAAATTCTCAGATTTCTCAATTCAAATTCAAAAACCAATATGGCTGCTCTGCACACAATAAAGGAACAGTCATAGCTGCAGGTATAAACTGCACCTCTGTTAATATGTATTTCAATAAATCAGTCTCAAACAACACTGGACTACATCTGTTAGAGGGAAACCTGACTTCCAGGATAACTGGTTCAGTCAAAACCAGCGTAGCCTCTTCAGACACAGAGCCACTGCAAAATGTAAACTAGCCGAGTCCATTCACAAAGAATTTATTACTCAAATATTTAATAATTAATATCATCTCTGGTTCGTTTCAAACTGAAAACAAATGAACTCTGAAAGGTGCAGGGGTTTGTTATTTAAGAACAGGAAGCCAAATACAGCAGCAGGTATGATACTTTATTAAGTTTTAGATTTGTTCTCTCTGCCTTCTTTGACATTAGTGTTGGTATTATATACCAAACATTTGTTGTCCCATTTAATCCTAAAGCAGCAGCTTTACCCAACACAGAAACTTCTTCAGCAGAGCTCAGATTAGTGGCATCAGCAAAAGCTTGGTGCAGGAAGTTGTTCAGGTATTGGTTTGTTTTATGGTTAAGGTGCTGAGAGCTGCAGGAAGTGCTGAGGTTAGCAGGAGCTCTACAACCTGCGACAGGTTACACCATCACCGGGGTCATGAGTCCGTTTACTGAGTTTAATTTATACAAAACAGCAGGAACTAAATATGAAAAACAGTTTTTTTGTTCATCTTTACATTTTTTTGCTAACTATTTAACATTTATCCTACCATTGTATCCATATCTTCATCACTGTATTTATTTATTTACACGTGATCATATTTTATTTATATTTGACTAATTACAGATGTTTACTTTATATCTAATAGTACTGACACATTTAGCCTGTCTGTGTTTGTATTACCATGATTGATGGTTAAAGATCAATAAGTTCTCGCTCCCAGAAACAGGAAGTTGTTAAAAATCCTGGACTCAGGCCGTGGGTTTGAGTTTGGCTTCCTGTCAGCTTCTCCCACGCTCTCCATCATTGACTAAACAGAGTAATTGAGCCAGGATTACATTAACATTACCAATGAAAATCAAAATAACCTTCTCCCACTGACTCGCTCACATTTTTCACAGCTGTCTCCATTACTACACCCGGGGCTCCACAGAGCTCATCTTCAGCTAATCAAAACCCCAAGTGTAATTACCCTGAGGCGGAGAGCCGCTGACATGCAAGTGAGACACATTTAGTGCAACTTCACACCTATAAAGTGCTAAAACTGACTTTAGAAAAATGTGCAAACTGCACAGCAAAAACACTCTGAAGGCACAAATTTATAAAAACTGAAGAGTCTTTGTTATTGCGTGAAAAATGAAAATAACCTAAAGCAGCAAATGAGGAAAAAATACAAACACCCCGCAATCCTTAAAAACAATGCCTGTCACCGCCACCCTTCATACTAATATCACACCAAACTTTAGTTCAGCATCCATAAATCTGAGTTACTGACATTTGTGTTTGCTGAGGCTGATCAGCTGCTAAAGTTCATCAATCGTAGACGAACATTTAAGGATTTTATTTTGAGTTTCAATAAAATTTATCTGGTGATTTATGAGATATTTTGCTAACAAAAAAAAAAATAATAATAAATAAAAATATTATGAAGACACTTTATAGGCTCCACATTTTCCATCATTTTGTTCAACAAATGCCAACATTTTTACTACCTACTTAATATAATATTAGTATTTAACTTAAATACTTTAAAAATCAAAAAGAAATCAGCTAAATGATTCAATGTAAACTGCAAAGATCAACTAGTTTATGCACCTGCTGGGTTAACTTCTGTGTTTTTAATCTTGATCGACAAGTAACCTTTACAAACAAAATAGTGGTCTGGTTACACAAAAGGAAAAGTCCAAAGTATGGACATCTACCAAATGACCAAAAAGAAGTTGGTTTCTAACTAAATTGGCAGTAGCTCCTGCCTCGAACAATCCACCTTCACTAACAGAGTTCTCTGCTCACGAGCCGAGGCTGAAATGCTGCATCGTATAAACAGAAAAGTCAACATGTGACCAACACTAAAAAGGCAAGCATGCAAAAACACAACATTATCCTATTAGAGACAAATCCACACAGATTGAACACAAACACAAAGCTGCCACTGACCTTGAAGCTCCAGTAGTTTGGTTGTTGCTAAGAGTAGAGAAAAACAAAGAGTCGAGGAGACAGAGGAGGGGACAAGGAGGGGGGAAAGAGACAAGACACAGGACTGAGTGAGACTTTTGTCCTCACAGATCAAGCTGTAAAACACTAAAAAAGCTTAGAGGCAAGAAAAAAAAAAAAAAAGCAGCCTAGAGCTGGTGAGAAGCAGAGAAAACGTGTTACTCTGTTTCCAAGTGAAGATATGAAGGTGATACTAAAACAATAAGATTCAGTTTGTCTCAACATGTCAACCTTTTGCTTTCTAGTAGATATTTTGTGCCGTAATTTCACCAGCTGGAGTGTTCGTAAAATGTCCTCTATGACATCATAATTACAGTATCGAGGTTCGATATTACAGATAATCCAATATTAAAAGAAAAAAATGGATATGGCATCGTTTTTAAAGATTTTCATAGATATTTTCGTTTTTATCCACAGCCCAACCACCACAAACATTTTTTAAAGAATTCCACATGGCAACGTTTTAATAAAGATGGGGTACAATATGTTAGCACTTAAAGTATGCCATGGGGGTGACTCTCAGCTACTACCAAAGGAAATTTAAGCTCAATATTTATGAAATTCTTGTTTGTTTAGCTGTAGCCGCCATCTTGAATCAAGTTAAGTGACTTGATCCTTCATAAAACAATCTACAAAATGAAATAAAATGTTTAACGATTACAGTTTATAAAAGGACAGTAGTTTTATCTTCCATCACTAGTGCAGTTATTGATGGTTAATTAGATGTTTGAGACTTTGAACCACTGGACAAAATACTTACAGAAGTTAATAGACTCAAACCAAAAAGAAAAAAACAAGATTTAAATTCTGATTTTCCTACTAATATACATTGAATTAATCAGCACCAGAAATGGAATTTGGGATGTGATGTAGATGCTAAATAAATAAAATTTGAATATTTTTCCACTGTAAATACGAACTCACTAAAAAGTTACTTTAACCCTAAAAGATACAAAACAAAAAGTTGTGTTTGAATTAGTTCTGGTGACTCAAAGATTTAAATAAAAAAAATATAAAATACGTCCTTTAACTTGAGAAATATTAATGCTGATGTAAACCAACCCATAAATAATTATATTTTTACATCTGGCCGGGTAAGAAAATGACATTAATTATCGTAATTATGGTTAAATTAACTCTCGTTGTCCTTGGTTGCCGTCATAATCGATTTTTAACTGATCATAATTGCTTCTCAGCAGCTAATCAAACGTTTAAAGTGAGTTCACACAATCTGAAACGTCGCAGCTCCTAAAACCAGCCCTGTGGTCTCAGTCGGTGCAGAGCGGTTTGACATGGACCCAACTGCAGGAATAAAACAAAAAACTGTTGATTAAAGAGCTGAAATTTTCAGTTCCGGTATAAAGAACCAGACGCTCTGCTTCCTTCAGCCGTTAAGAAAAAATGTTCAATTAGTTCTGTGAAAGAAGCAGGAGAGCAGCTCATATGATTTACTTTTGAATAACCTGATTACAGCTCAGAACGGAATAAAGTCAAAAGGTGATTTTAATTTATTTCTATAAAACTAAATGTTTCAGTAAATTTAATTTTAAAACAAAACAAATCCTAAACCCTGACTTGTTAGCAGAGCTAAATGAAATGTTTTGTGAGTAACACAACGCCAAGATGGAAAAACATCAGCAATGACTTCAGAGAAGCTGCTGCCCACCAACTGAGAAGGGGCAAAGGTCATTTAGAGTGTATCTTTTAAGATAATTCACAAGACAGATGCTGATCTTCACAGGACTGGACATTCCAGGAGATTCATCCCGAAGGTCAGACCATGCAATGATCAGACAAATGAGCTGTCACTCTGTGCTTTAAGACAGTTTTGACACATATTAAAGGGTACATATCCACATTTTTAGCCCTTATATACATTTTGCTGTGTATTTTGAGTCTCCACGAGTAAGAAAATTAAAATTTAGTCTCTCGCTGTGCTGCATAGATATCTTTTTATTCTGTTTGGGTCATATTTTTCAACCCATTTAGTGTTAGCTTTGTCGTTTTCATTGTCCTCTGGCTCAGAATCTGTCTCCAGGTTGGACGGGCAAGTCTTCCTTTGTTGACATCTTTTAACTCATTTGTAAATAAAAAGTTTCTGCACCGCTATATAATCATATCTCTGCTATCAAACTAAAGAAATGACCAAACAGGGTGAAGAGGACAATAATCATTAGGAGTGAGACCCGGAGGGGGGCGGAGTGTGAAGTGCCTCGTTTGTATTTAAAGAGACAGCCTCAAAACGAGTTGAACTCAGATGCAGCTAAGAACAGGGCTGAAAGAGGGGCTTGTGGAGTTACAATAAAGAGGAATTTAGACCAAAGCATTGCAGTTCCACTTTATATAGGCCCCAACTGAAGGATTTAAAAGTTTCCTTTAAAAGGTGATCAGTGTTTGACAAAAGCCCTTTCACCGCCTGTGGGATAAACCTAAACTCAGACTTCCAGGATCCAGACTTCCTTCTGGTTTCACAGTAAAACAGAGTCTGAATCCACCACACTACCTGACTACAACACTTCAGTTGAAGTGAAAACGAGAGGAGAAAAAAAGAATCATACACCACCTGCAGTTATCATCAGTTTAATTACCTTTTGGTGTTTCCACTCACCTACAGCAGATTGATAAGTTTTCAAGCTTCCTTTTCACTTTTAGATCCTGATTTCACGTCTTTATCACCAAAGTCTGTAAATCTACAGAAAACTATTGACTCGATCAGTATTTCTGCTCATCCTCCCACATTTATTTATAAAAAGCCCAAAAGTATTAAATATTCCTTAAACTGTCACTGAATTTAGATTTTTACTGCAGAGACAGTGTACAGATTGAGAAAAACATGAATTTGATATTAGTTTGAAGTCAGATTAAATTTCTTCATGCTGTGCCTCAAAAATTAGATGAAATTTAGTTTTACCTGTAAATTATTTTCTGTTTGAGCAGCGAGAATCAGCAGCGTGTCCCGCTCTTCAGCTGGGATATTAGCTGCGTTTTTAGAAACTTCAGCTGATTTTCTGTTCAGACTGAAGTCAGTGATGAAACCAGGACGAAGGAAAGGACCATAACTGAGCTGAAGGCTGCTGTGACCCAGATTGTTTTAGTTTTATGAGGCTTTTAGGCGCAGAAACTAGAACATTCAAACCTGATCTGGAGCTGCTCGATCTCAGTCCACTTCAGTAAAACTATATTGATCAAATATTTAAAGTCTGTCTTGAGCTAAAACTGTTCTCGTGTAGTTAAACTTTAATAAGCAGGAACAGCTGAACAACCAGAGACTTCAGGAAACTGAATTTTAGGCTTTTTTTTTTTTTACTGTGAATCAAAATAATGACTCAGCGATATTTGGCTGAGGTTAGTTTCATCAGGACCAGACTTTTTGATCAAATTAGTCTCTTTTACTAAATGAATCATCTGGCTTCAATTCAAATTCCTCAGATGTTATGTCAAGAAGGAACCAGGTCCAAACACCATCACCACAGTGCAGCACGGTGGTGGTAGCATCATGCTGCGGGGTGTTTTCCAACAGCAGGATTAAAGAATACAAGAAATATACAGGAAAATTATCCAAAACAACAGAGGTGGACCAGCCAGAACCCAGACTTGAACCCAATCAAACTTCACTGGTGGTCCCTCTCTAATCAAACTGAGCTTGAGAGGATTTGAAAAGAAGAATGGCAGAAAATCCTCCAGTCCGTGTCTGCAACGTTTGTTGCATTAAACGCTGCTAAAGTTGCTTCAACTCAGAACACATCAGTCCATCTCAGGTAGCATCTGGGTCCATCAGGACCCATTAATGTGGAGCAGAAACATGGTTTCTGCCCTCCCAACAACACCCGAGCTTTATTTCGATGTCAATTGGCTTTTTTTTTCTTCATAATAAAACAACTCCATCTTATATTAAAGATCTTATTGTTCCGGTTTTTCCACGCTCTCAGACTGTAGGTTTATTTGTGGTTCCTAGAGTTTCGAACAGTAACAGGAAGGCAGTGATTTCAGTCATTAGCTCATCTTTTCCTCCAGTTTCAATCCATGAGGCTGACACTTTTGTAAGACTAGACTTAAAATTTTTCTTTTTTTTATAAATCCTATAGTTAGGGTTGGTTTCCTGAGTCATTCCTTGGTTCTGCTGCTACAGGCTTAGACTGCTGGAAGACAAACAGACCCTTTTTTGCCCACTCTGCTGCTGTCTTTACTTGCTCTGCTCTACATGTTCGTAATCATTTCAGTCATTAACAGGTTTGGTCTCTCTTCCGATAGAAACAACTGGACCTTATAAGCTTTAGAAAACAATATATGAAATTCAGTTTTAATAGTATATTTATGGAACAGAGGTATGACTGAATGTATACGATCAAACCAAAACCTGAAAATATTAATTTCATTTGCCTTTTTTCCTTGATAAAATAAACCACCTCATGGATTATTTCACAGTAATCTGTAGCTGGTTTCAGCCTCTCATCTCTGGAGCAGTTCCACTCTGTAGCTTCGTAATTACAAGCTGACAACAGGAGAGAGAGAACAAAAAAAAGTCTTTAATTTTATCAGACGTCTTCCAGGTTCTTGACTCCATTATTATAAGTCGAGCACCCGTCGTGTTTATTATCCTAAATATTTCACCGGTCGCATGCAGTCGGGCTCTAAGGAATCACCTGCTCGCTCCGTTCATCCGCCTTTAATTAGAGAGAAACAACCGGATCATTTAACGTGCCAACAGACAGACGTGTTCTGGATCGGACTCACCCACCAGCCCCACCCCCTCCTGGACTCTGACTCAGATATTACTGCCTGCAGTTTGTCCTCAGTCCCTTCAGCTGAAATCTCAGAGCGAGCAGAGACTGAAGGTGAAGGAAGACCTGGATGTCTGACCTGCATGCAGAGGAGCCATCTTTGTGCCCACCCGCCCTCATCACAGTCCGTTTGTCTTCATTCAAACACATGTCATCATGTTTTCTCACACGCCTTGTATGAAGTCGAAAAGAAAAAAATAAATAAAATTGCTGCGGCAGCTCTGACACACCTGACCCTCACCTGCCTGCGTGGACACCAAATGAACCCCTCCCCTAAAACCTAAACACTCGTTATTAGGAGAAGAGCGAATTCATCTCCTTCGGCTCACGTATGGCAGGTATCGTCACCTTCCTCGCAGCATCACCTCTGAAAGCTGAGGAAGCAAAGACAGAGTTAGAGTTTTACCGTTTTCCACTTAGTGACGGAGCATCTTCACGCTCCACATGCTTCCCTCATCTTCCTCCCCTTTCTCCATTTTATTTTTCCTCCTTCCCACTGCGGCTCGGTGGATTTCCTGCGCCTGGAGGATCGGGGCAGAATCCCCTCCTCGCCGACGATTCCCGTAGTAGCGCCTGAGAGGGACTAAGCGCGTCCTCCTGCCCCTCCTCCTCCTCCTGTCTGTCACTCTCCCACCATCCCCGACTGAAGCGATGAAGAAGCCCTTCCTCCTTCCTACTCTCCCCCGCTGCCGTTTCCTCTCGCTCAGTACAGCGTGTTCGCTGACAGCCATATGATATCACCAGCTTTCCTTATATGGGGAGAAGTGGGTTGCCATGACGATGGCAGACTCCACCTGTTTCTCCACCTTTTTACTCCGTTAGGAGACGGATGGTTCTGATGGAACCTGAGTGGGAGGAAGAGGAAGCAGACGGAGACGAGACGGACAGATAGCCGCCGACTTAAAAGTTCAACATTTTATAAGATTTATAAAAAGTAAACATTTATATATATCGTCTGCCGCCTTTCATAGCAAAGTTTTAAACTAAAATCATCTCTTGTTGAGAAGTGATGGAGTTAGGACTAAAACAGGAAACATTAATGTTTCAATCTACAGTTATGTGGCGTTTACAGACACATTTTATATTAAAACAACCACATTCTGACTCCTCGATCTGCGGAGGAATCAGATGAAATCCTGAAACAACGTGGGAAAATTCCTGAAGTAAGCTGAATGAAGCAGTTCGGTTTCTGTCACACGCATCAAAGGAGCGTTTGGTGATCGATGAGAAAGTCTGAAGCAGGAAAACGCAGAGGGAGGAGGTGATGGAGCAGATAGAGGCTTAGATTTTTTATTCTCCAGATGAAAACTGGGGGATGGGCATCAGAGGCCGAGGCAGCAGCTCAGACAGATGTTCGTGTCTGAAGCACCTCGATCATCTCGCCACTTAAAACATCCGTGTGGGTTTCCAGGTCCAGCAACGAGCCGCGGTTACCTCCGAGGGAGAAAAGGCTCACGTGTGGAAACAGAAAGCACTCAGAGAGCTCAAACCTCCTGAGGCTGCACTCTGCTGGTTCTGAGGAGGTGGATCTTCATCCAAATACAAACACCAGATCATTTATTCAGTCAGGAGCTTAACTTCTGAATTAAATATTTAAAAATGTAAAACAAAGACCAGAGAGGGCTGAAACAAACAGGATTACCTTCATGTTGATGTGAACGTTATTGATTTGTTTTGTTTTGTTAAATAAATGTTGTTTCATGTAATGCAGGGAATTTAAAAAATAGAATAAATATCAGGTAATGTTTTCTGTAGTAATACATAAATACAACCCGGGACTTACCAGGTAAGTCCTTAAGACTCACAGGATACCTACTGGGATTTTACCATAATACTAAGTGTCTACAGGACACGTCCCACATATTCACCGAGTACTCCTGGGTATTCACATCAAAATACACGGGTACTTGAATTGAATGTCAAGAGTACCTGGTAGCTACTAAGTAATACATGGGTTCCAGCAGGATACAGGGTACCTACAGGGGTACAAACAGGGTACCTACAGGGGTGCAAACAGGGTACCTACAGGGGTGCAAACAGGGTACCTACAGGGGTGCAAACAGGGTACCTACAGGGTAGAGCTGTCACTTATGGCCCGAGCCCGAGCTCGGCCCGAACCCGACCCGACATTCGGGTCGGGTCGGGTCAAAAT